>JAJKFI010000053.1:2622086-2713104 GCA_029204185.1 Lerista edwardsae | reverse complement strand
GTAAATTGTAAAAACCTTCGGGTTTTTACAATTTACAGAAATGTTCTATCTTTCAAGAACACCACTCATACAGATGGATCTTTCTGGATTTAGCCTTCTTTCTTAGCCACCCATCTGTCTTCTGCTGGCTGATGAGGCTTCCCTGCTCCCACCAGAGACACAGCTGACTTCAGCACACTCCTCCTCCCACGAGGCAGCTGGAACTCAGCTTTTAATCAGCCGCAGTTTGCAAGGTCTGCCGTTCACAGAGACTTCAGGTAGTCTCGAGCTCACGACCTTCAGATCTTCAGCTGTTATCTTCGGGCAAACGGAAGCATTAACCCTCTCGGCTAAATCTTCTGCCCGTATGCAGATGCATCAGAACTTCAGAAAAGCCAGATGCATCAGAACTTTCATGTCAGGAAATTAAGTGACTTCATGATCCCTTGGGGAGTTTCCAGACCAAGCAATGCTGGAATTGCCAAGCAGTGCTGGAAAACCAAATTGAAGAGCCAGCACAAGTGTTTTCGCTCACCCACCTGCAGGGGCGCACTGCAGCAGCCAAGAGATGACTTCCAGCTCCTCAGAGCTGCAAATCTGACATTCAAAATGGGAATCAACCCTTTTAACTTCTGGAGGTTTCATTCCTGTGGCAATAGATTGATCGTTTTTGCTCTGCTGCTAGCTCAGATGTGATGTTTTGTGAATTTTTTTAATCCCGTTCCTATTTTTATTGCTTTTCTAAAATTATTTTATGTACTGTATTTTTTTCCTCCTCCGATAACTGTAAGCCACCTTGGGCATCTGCCTTGGCAGAAGAAAGGCAGGGTAGAAATCTCCTAAATAAAGTTTTTATTCCGATGGTTGTTTTGCTTTTAGCTTGCTCCGAGCGGCCTGATGGGAGAAGAGGAGAGAACCACACTGTGAAGGCTCCATCTGGGACTGAGGATTCGGTGAATCGCAGAATACTGTATATTTGTAAGAACCCCATTGAAAAATGGTATAAAAATAAATAAAATAAGGGAAGAGGCAGCTCTCCACTCCGCAAGAGGGAATCCTTCTCAATTTCTGCTCATAGGCCAACCTGGGGGGTGGGGAGACTTGGCTCTTCACCGGTTAAGACTGCAGACGTCTCTGGCTCGTGGCCATATCCTGATATCAGGTTCATGACTCTTGCTCTCTAAATACTTGGCCATCACCACAAATAAGGTGGTATTTTTATTACAATCACTAGCCTTTTGTTACCCGGCGTTGCCTGGGTAACAAATTACCCCAAGCTTCTAGGCGACCCCGGAAACTACGGATTCGACGCCATTTTTGGCCGTTTTCGACCATTTTCACGTGGGGCCCCCCTGCGCACCCCCACCCCCAGGGGCTCTAGGGGGGGCCTGACCCCCCACAGTGTTTGTCGGCAGGCCGCAAGGCATGCGCGTGCCGAGTCTGGTGCCAATCGCTCCAGGCGTTCCAGCAGGGCATGGCGGACGTTTTGTTTCACACCCCACACCAAGGGAGGGCTGAACCCGGACTCCAACAGCGTCGGGAGCGTCGCCGCTCGTCTCGGCGACCCCGGAAACTACGGATTTGACGCTAATTTCGGCCGTTTTCGACCATTTTCACGCGGGGCCCCCTGCGTACCCCCACCCCCGGGGGCGCTAGGGGGACCTGACCCCCGCAGTGTTTGTCGCCAGGCTGCAAGGCATGCACCTGCCGAGTTTGGTGCACGTCGCTCCAGGCACTGCGGAGCCTATGCGGAACACACACACACACACACACACACACACACACGTTCTTCTTTATATATGTGTATATATATATAGATTTGCAGAGCCCATGGCAAACCTGAAGCCCTCTTGCAGGGGAAAAAGGAGACCCTGAAGAGTGTGACAGGAAGTGGGGCTTGTTCAAAGTTCAAAGGAACTGCTGCAAACAGGAAAACAGGCCACTGGAAGAAAACCAGGGTAGGGTGGGGGGGTCTTTTTCGTAGCTTACCTTCAGAATGTCTTGCAGTTGCCGAAGGACGGCATGCACCTCTTCTCGCAGAAGCCATTTGAACTCCTCTTCCTGAACGGAAAAACAAAACAAGGATTGACAGCGGGCGGCACCGGGAGGTTTTGCAAGCGGCTGCTTCGGATTTTGCTTCTGCCTCTTCCTATCGCACAACTGAGCGGGATGAGGCCGGTCTGACCACACTAACAAGGGATGTGTCACCTTTGGACGACTGTGCGCTCTCCCCCTTTCTCCCAATGAAGATCTTACCCAGCAGCAGCGCCACCACCCAAGCATGTGTGTGCTTGTGCACTAAATGTGCTCCACTCACCCCTGCTAACTGGGCAAGAGGCACTTTTCCAAGTGGTGTTCCTCCTAAGTTGAGCAGGGGGAGAGTAATTGTCCCTCTTCCCCCCAGCACAGTGTCTTTTCTAGTGGCTGTTGCTGGGGGCGGTCTGCATTTTTTATAGATTGTGAGCCCTTTTGGGACAGGGAGCCCTTTAATATTATATTATTCCCTTTGATAACACGGCGACCATCTCTAACCTGGTAGCGGAATTTTTATTTGCGGTATCCAAGTCCAAAAACCCCTTCCCAACCCACCACCCCATTACCCTCCAAGCCTGCATCCCTATTGTATGACTGTCCCTTCCCTTACCGTTATTACTGTGACACCAATTACTCTCGTCGTATTCCTTTTTAATGCCAATAAACGCTTTATGTATGTATGTATGTATGTATGTATGTATGTATGTATGTATTATATTATATTATTATTATTATTAATATTGTTGAATATTATTATAAAGTTAATATTATTAACGTTAATATTATTATTTGCTTGTAAACCACTTTGTGAACTTTTGTCGACAAGCGGTATATAAATAGATTGATTATACATTCCACTGATATGTTTTGGATTTTTTTTTCCCCACAGCAAACCCTCCAATGTTAAAACAAATAAATAAATCAGGGCAGGGTTTGTTACACACCTGCACCAAGGATTCCTTTGCAAGCCCCACTCTCGCCCAACGCTTGAAGGCTCTTGGCTGTTTGCGCTACGCAGTAGCCCTGTCCGCCACTGATTTAAAACCTGAGGGCGGGGTCTGGTGAGCCCAGCCCACTGTGAAGTCCCTGCTCCAACCTCTGGCATTCTTCGAGAAGAGAAGGGAAAGACCCGGGCCTGAAACCTCGGGAGAGCTGCTGCCAGTCAGTGCAGACAAACCTGAGCCGGAGGGCTGGGCTCTGTAGGTACCTACTTCCTATTGCACTAGTCCTCATTGTGGTAGTAAGACACAGAGTGTAGCTAAAAACGGAAAGTGGATTATTTTCAGCCTTCTGAGGGGCAGGGCCACGAGTGTCCAGAAGACCCTTCTGGCACCCCCTCCAAAGCAGAGGAGAAGGTGTACGGCCCCCAGCACGGAGTGGTGCTGGGGGGGGGCAGGCGTGCAACCCCAGCATTCCTGGCTGCAAAATGTGGGGAAATGCTCCCAAGAGCCCTAGACTGAGCCTGCTCACAAGGAAATGTGGAGCCTCCCGGTTCACAGAGGAACAAACCAAAAGCAGGGGGCAGCGTTCAGGCAGACAGCAGTGTGGTCCCTGTGGGGCTCCTGGAGGACGACAGAGCCACGGCCAGGCAGCTTCCTTCCCAAGGGCACTTTGACATTCTTCTCCAGCAGTTCTGGACACAAACATGTTGTCCCGGAGGCACGTGATTTCCGGCAGCACTGAGGAGGTTTTAATAATTAACCTGCACCAATTTCCACCTCATCTATTTCTGCGGAGAACGGCACAGGCCAGACAGCAAGGCCTGCTTCTCGTCAGTATTTCAGGGTACCGTCTTGAGGGCCGAACCAGTCAGTTACGCTGTCCTTGGGCCCTTCCTGCCTGACTCAGCAAGTCCTCTCCTCCCTGATCTTTCCCATCTACTGGCTGATCAGAGCTGAAGAGTGAAACCCTTTGCAGTGCTCCTCTGAAACTGGGAGACTGCTGTGACAAGGAATCCACAGGTAAACTTGTCAGATTCTCCACCTGTACAGAAGACGCTTGGCACCCGACAAGGGTGACACTCTGGAGCTTTCTTTCAATGCTGGACGTATTTCATTTGGACGTATTTCATTTGGATGTATTTCAATTTCATTTGGACGTATTTTTTTTAAGTCTCACCCCAGGATGGGTAGAAAGAATGTATTCTCCCAGCCTCATCCTAAAGAACTTCTCGACCCCAAATCAAGTTGGTTGAAAACACACTGGGGTCTTTTTTTTTGCCCCCCTGATTTACAACATTCACAGAAGAGCAAACAGGATAGATGCTACACGTAACAGCATAACCTTTGCTTAGAAAACTGCTTGGGGAAAAACTGACCTCCTAGTGCTTCTAGACAGTTGGATTGATCACAATGACAACAAAAAGCATAAAGGATAAAAAGACATCCCTTCAGTGGTGTAGCTACCTAGGGGGAGGGGGGGTGCAGCACCCCAGGTGCCATCCTCAGAGGGGGGTGTCACCACTGAACCTCAAATTTCAAAAACTGCAAGTTCATGGAACACTACTATCATGCTGTATACCACTGGACAAGGACTTTCACCTGGAATTCAACGGAAAAAAACTGGAAAGTAACATCTCTATTCGAGCAAAGGTTATGGACAGACAAACAACCCCAAATACAAGAGTCTTATGCAGGGGTGTCAAACATATAGCCTGTGGGCCTGCATGATGAGTCCATTCATTTTGTCAGGGGCGGGGTGTCAAAACTTTATGGGCCTCGGGTGCAAAATGACCTGGCTACAACACTGCATCCCTTCAAGCCACTGTGAAAACAAAAGCCCCAGGATAAATTTAAAGGGCTTAATAGTGCTCCAAACATTGGTGGCAGAAGCGATCTGAATGCATGGACAAGTGACACAGATGGCCAGACAGCACATGCGCGTTAAGACATTACAGAACCCTATGAAGCTTTCCAACAATGAGAAAACAAAAAGGAACCTTAGAGCCTCTTAAAGGACTAAGGGGCCAATCCTCTCTAACTTTTCAGCACTGATGCAGTGCCGCATCCTGTGGTGGTGGTGGGCAGTCATGGAGACCTCCTCAAGGTAAGGGAATGGTTGCTTCCTGGCCTCATGGCTTCAGTGCGGCTGTATCAGTGCTGGATAGGTTTGAACCCTAACAAGTTTATTGTAGCTGGGACGTGGTGGCGCTGTGGGTTAAACCACTGCCGCTGGGCTTTCTGACCGGAAGGTTGGGAGTTCAAGACTGCGTGACAGAGTGAACCCCCGTCGCTTGTCCCAGTTCCTGCCAACCTAGCAGTTCGAAAGCACCTAAATGCAAGGAGATAAACAGGGACCACTTCCATGGGAAGGGAACGGCATGCCGGTGTAGAGTCATGCTGGCCTCATGCCCACGGAAGCTTGTCCTAGGACAAACGCTGGCTGTACAGGCTTAGAAATGGGGATAAGCACCGCCCTCTACATTCAGTCATGAACAGACCATTCGGTCATGGGGAAAACTTTACCTTTTTTAGACCCTTCAAAGCTAAATTCCAGGTTTTTCTTTTTAATTGCATCAAAATGAGAGTCCAGTTGCATTTTAGAGCAGTGGTTCCCAAACTGTGAGTCTGGACCTACCAGTGGGTCACGAGCCAATTTCGGGTGGGTCGCAAAGCACCAGATCAGCCATATTGAAAAAATGGGAAGATGGAACGCCGGAAAGGGGGAGGGCTGTGTGATTGTTTTGCTTGTGTCGAGGTTGTAAATGGGCTTTCATGAAGTACCTAAAAATGCAAATGGATAAATAGGGACCCTTCAGTGGGAAGGTAACGGCGTTCTGTGCGCTGCAGCGTATAGTCATGCCGGCCACATGACCACGGAAGCTGTCCTCGGACAAAACGCCGGCTCTACAGGCTTAGAAACGGAGACGAGCACCGCCCCCTACAGCTGGTCACGACTAGACCATTCAGTCGTGGGGAAACCTTTACCCTTAAGCATAAGTGCTGCCAGAACAGGGGTGTGAGCAGTGGACAAACGTTCCCCCCCTCCTTGCTAGATCCCTCTTTGAAAGGAAGGCACTTTTCATATGCTCTGAGCAAAACGCATTTACTCAGACGCAGAGGCTCTGCTGCCCACGTTTCCAGTTTGGAAAGGACAATATGCTCTCTAATCTGTTGATCTTAACTGTTGCTACAAGCCACAGAGCAGCAGACTTGCTGCCCCAACTGCCTTTTGTTACCAGCAAGAAGATCCAGGTCACAGAATAATGTGGCCTGAATGCCTCAGCTGTCTTCTAGCTCAGCTCCGCCTTTCAGCAATAGCTGCGGCTTCTGAAAGGCATTTAAGGTATCAAAGGAGTCTGTATGACTAAGGTGCAGGTACTTGTCTTATAGTGCAATTCTGTACACCTTCTCAGGAGTAAGCTCCATTGCATTCAATGGGACTTCAAAAAACAAAAACAAAAAAACACAAAGCATGTATAGTAGTGGTCTTCAAGCCTTTTAGTGCCACGGCATCAAGATATAAATAAATAAAGCGGGAGACTGGGGATCCCAGTCAGGATCTATTGATCCTGTTCACTGTGACCAAATAGTCTTATTAGAGAGAACAGAAAAAGTCACCCTTACGCCTGGCACAAATGAAAGCTATTTTAGCATAATTTGGAACTTGAGCAGGCCTGGGCCACCATCTCCTGGAACCTGAAGGGGTACACCAGATGCCTCCCCCTTTATGTGGTGGTACTCTAGGCCAGCGGTCTTCAAACCTTTTCATTTCCATGACCCCAAAACTGAGGCTTTGTGACCCCACTGGGGTCCTGACCCTGAGAACAGGAAAGGTCAGGTAACCCGGGCCAAAGAAGATTTTGTGCCCCCCCCCCCAGGATGAAATAAAAGTTAATTAAGTAAATCAATTAAAAAGCTTTCTGGTTAATAATTTCTAGGTATTACAAAGTGATTTGTTTCATTGCATTCTGCGTTAAATTTCTCTTTCCAATGATATGTAACAACAGTACTATTCATACTTACCAAGGTTTTCACTATTTGGCCACTAGTGTCAAGCTCAGCTTGTTGCCCCCCTACAGCCTGTGCCTGGTGGAACTGCCCCCCCCCGGGGGGGGCACTGATTAAACCTGGCAGGGTCTAACTGGAGCAGAGCAGCAGCAGGTAAGCTTTTCAAGAGACAACATGCCACCCGGGCCATGGAAGGCGGTTCTCTTTACGGCTGTTTGGAGCTCTTTGGAGAAGGCCAGAACGGCGATGACGCACCAGGCAGAAGGTGCTGCGTGCCAGTGACGTCATGCGCGCACGAACGGTGGCGCTGCTGACGTCACGCCCCCCCCGGCGTGAGGAAGCTTCCCAACCGCCGCCTTCTCACCAGTACGGCCCGCTCCGCCGCGCTCGCCAACGCCGCCATCCTCATCGCCGGCCGGGCGTCGTCGTCTCACGCCTACATCGAGCGCTTCATCCGATCCGACTGAGGAGAGGCGTCGAGCGCGGGCTCTGCCTCCCCGGCGCTCCTGATTGGGCGGCAGCTCCGGACGGCGGCGCTCCCATTGGCTGTGCTTCGCATAGGGACTGCCCACCCCGCCCCTCCAGCGTACCTTTAAACTCGCCCATAGAAAGAGAAAGGCTAGAGTGATGCTGTTCCCATGGATACTTTACTTCCGGTCTAACCGCCGAGCCGTTTCTAACTTCCAGGCTTATACCAGAAAGGTTAGCTAACTGGAGACGACGTGACATCATTTTCTTGAAGCCGGGAGTACACAAATATGGCTGACTCAGATCATTCCCGCCAAGGAGGAGCGTTGCCGCGAATTCTCGAATAAAACTCTCCCTGCACGTGTGTAAAAGTTAATAGCCTCTTTAATCATGCCTGCGTGTTCTGCATACGGGTGTGCGAATCGCTGTACAAAAAATGGGATTTAATTTCCACGGAAAGATTCATGTATTCACATTACATCGGTTCAATAAAACTACCGTTCAGTGAGTGCATTATTTTTGAAGCTGTGTAATTTCTTGTTGTTCCTAGCAGTCTCATTCACCATTTTCTGACACCCACTGTTAATGGTCTAGAAGGTAAAATATATATATTTTCCCCCTCTTTTCCCCCTTCCCGTTTACACTCCCCCCCCCCGCCTTCCATTTTCTACTGTAATATTTTCAAAATTCTGAACATTAACAGAATTTGTTTTAGGGGTGGGGGGTGAGTGTTGAAGTTTAAAAAAATACTCTTAATAGTCTAGAAGTAAAAAAGAATTACTCTCATATTGACAACTACTTGTGTTATGAAGAGATTTAAACATAATTTTCCTATATATTTATCTAATTTTTGCCCTCCCCTTTTTTCCTTTCCTTCCCATTCACACTTTATTTCTGCTTGTGTAGATTTAAATAAAGTCTGTCAAAATAGTGCAATCTGAGTTAAAATAGACAGCATTTCGTCCGGTATGTTCAGTAATATAATTATGAGGAATTTAACCTTGTAATTGCATATTAACTCATAATGAAGTTACCAATAATGTTTCTACATGATCACACGTTTTTATTTTCGTAAGTTTTTATTTCAGGAGTAAACTATTCAGTCCTAAACAGTACGAGCAAAGCAATCTGAAATGCTTGGAATCAGCATTGTTTTGAGCACGCCAACATGGCTGCTAAGCTCGCCCCCTGGCTTCAATTCGCTCCTATTTCTTCTTAAGGCATGTCCTCTCCCGTGTATCTAACCTATTTGGCTTATACTAATACCTCCATGGGCTTATAGTACAGCTGCAGCCCCAAAGGCTATCGAGAGGGCGCTCGCTGCACAGAACCGCCAAGGCCTAGAGAGCCGCGCACCAGTTTGCGCAGTCATTATCGGGAATGGCGGCTTTCCGTTTTCATCCGTGCCGCTCTACGGTTAAGCACCAGGCTAGCTTAAGCGCCTCTTGTAGCTTTCGCCCTCCATGCTTTCGCCTAGCAACCAGAATGGCAGCCGGGAGCTAATTGGCTAACGGGTCGCGCGCCACCCATCCCACTTCTCGCTGGATAGAGCTCGGCACAGCTGCAGGTGGGAGGAGAGCAGTTTGCAGCATCCCAGGTCTGCAGGCGCTCGGAACAGGCGGCTGCAACGGCCAAAAGGTCTTATTGGGTCTGAATAATCGCTCCTTATTGAAACTCCTCCTCCCCCCTTTTTAAATATTTAAACGTATTTTCTGTAATATAATAAATTTAATGCACTATTGATACAATATAAATTCTGATATGTAATAGTAATAATAGCCACTATCACTATGGTCTACCACAGTGGTTGTCAAACGTTTTTTAAAATGACAGTATAGTGCAATTCACATAGTTTTACTAGACAAAAAGAGGTTTAGAAAGTAGTGTTTTATTAATAATTAAGGCTACTAGAGAACATATATATAGTACGTGTGTGTTTGTGTAGAGATCCAGCCATTTGGCTTGCTCCTCTGCAAACAGGGAGCAAACATATTGCAAACATGTTATATGCAAACATTAAAAAAACAACAAAGTTTTTGCAACTCAGCTCATGGCCCACTGATGGGTCCAGAGCCAGAATTTGGGAATCAATATTCTAGCAGGTCCATATAAAATTATGTTTACTCAACCCTGTCTGCACCCTTCTAGTTAAAGCACCATATGCACTAAATAAAATAGTTCTGGCAGCTGCCGTAACAACTCCAGCATAAGACAACTGCCACCATGCTAGGAATAGTCCAGATTGGAATTCTGTACTTAGAATTTTTAGAACACACAAGCTCAATCCCCAACATCCCTGGGCACAGCAGAGAAAAATGCCTAGGTGGTAAACAGGTTCTGTTGCTAGTCTGTTTTGGGGAAGAAGAAAAAAAGCAGCTTTCTGTGATCCTAATTGAACGTCCTGAAACATTTGAGTAAACATGCATAGGATCAGTCACTTTTCTTCTGCTGCTGTTTGGGGGAAAAACATCTTGGAAAGTGTGATATAGAAATCTATTAAACAAACCCAAATGCTTATTGACCTGATATGCCATATCTCAGACAGAAGGTGTGGACTGATTGTTCAGCTGCTGGTACTGCTTTATGTTAACCAGGAGAATCTGTGGTCTTTGGAAGGGAGATGGAATTCCGGATTGTGACAAGCTGTAGTATTTGTTGTGGCAAACAGTCACAGTGGAGCCAATTAGCCAGTGTGGAAACGTGCAAAAAGGCCAGCCAGATTGCACGAACTGATTATAACTTTGAGGAACTGTCCAGGCTTGACTTGCAATTGCCTGCCAAAGCTCAAAGGCATGCAGCCTGAGAAGAGAACCATACTGTGAAGGCAACATCTGGAATTGAGGATTCAGGATACTGTATTTGTAAAAACCCCACTGAAAAATAGTTGTTATACCATCCTGCCCACATAAACCACCTTCATCATTTGCTTCAGCGTGTGGAAGGGGGGGATATAAGTTCTTCAGATAAACTCACATATCCTATTATCCAACAGTGGTAACTATCTTTGCTTCCATTTTGATACTTCCATCAGCAGTGTAGGAATCCACACGTGATCAGCATTACTATCATTGTATCCAAGGAATTTTAAAAGTGCTGAATGCTGGCTGTGTATATTCTGATGTCCTTACACAGGCAGGGACTTACCAAAACTACTGCATTAAGTTATCCATCCTTGAAACACACTATATACAGAATTCCTATCAAATAAAAAATTGTCTTTTATATTCACAGCAATCTTTTTTTCTTTACAGGGTGTGGCAGCAAAAGAACCCACCCACCAGTGGTGTCATGTTGCCAAGTAACCCAAGGAAAAGGGTATTCTGCCATTTGACAGAAAAATCTTAACAGGCAGCCATCAATATGAGAACTGTATTTAAAAATCTGGCTTTTTAAACAAATCCCAGCAGTATTAGCCCTTGCCCAGTTTAAAAGTAGCCTGCTCAGTTTAAGGGACTTTGCATGTGCTCCTGTGAATGCTAGCTGCCTAGAATTGCTTACTCCATACCATGATTGTTTCCTATTAAGGACATTATTTTTAAGGAGCATGCAGAGAGTGTTAAGTATGGGGGGTGGGTGCCTATGTATAGGAGTGCATGTCCCTTCTCCTCTCACTGGCACTTGAAGGCAAAACCAAATTAGTTTTCAATTCCTATGCTAGTGTAAAGACAATCTTAGACATTACTTGGAACCCTATGGGGAAAGTAAGTGCTTAAGACACATGACTCACATGTGTTGCAAATCAACATTGCAATGTGCCCCAGGAACAATGCTGGGGAATCACTGCTGTGTAGTGAAGGGTCCTTGGAAAAAAAAACACACAAACACTTTAGTCAGTGTGTTGGAGGTACCCAGTTATCGCTCAACGTTTGGAGCATGAACGTTTTGTGCAGCATCCATCTCTCCCTGCCTCCCACTTACATCATCCCAAGTGGAACAGTGACTCACCAAGATTCCTTCATGCAACCTCCAGTACAGCTGACAAGCATGGGAGCATCCCAGAAGTCTCACCATTGCTCAGTGATGTGAATTGTACTGGCAGCCTAGGCAAAAGTCTGGTTCCAGAAGTCCATTTGAACTACCCTGCAGTAGCTAGGATGATGTCCAGCCATTATTCTGAGAGCTGATAAAGAGCACATGGGTGCCTCTAATTTCAGCCAGAAAAAAAACAGTATTCTAGGTATGAAAAATACACGGAAAATGCTACTACTGCTTTTTTTTATCACCCCACAGCAAGACAGTGGCAGGGTATAGAACGCTTTAGGAAGACACACAGCACTGTATTACCAAGAAAGGTTTTATTTCCATTTGCCAGTAGCTTTGTTAATTGCACAAGAAAAAAAAATCATTCTGTTTTTTTTTTTTTGCCATTTAAATCATCACCACACATCCTATTCTGAATGACAAATGTTAATTAAAAACAAGGCAAAAAATAAAAAAATTCACAACCTTAATTACCTATAGATCTGTCATTGAAGGAGGGAGAATTAAAAGAAAACTGCTTTTTCTTACAAGCTTTTCACAAGTGTCACATTTTCTTTCTCTTTAAAAAGGAGGGAACAAAAAAGCAATTGCTAAAACAGAAATCCTTGTTAAAAAGGAACTTTACAGTATTGTCAACAATATTAAGACAACAATGACTAAGCCAGTTCCAATATATTCTTTTGTAATCCAATCTTATCTTCCACCATGCCGCCTGCTTGCCCCCCACCCCCACACACTGGAATTTGAGGCGATCCATACAGGTTTATTGGGAGGAAAAGGCTCTAGGAGCAGAGTCCGAAATGGCATCCACATCAGAGTCCTGTGCCCCCTTGCAGACTAACAATTATAATTATTATATGGCCAGAACCCACCCCTAGCTTATGAAAGTTTATGCCACAATAAATCTGTCTTTAAAGGCATTGTGTTTTTGCTGCAGCAAATGGACTCGGAAATAGCATTTGAGACAGCACAGCAGCCACCACGCCCTCTGCTTCTATCTCAGAGCACTCTCTGTCCTCTGTCTGGCATATCAGAAGATGAGTACTCTTGCAGGAAGGACCACACCCATTCACAGCCAATCCTTATTCTCCTTGCCAGAGAGGCTGCAAGATAATTACAGAAGCCATTACACAGTTTTTTACACCCACTCCTCGTTCCATTTGGATTATTTGCCCGAAGGCAAAATAAGATAAAAGTGTTGTCCTGGGATCTGCTCCTTTAGTTTACGTCTTTGAAGTTTTCTACAGCCACTATCATAAAAATGTAAAAGAACCTCCATTCCCCCAGTAAGATCTGGAGGCTGTCAGAAAAATAATTCAGGAGCTTCAGCAAAGATCCACCTTAGTCACAAATTGGCCCACACCAAGACTACAAACACATCTCCAATGCAAGAATCTCCCAAGATACCCTCTGCTGCCTTTGCAAGATCCACCCAGGAATACAGGCCCATGATCTCACTAGAATGCATTGCTTCCCCTCCCCCAGATTACAGTGTAGGAAAAAGCCAACAGGCACCAATGTGCATTTGTGCCTGGGAAACACATGAGTGGGAGCAGAAGACTAGAGGGAAAGGTGCTAATTGGCTTGCTTCCTTCCCCAGGGAGACTGCCTGCACTGTGAAAGTAGAAAGCAGCCCAAGGAAGAGACATGTCCTTGAGGAGGAGAGCACACTAAAACGATGACTGGAGTTGACTAAACCTCCACACTGAGAGCTTCAAACACAGGAAATCTCAACCTTGTCCTGGCATTTGGAATGTGGCACCCTCCCCTCGCCCCTGCTGAATGGCACTCGCACCGAGGTGCATACATCTGGGCTTGCCAAGTGCAGGTTCCTGTCTGCCCAAGTGCTGGGCCTGTCTGCCCTCTGGCATCATCACAAGGCTCTCTCCAAAGACTAATACTGAGTCTGTTTCTTAAAAGGAGACTTTTCAGAGGTCAGGAGTGTGCTGTCAATTTTGCAGGAGTCCGTTTTCTCCACTGTGGTGAAAGGGACAAGGAGGCCACACATTTTGTTCTGAAAGCTGCCTGCACTGTGAAAGTAGACAGCAGCCCAGGGCTGCCAGGGAGAATTCAGAATGGTTTGTGCAAAACCAGAATTTGTGAGGATGGTGTGCCCAAGTTCTCTTTAGCTCACCTGACCTCAGCTGGTTGGCTTAAAGGAACTGCATGAACTCTTTGGGACCTTCTGTGAGACCTGCACAAACAGGTCTCATTAGCAGAAACTCTTCAACGCTCACATTTTACTAGTTGCTTTCCAACACTGGGACAACCTGGTCAATCTGCTGCAGGAAGAGATCACCACTGCACCAAAAGACTGGGCCCTGACAGTTCACAATTGCTGGCCACTGCCATTAGATCACTCAGCCAAAGCTCATAACTTGAAGCTGGCATATACAGTCTCCGATTTTAGCTACAGGAAAACTCAAGGTCATGGTGCTGCTAAGCACTCGGGGCTTGTTGAAGGCAAGACTCCCCGATGATACCAACAGCCGCAGAACAGTGTGTGCCCTGTCAGATTTAAAACCAAGTGCTCCTCCCTCACTCCTGCAACATACAGCTTAGTTCTATGAATTCTACAGATTCAATCATTAATTCTACAGCAATGCTCAGAGTGGATTAATCTTTTGCAAAATGGTGTCTCTGTATGCTTTCTACATATTGGAGTCCCACACATACAGCAAGGCCTGTGTTTCCTCAAACACAACAGTGGCCCTTGTGGGAAATGTTTCCTGCTAGTCTCCAGATGAGTAATTCCACAGAGACACTAGGATGAAAAACACGTCCAGCCACAACGCTGGTTTCAGCTTCCATCACCTTTTCAACCTGTCAATTTCCCCACAAAGACAACACAGGTGCCAGGGAAAAGCCCCAAGCAAGCCAGACTGATGCTTGCAGGCAGGCGGGACTTTTTCAGCTGTCCCTAGCGCACAAGAGAGGCCGGCACATACCTTACCCACGGCAAAGAAGTGGAGAGAGCAGTTGGAAACAGAGCATTTGAGTCACTTGTACAAAACACAAGAACCAAAAGAAACCAAGCAGCAAGTTTTTTCTGGCAAGAGTCACGCCGGGGGTGTGTGTGTGTATCTTTCTGGATGACCTGCCACCAGTTCTGATCTGTGACTCTCAACATGTGGTATAAGCTAGTTACCAAGATGGTGACGACCTGAGCCCCTCTCCTCCCAACTCTTGCTGGTGCCAAGCCAAAAAGGGCTGCTGTGCAGCAGCCTTCAGGGCAGGCCTGAAGAGATTTTTTGTAATAATTAAAAAAAAAAGGAAAATGGAGGGGGAGAGAAAGGAGAGAGAGAGAGAGAAACAGACAGATGGACTGGTCCAGAGTTAAAGCCCAGAATTCATCATCATAATTAATAATTGTGGTATTGACAATAAGAGTGGGATGGCCTAGTGGATGTAGGCCCTGTACACAGCAGACATGTCATTGTCAGATTGGTCCAATGCTTTCGCCCGTTTGTAGACCTGAGGGGAGACACAAAGGCAGTCATGGATTGGTTACACCTTCCTACATTTAGAATAAGTATCATTTGGCAGTTTTGTAACTACACGAAAACGATCAAGGCCACGGACAGCGTCAGGCCGACTAGTCAGAGCTGGCAGTATACAAATTGCAGACCACATCCAGCCGCCAACCGTCATCTAGCCATGTGCTTTTCACTACCTGGTCATAGTGAAGCTCTGTATGGACCAAATTTGGCCTTGACATCAACAGTTACATGGACAAATCCTTCAGTGCTCCCCCACATCTCTCCCCAAATCCTGAAGACTTGTCACAAGGTAGAGATCAATGTAACTGAAATATTTCATTAGGAAACATGGGACACCCAATTCAACCACTATAAGCAATAGTGGCATACCTGAGGGGGGGCAGGGGGTCAAATGCCCCGGACAGTGGGCTTGAGGGGGGCAGGTAACAACACACACCAGCCCCTGCCTGCCATTGATTTGGAGTGGGTTGAAAAGCTCTCACCCCTACTCCGAGAAGGGGCAAGCTGGTGTCGTGACCTGACATGGGCGCATAGCACTGGCTCACCCCTCGTCAACACTGCCGAGCCACTGTTGCACGCCCACCCCAGGTTGATCTCAGAGGCAGGACTGCCTCTGAGAGTGACGCAACACGGCGAGGACGCAGCACTGGCTCACCCCTTCAAGGAGTCCGAGGGCAACCTGAGGCAGGCGCTGAGTGCCACGTTGGGTCACTCTGAGAAGCGACCCCTGGAGGTGTGCCCCCCAGCGCCGACACCCCCCAGGATTGCCCCTGATAAGCAATCTTAAAATTACAAAGTGCTCCGGGCTCAATTCCAACCACAAACTGCAAATTCAAATAGAAAACTTTTGAGGTTGTTTGGGCTGGGGGGAGTCATTTTTAGTATTTATATCTTACTTCCCTCCATAGGGAGGCACCCAAGAATCAGGCAAAGCAAAATATAGCTGCACAAACAGGATTATCAGATTCCATCCATCTCCCCAACCTTTTAAAGACTCTTCAACTGCTTGCTGAGAGGGAATCAGCTCTTCAAAGATAGGGTTCTACACACACATCCGTGGGTCACCATGGAAGAGACCGACTCGCACACTGTTACCAGCTGCACCTCTGCTGACAGTGGATATGCAAGAGGGCCATTCCATGTGAGGAGCAGTGGTCTCTCACTTGACATCAGTAGGGCTAGCCAATCCTGTCACTGTGGGGCACCATCAAGAATACACCTCTACAAGCACCTGATGTCAAGGCAATGCTCTTGGGCCAGAGATTGATTGCTGCAGAGCTTGGAGTAAGGATAGTATCCCCCTACCCCCCAACTACAGGTAACTCATGGATTCCTCAAATGTCCTCCATTTTGTTTCAAGCCAACCATACTCACTCAAGGTCTTACTCCCCACTTAAGAGACTCTTACCCCTTCTCAAGTTGACAAATGCACACCTGAACTATCTCAGATGTATACATCTCAGATGTATAGAGAGAACCTTTAGAACTTGGGTATCTTTGCCTGTGTGCTGATCTTGAGATGCTAGCAGTGATCACGTTTCAAAGCTGTCCTGAGGGCAGCACATACCTCATTGGCTGCAGCTGCCATGGGAGTTGGGTGGTTAACAGAATCGCCTAGTGCAATCGCTAATCTGAGATCCTTCTGAATGTATTTCAGGTAGAAATCTGGTTTAAAATTTCCTTGCAGGATGTCTGGAAAAGAAAGGGAACAAATCCAGATACATTTTCACTATTCCACTGTCCCAGAGGCCACCAGTCCCCTTCTCTCTTCCCTTACAGTTGTCAGAGATTCCACCCACTAGAACATACAAAGCAGGTCAGATCACAGACTCGTTTAACCTAGGGCTGTGATCAGTGGTGTTATTCTACCGGAACGCTGGGTGGGACATCCGTGATTGACAGCCTGCCCGTCGCGTTCTGCAGCATTATGCCATTTGCGTAATGTACGCAAGCAGCGTAATTGGTTACGCAAACGGCGTAACACTGCGTAACGCGACGGGCGGGCTGTCAATCACCCGGATGTCCCGCCCAGCATTCCGGTAGAATAACACCACTGGCTGTGATTCTTGAGGGTCTCAGATAGGGACCTTTCCAGGCTGTAATCTTAATAATAGGCCATGAGCCCGAGGTCTCCTCTGTCATTGAGCTATGCCCCCACTTCCCCGTGGGCCTTTCCCTAGCCATTTCAGACCCTCACTTTGGCAACCACCCAGTAAGCAACTAGTGAACCCCCAAGCACGGTCCAACATGCTGGGAAACCCCATGGTCTCGCTGTAGCAAATCTACCTTATGCTGTAGGAGGAAGATAAACTTAAGGGGTCCCAGAAGCAATGCTGAACCCCCACCCTGCAGATGCTGGGTGAGACTTAAAGTAGTACTACTCGTCTGGGGCAAGGGAGGAAGACGATGAGAATAAACTTTACTTTGGCATTTCTGATCCAGGAAGATGCTGGAGAGCTGTCCCTGATTGAGGATGTCCAGGAGAGTCTGCTGGGACTGACCAGTCACTTGAGCCAGAGTCAGTCCTTCTGCTATTGTGGCCATGAAGCTTCCTTGGACCATGTTCACGATCAGCATCATCTTGGCAGCATTGCCCACTTCCCCTGTGAAACAGGGACACTCTGTTGGGACAGCCCCTCGTACAACACAGTCCAGTCCCAAACACTTACGCCAATGGCATCTGAACTAACGGTAGACGGATTTCTACCGTCTGTACACCAACTAGACTCTGTACACCAACTAGATCCAGGTACAAAACTGCAATTTGGGAGCTGAGGACAGAACTAAGGAACAGGCTGCCTTCAAGCTTGTGCTTAATACAACAATGGAGCTCATACCTAGACCACACAAAACTCACTCTACTTTCCGATTGTCAACATCCCCCAGACTTTTTTCATTTCTTTACAACAGCACAATTTCAGGGAGGGGGAAGGGGGTAGATGAGCTTTCTTGTCCTAGCCACTGTTTAACAATCGCTCAACAACTGCTTAACGATTAGGAGTCAGACCCTTACCAATCTACCCCAGACAAGCCACAAAGCAGATCTCACTCTGAATCGAGGAATGCACAGTGTGCTTGGGTCATCCAGGACTGGCCTATTGCAATTACTTTGATCACCAAAGGCATTACCTAGGAAAAAAGAGGTCTTCCCCATTGCTTGGAAACAACTACTGCAGTCTTCATACAAGCCCCTGTCTCCAGCAGCTAAGATCACCAGCATCCCATCGTTTGACAGCTGTTGGTTCCCTGAGACTGGTGCTTCCAGGAAGCGACCGCCCCTGGATACAATCACCTGGAAAAACAAGAGGGGAAAGGAACACTGGGATCTGCAGCTCAGGTTTTGCCTTGGGGAGAACTGTTAAAGGAGGACATCCAGAGTGGGCTATTTCCTCCCACTCAATCAAGAGGCCAAACTTGTGGAAATGAGCAAAGGTTAATTTAAAAGTATCCACACAAGGAGGTCCCACCCAGTTTCCTGGAAGGACAGTAGCTTCAGGCCTAATTGTATAATCTTCAAACTGAAAGAACAGAACAATTTACATCAGTAGAAATAAGAGTCAAGGCTCCAGGGTGACCAGTGCTGGTCTCATTGTATTTAGATGCAGCCAGGGAGTCATCCCTCCCTGGGAGCACACACACACTTCTGGACCCCTGGGTGAGGGTCAAGGGCTATGTGCCCTCTTTCCACGAAGAAGAAAAGGTCGCAGTAAAATATTAATGTTCTTTTATCTGTTGGTGGAGGAGAGCGCCCAAGGTGGGATATGAGAAGACCTGTGTGAGATGCATCATGACTGTCTTGCAGAAACATTTTGAATGATTCCTTTTTCTTGGGGACCTGAGTAATCGTGTATGGAGTGATCCTCAGAAGAAGAGACTTTCCTCTTCCCTCACAAAGGTTGGCTGCAAGGTATTTTTCTTAACACACCAGTTCCTGCCTCTTGAGTGAGAGGAGATAACTGCACGTGCTCAGACCATGCACAAGCTTTATACAAGTCAAAAGGCCAAAACATTGAGAAGACAATGGATAAGGAATCAGTAGATTTGATATACTGGACGACACGGTATTGATAATGGAACAGTCTTTTTTTTGTTTTTTGTACAAATGTCTTTGTTTTGGATTGTAAAGTTTTATTTTTGAATTTAAATTAATAAAGATTGTCTAAAAAAAAAAAAAGGCCAAAACAGGAATGCAATACTATGTGATTAACGAACACAAACCAGGGCATTCCAAGCACCTATTAAGTTACAGAGGAAACTCTGCACTCCCCTTGAGCTATTGGTTGAGCTGCTATGACAACATGGAAGCGCAGGAAGTTCTGAAGACGAACTATTTTATTATTGTTTAATTTTATCCCACCTTTCTGCCCCATGGGCACCCAAGGCGGCTTACAACATTAAAACCATACATTAAAAACAACAACTACAAAGTATAACAATTAAAACAATGTTAAAACAGTTAAAAATTTAAAACAAGCAAGCCCCGTGGATACCACAATTACAATTTGATAAGATTTAAAATAAGGTGAAAAATGTAAAAAGCCAGTCAGCCTGTCAACAATTGAAGGTTTGTCTAAATAAAAAAGTCTCCAGCCCCCGCTGAAATATTGCCAATGAGGGAGCAGTTCTTAATTCTAAAAGGAGAGTATTCCATAGTCATGGGGCCACCACCGAGAAGGCCCTGTTCCTGTCAGCAAAAGAACAAACTAGTCAGCAAAATAACGCCAACAGTTAGCCCAGCGTCCTGAGCAACACTAGGGTTACTGTAGAAGGCAAAAAAACTTGGGAGCATATTTTTGGGACAGGGTTTGTTTAGCTATGTAAACTGCCCTGTGAACTTCATTTTGCTGAAAAGCAGTATACAGTATAAACATTATTACAAAACAGCAGGGACCGGGAACATGAACGCTTGCTCTGGCATGGTTACCTGGGCCAGTTCTGTAACAGTGTCGGCATCCACAGTCGACATATCCACGTAGCACTTTCCCGGACGTATACCTTGGAGTACCCCACTAGGACCAAGCACCAGCTGTGGAAACAGAGGAGCGGTAAAGCAATAGGGTGTCTGCTAAGCAAGTCCTACCGCCCTAATGCCAAAATGGCTTCTAAACAGGTCTTGGTCTGTACTGGGGCTCACCCACAGCTCGTTTTCATGCGGCTTCAGCATTAAGCTCCCTTGGATGGGATGCTGCTGCTCACTGTCGCTAGCTGCATTTTATCCACACAGAGACTTGGATAACGCAGGGATGATTAAAGCTTTGGCAGACCGTGACAAAATATGCCGCTCTGCATGGAGAAGGCTGATCTGCACAAACACTCACCTCAGCTTCTTGTGGTGCATTTTATGTCACTCAAGTGGAACTGGAAATGTGCAGTGCTGTAACAGCGCCTGTAAACTGTCACAGATCATAGGACTTGGGAGGGCACCCCAAATTCATGCGGCCCAGTTCCTTGCCCCACGAATAATTCTTTCCACCCATTCGTGCATACTCTCAGAGCCCAGCAGCTATACAGGAAAATGGGGGCAATATTTCCTGACTGCACAGACACCACAGGGCTCTGATGGCAACTGGTTATGCTGGCAGACCACGTGGGGAAGGGAAAAGTGCATCAGCTCCTATGCCCGTCAGGTTCACCTTTTGCTTGATTACAGCCAGGATACCTTCGCTTCCTTCCTTGCTTTTCATCTTCTTTAATTCCGTTTTTCTTGCAACATGAGACGTGCAAAGAACTACGCTAGACATGGTTGCCTGATCAGTAAAAAAGTCACTCTGCTGTGCCCGGTTAGTCGATTTTTGCCTTGCACCAATCACAAGTGCAATCTTACAGCCATGAGAGCTAGAAACTTGCAGAACAGACGTAACTTCTCTTCATTAAAACTGCTGCATTTTTAGGACACAGGATGTAAACATCTCAGCCAAGGTTCTTATAGAGCAAACCTCCACCTGACCATGACCTGCAAGACAGTCAAGCTCCACCTCTGGATGGAGTCAGGCTCTCGCTGCATCTGCTCCCCGATTGTAAAATAGGAATGAGAGTGACCCTTCGCGGGGTTGGGTACTGCATTTTGCAACTTAAACGCGACACAAGTGACAACTTACGTCACCGACGTGTGCACTCACCTTTCAGGCAGCTGTGTGCGCAGTGCAGTAGAGCCCAAACCAATTTGGAAGGCCTTATTTGATAGCAAAGCTTATAAAAGGGGATTAAGCATTTGACTCCAGTACACGTGACAGAGCAAATCAGTGCTGCCAAAAGGCAGACGGAACGCATGGTGAATACTAAAGCAGCGTCAGGTTGGTCAAGCAAGCAGGTGGGCAGGCGCAGGGCTTGTTCCCAGGGGAAGAGGCACAGAAGGTATCATGGGGTGTAAGCACGACTGACCTGAGGTGGGGTGGGAGAAGGACCACGAACCACACTGAGAGTCCCACGCTGGTTCTCCTCCACTCCCCACCAGCCATGCTTGGAAGGCAGCAACAGAGTATGTTCAACCCCGGCTGATGCGGAATGTTGAATTCTCCCTTTTACCCAGCAAGGCTCAGGAATGGGACTGGGCTTTCTGAGCGATGGAGAGTCTCAGCATTCTGGAGTTTACTTCTGGGATTCTCATGAACCGGCCAGCTGCTGCACTGCGGAAATCCCAGTTATATCCTTACTCCCTCCCACCCTTGGAATACATTGAGAAGCAGGGAGCCTACCTACTCTGAGGGGCACTGAATGGAGATGCAGGCAGCACAGGGGCTAGCCTTCAAGGCACATGCCGTCCCTTCCACAGCATGCATTTTGGAAATACGTCAGGGATGCTCCTGAGCCATCCCTTCCAAGAAGCCATCTTAAACCTTGTTTAAGACTAGGAACAATTCTTGCAGCCTGCTACTAAAGAGATGCAGAGCTAGTCATCTGGGGCGACAGCCTGCCACAGGACGCATTGGGCCAGGGGAAAACCAGTCCCAGAACAACAAAGCAGGGGAAGGGGGAAAAAAGAGGTGATCCTTACATCCTTGGCTGCTTTTGGGTCGGAAACGCAGGCGAAAGTGATGTCACAGGTGGAGACCACTTCAGCGGGGGTTCTTCCCAACCGTGCCCCCTCCTGGATGAACAAATCACACTGCAAAAGTCACACAGACCCAAAAGGTAAGAAACTGACGGCTGGACAAGAAAGGTCACCGTGGTCTTTGCTCTACTAAGCCCACCCACCTACCACGGACCCAGGGGAGAGTTGCAGGTGGAGTCTACGTGAGCAAAGACAAGCAGCATCAGGCAACCCCACTGGGAGAAGCACAGAATGGTTCCAGCAGGGAGTGGGAGGGCAGTAATTTTCAAATGCTTGCACAAGCAGCCATCAGAGGGAAAATCTTGCCTGCCCTAAGCAGGGGCCATAGTTCAGTGGAAGAGCACCCCGGGGGCTCCACCCTGATGCAAAGCAGGACAGCTTGGACTCGAGCACCGCTTTAAGGCAACGAAAGACAACCTGTCACTTCTCTTCCACTACACCCCTGCAATCTGTGAGCCAGTCCTTCTCTCCCAAGCCTCATACCAAGGAGACACGGGCACAGCTGTTCTGTTACAGATCTGAAGGCAGCTTTTGCTACCAAGACAGCAGGAACTGTGCAGGCGAGGAGGGCAAACGAGGCAGAGGGAACGAAAATGTTGCTATGGCTACTGACAACGCAAGCCATCTTTGCCATAGCAATAGTGGCACTTAGAGACACATGTCTCATGCAGTTCTCCTGAATCTGCCTGGCAGATCACCCAAGGGTTTCAAATTTGGGCCACGTGGCTCATCCCTCCCCAAATCAGTAGAATGCTCAATCCTAATCAAAGACAACAGCAATCCGGCCACCTCAGCAAATCCTGTGCTCAAGTGTCTGCAGATCGAGGTTCTGCTGAGGCCACTACATGGGCAGATGCTCAAGGCCAGCCAGCTCAGGCACTGGTGAGGACTTAAGAGATCCTCAGGTTCAGTTTGGCTGACCCCTAAAGTCCCCCAACATTCACCCCTTCAACAGTGCTGCTTCCTTCCAGGTCACTTGATCTTCAGAGAGAATCCCTGGAGAGCAAGTGTGATCAGCCAAGGAGAGGGTGGAAAGGAACCATACCCTGCCTGCCTCCTTTGGCCCCCAGCTATTCAGGCAGAGTGGGAGGAGGAGAAAATCTGCGTTCACGAGCAGTTCTTCCCCCATGCCACACTACCCCCCCCCCCGGAGAACAGGAATGCCCATCTGCCCACACAACCGGCAGAAATGAGCAAGTGGATGGAGGGAAGCTGCGGGGGGGGGGGGAGGAAGGATACTGCTTTCCTCTTTCTCCACCATGGCACATGACTTTGGGATTGCACCCACATGGGCCCTCAGAAGACAGAATCCCAGTGCAACCTGGTGCCCACACAAGATCTTACCATGTTGTTGCAAGCTTTCTAAGACACACACACACACCAACCTTCTCAGCAGTTCGATTCCAGACTGTGACAGTGTGACCCATTTTTAATAGATTGGAGACGATGCCGCTCCCCATCAGTCCCAGGCCAAGGAACCCGATCCTGGAAGAGAGGGTGCTATTAGTGTCCGAGGACAGACGGCTGGCCAAGGTAGACGTTCCTGACCCAGGACTTGACACCTCGTAGAATGGCCACAGGCAGCAGGGTGTGAACTGCTGAACAAGGGGGGTTATTCGGAGAACTGACATTCTCTAAGGAAGGAACAGCAATGCTACAAACAAGAGTTCAGAAGGATTTGTACTTTTGCCCTGGCCAAGGGCCCAAAGTCAAGCCATGGCACAATGTCGCTCTATGAAGCGCGTGTCAGCAAGTGGTCTAAACGCTGAAGCATTTTGCTTTGCTTAGATAAGCATTGAAGCAAAATGCTTCAGAGTTTACACCACTTGCTGAATGGCAAGTTCTGAATGGCAAGTTCAGAGTTTAGACCTCCTTGCAGAATGGCAATTCGTTACAGGGGACCCCTCGCCCAGGAGGCACACAACACAGGAAACCGCGGGTGCACAGGACCCACAGTCCACACAAGGGACTGGCACAGCAGAGTGGAAATTGCCCTGGATTTTCACGCGGCAGATCCTAGTTCAAATCCAGCTCAGTCACGAAACCCACTAGTCCGTTCCTCCTCTCAGCCGACTGACCTCAGGAGGTTAATATGAGAACGAATTGAGAGAACGTGCACTGAGAAACACAACACAACAACCCAGCACAGGTCTTGAAAGGCCCCGTCCCTGGACTTGGCCAATTGCATTTCTAATGAAACCAGAGGCAGGATATCAGAAGCCAGTGTTGGGGGAGGCAAAAGCAATGGGGCCACAGGAACCCCGCAGCTATAAACGTGCAGTATGTGCTGGCACTTGAGAACCACGAGTCCCAGGACCCTGCAGTCACCGTCCAACCCCACTGCCAACACTGATCAGACCCGTATCTTCTATCTAATATCCTGCAGCCCTGCTGTTTCACCCCCGACAGTACAGTCAGCCATGACGCCAAATTCTACAGGGCTGTGCAGTGCCTGCAGCCAGCAATGTACAGAATGACGCCTCTGATCCGCGAGCACCCTCTGCACTGCATTGTCCAACTGGAAGGACAGAGGTTTCCTTCAGGCAGAATTTGATATTAGCGCAAAGTGCAGAAGAGAACACTGTTATGTCTCTGCGAGTCTCCTTACCATTCTGCACAAGGAGTTAGACACTAATTTAAAGCTTCCATTCACATGTTTTCAGTTGCTCCGTATTTACGTATGTAACTGAAAGTCACTCAGTCTGAAAAAATGGGACCTCCCACTCAAAAACCTACACACAGTTACAACCTTCCCCCTCACTAGCACAGTCTTTTCAGAGCTGGCCGAACAAGGGAACACGTAGGCATTTCAGCTTCCTGTGTATCTGCCATTCAATGTACAAGTGGCTGCCCTTGCTAACCCTTAAGTAAACCAACAGGACGGGGCTACTGAAAGCCACTATTAAGACAGCATCACATCCAGGGCTCAGCTGGGTTGTGTTTAAGACCGCTACGGAGAAAGGGTTTACCTGAATGCCTTCATTGTGCCTTAGTTTCCCTTCAGCAAGTCTGAGAAACTGACATCCCCGAGATGGCTGCAGCGAGGAAACAAGCCACAGCCTGCTCAGCATCAGAGGAGGGAAACCGTTTCAGAGAGACAGACAGAGGGAGGAAGTGCAATTGGGGCTCCTGTCACTGTAGAACGGAGATGGGGAAGCACAGGAAGCGCCAGAAGACACAAGTGTCACCACATGCTGTTCCTGGAAGGTGCCAGGGCTCCGCCTCTTCCCCTCCTCCTGGTGGTTTGGAGTTTGTGGTTAACGGAAACTGGGTCACCTGATTTGCTACGGAGGGCCATGAAATGCTGACAGGGTGGGCCTTTGCCCACATATGGAGAGGCCACTCCTGGCAGACTCCTGCGACAACCCAGGCTGCAACAAACATTTCAGTTTGCGAAGCCATTCATCAGACCAAAAGGAGGAAACTGCGCCATGTCAGAAGGCCCGCACTGACTTTATCACACAGTCCCATTTGATCGACACATCCACCCAGCGAAGGAAGTGGAGGGTCAAACCATCCCCAAGGTCAACCAAATGAGCTCAGAAGCCTGGACTATCTGGTCCAATGTGCTATTCATTACACTGCACTAGTTTTCAAGAGTCTCTCCTTCCACTTAAAGGACAGGTGTTTGGGGATGAAACTCCTGAACTGCATCTGTGCACCCTGAATTGCAGGACACTCACCAAGCCCAAATGGAGAATTTCAAACAGACTTGGGTAACTGGCTGCTTTCCAAAAAGCAGCTATGAGAGAGAGAGAGACACGCACATTCTTACAAAAAGGTTCTTACTTTTTGTCTGTAGGAGTGATGCTGCCATTGATAGCTGTGCTGTCTGCTGCCTGGATGGATGTGGACGTTGTTTCCTATAAGGAAAGCCACAAGAGGTTATTTTACATTAAAGGAAACAAGCAGCTTCTGAGACATCAATGAAGGCAAACAAAGAGCAAAGCCTGCTGTACCTCTTCACACACCTTCAGCTTCTTGGTGATGGCTTGATAGCAAACAGCCGGCTGCATGGAGAAGGAAAGAAAGAAGTGGCACATTTGGTACAAGTACAGCAAGGATCTTGCAGGGTCAGCAGACCAGATCCTCAGCACCAAAAAGCAATTCACTACAGACAGACCAAGAACCCTCAGCTCAAGCCTATAAGAGAAAAATCTCTACTGCAGGGTACCTTAATCTCTCAGAGCACAACCCCTTCTATCCAGCACATACCCAGACACAGAGTGAACTTTCCCCAGGGCTTTGTGCCGTCTTTGTTGTGCTGCAGACACCAGATTCAGACTTCCTTATTTAACCAGACTCTTAATCAGCAGCAACTGGTGAGCTTTTAGCCGATTTCCATTTCCAAACTATGAATTTTTAAAAAAATCATGTTCTTTTACTGATGGTTTTTTGAGTTTACACAAATGTGTATCATTATCACTAACCCCTGCCAACTGGGCAAGAGGCACTTTTTCACGTGGTGTCCCTCTTATATTTAGCAGGGGGAGAGTAATTGTCCCTCTTCACCCCTGCACACCACTTTTCTAGTGGCTGTTGCTGGGGGTGTTCTGCATATTTTTAGATTGTGAGCCCTTTTGGGACAGGGGGCCTTTTAATTTTATTGTTATTCTTATTAGCCTGTAAACAGCTTTGTGAACTTGCATTGAAAATGGTATATAAATACTGTTGATTGATTGTTCACAATTTAACTCACACTGACGACTGAAAGGCGGTAAAAAGTAAGGTGGTTTAAATGTAAGCATTTAAAACACACTGCGAACACATCAGTAAGAGATACCCAGATATTCCAAAAGGACAAGCCTATATCCAGGCCTGCCCCACAATCCCCTCCCCCTGAAATGGAAGATTCTTGATTAAGAAAAAAGAAATGTGGGGATGTCACAGGTGGTATGAGAAAAAAGGCACCAACTCCCTGCATTAGCTCCCTCGCAAGCTTTTCCACAGAGAGATCTGAAGTCTAACCCATCACCTCTGCTTCAAGTGACCTGCTCCTAGCAAAATGCAACTTGGACTTCCAAAAGCTGAAGGAGAGCTAACCAAAGCTGGCGCCGAGACTTCCAACAGCCTCTGGTTTGTCCTGGGAAAGGAGCCAGGAAAGCCCAGTCTTGTGCCGGCAAGCCTGATGTGCACAGAGCCACACACCTGACCCTGCCCTTGTCCAAGCAGACCCACCAGATGGGACTCACCATGCCCACACCTATGCTTCTAAAGCTCACCTTCTCCGTCTGGCTAAGCAGGAAGTGGTGGAAATGCGGGTCACCATCTTTCACAGGCTGAAATTGCAAAGTGGCAAACTGAGAAACCAAGACAACCACATTTCAAGCCTCCGTACAAATGCTGATGGGGCAGCAGCTACTTTCGCACTTTTGAAGAGACCTCCAAGATTCAGAAACACCTTGTTAACCAGTCCTGGCTTAGGAATAGGGGTGGGAACTAGACAGCCTGGTAGTCGGAAGCCGGGAAGCCGATAAAGAACAGGCAGGAGAAAGAAAACATTCTGGATGGCCCACTCCTTGGTCCGCTGCCGAGAAAACGAAACCATACTGGGGCAGTGCTTGAGTGGCAGCAGGGATGATGGTCGGGGGGGGGGCACAGGCTTTATTCCCACCTCGCAACCCCCAATTTAGCCCGATCAGCCCCCTCACACTGGGCAAGATACAAAAACAATAGCTAAGGGAACTGGCCTTCTCTTCAATTTAAAAATCAGGAGGACTGTTTAGAAATAACTCCTGCAGATATGGGGGAGGCACTTTGTAAGGAAGCCTAAGAGCATTTCCTACTTTAAAAACCAGACCTATCAAACAGGCCTTCTACTCTTATGACGAGACCCATCTTAAATTTGCTTCTAAGTCTGCCATCCTCAGCAACCTACTAAGAAGTGTTCCACTGAACAAAGCAGGAATTGCATTCAAGTAAACATACAGAGGACGTGTACAACAGTCCAAAATCACTCAGATCTATTCAGTTACCCATTCTAAATGTTTCTGACATGTGTTGTCTATTTTCTTTATACAACATAACTGTAGCACTCCTCAGTAATTTGGCAAGCTTATTTTCCAAGCTTATTTTCCAAGTTTCACTTAGTTTCCAAGTGTGGCATGCTGATTTTTTGTATTTTATTGGATTTCTGTGCAAATAGGAAGTTTAACCAATTCCTAAAGCAACTTAAATTGGTCTCATAAAATCTTGTTTTGACTAGTTTTCTATCTCCTGACCTTTGGCACCGGGACAGCGACTGCTGCCGATTGCTCAGCTAACAAATTAGGTGTACAGACTCAATTTTGTCTTTTCTTCTCCAATCAATAGTATACATTTCAATGTATACTATTTTAATTATAAAAATAGTATAAAAAAATTATAAAATTTTCCTCTATCCCCCAAAATGACAGCATTTTCTTACAAATGATATACACAATCTTTTTCAGATCAATTGATTTTATTAGATTAATTCAACAAGGCGTTCTTATCTATAATCAAGTATAAGATAGTTACCTTGGACAGAGTTCACCTGAAGCAAATCCACTAGAGAATTCAGCTTTAATCCTCATTCAAAAAAGGAAAAAAGGCAGGGGTGTTTTGTTCTGTACTTCTGATGTTTACATTATTTGGTGTTTACAAATGAACCTCATGGAACTTAATTGTATTTGGGAGCAGAAATCAGTGAACCAGTATCAAGACACACAGTGTAAGGGACAACTTGTTCCCAAACCACAAGACACATGCATGAGAACAATCTCATTGTGTCTTGGGCTGCCTGTCTTTACTCCACATGCACATTCACAGGGCAGTCCCAGGTGCATCTACTCAAAAAGAAGTCCTACTGATTCCAGTGGGACTTCTCCCAGATGTGTGATCAGAATTCAGTAAGGTCTAAGAGTTAGGGCTGCTCCCCTTCTTTACATGGATCATTTTGGGACAACAGAAGCCACTTACAATGCAACCCTATTTACACATGTTAACTCGGAAGTAAGTTTAATGGTGTTTACTCCCGGGGAAGTGCGTATGGGACTGCAGCTTTATGGTATTTTTCTAGCACACAGAACTGGTGTGTCAGGTGGAGAAATGAGCCAGGAGT
The DNA here is from genome assembly GCA_029204185.1 of Lerista edwardsae. Classification (NCBI taxonomy): domain Eukaryota; kingdom Metazoa; phylum Chordata; class Lepidosauria; order Squamata; family Scincidae; genus Lerista; species Lerista edwardsae. The sequence continues at coordinate 2,684,061 of JAJKFI010000053.1, read as the reverse complement.
GGCTAATTGAGCCCCTTAACTGCTGCTGCTGGTGACAGACAAAAGTGAACTCCTTCGTCCCAATAGGCTTGCTGCTTATCGAGGCAACAGAGTAAAACAATGGTGTTGACTTTGAGAGGGAATACAATGTTTCCCATCTGCCATCCAACTTCCCCAAGGTTGGGAAAGCAGAGTGTCCTCTAAAGGGGCCTCCCCTCAACCAGACAAAAGTGGGGAGGGGAAAGTAAGCATGGGAGGAGGCGAGTAAGAATCAGGACCCGCATGAGAAAATGGAGATGGAAGAAATTAAAAAACCCAGGAGCGGTACCTTGGGAGCCAGGGCAAAGGTGCCCAGGGCAAATCAAGCACAGAGACAGAACACTGGTACTTACCATTCACACGGCTTCTAGTTGGTGCGAGAATTCAGAGGGGGGATTCCCTCCTCCCACTCGCACAAGAGGAATGAAAATCAGTAAAGGCTTTAAGAGCACTTCCGAGAGGGGGTCCCTCCCCTGCATTCTTGCCAGGCTGCAGCTTGAGGAATAACTGTTTGCACTTCAAATGGGGAAGGACAGGCCAAGACGAACATGTAACCTTAACAGTGAGGCAGTGAGAGCAACACGTCCTTGGATGAGTGGTGGCCTCATGGCCTTGAAGTGTTCCCCGGGGGCCACCTGCCTCGGCAGCAGAGACAAGCCCCTGGACCACTGAGCAAGGCTGGAGGCCCTCCTTCAGCCAACAAGAAGAACCCCTCGTGGTGAGTGCCAATGACCCTCCCTCTGTCCGGAGTAGGATACAGCCAACAGTCCAACAAAAAATCTGGGAGGGATACGTCATGCCTGCTTTGGGGGGTTATTTCACAAGACTCTCCTGCTGAAAGAGGCCTTGGCAAAGGCGAATGTATCGAGGTTGCAGAGCAGTGATATTCAAACTGTGGGTCAGGGCCCACTTGGTGGGTCTCAGAAAGCTGGAAGCAGCCATCTTGGAAACTGCAGACTTGCTTTCTGTCAGGAATGTTTCATGGTTGTACAAATCCTGCAGTCCAAGAATGCCAATTTGGATTTCAGGAGTGTCATTTTATTGTTACAATGACAGCACTTCCTGCTAGATGATGTCACTTCCTGCCACAACATCACATCCAGGTTAATGACATCACTTCCGGTGGGTCCCGACACGAGTGCCATTCTAAAAAGTGGGTCCTGGTCTAAAAAGTTTGAATACCACTGTGGTAGAGTGTGTGGTGGAAATGGAGATGGATGGCCACTCAAGATCCCTTGGAGGGAGCATTAATACTGCAGGTAGCTCTGGGAGAGTGTGCTGTAATCACACATAGAAGTGGACCACCCTTGATGCGCCTTGCAGAACAGTGCAATGCAGGCCTCAATCCACCGGGCAAATAATAGACTTTGGCACAAGGGTGAAAGAAGTTGTATTCTGGGAGGCAGCAGTAGTATGCTTTAGGTAAAATTTTGAGTGCCCTCCACCCACAAAGTTTGTGCCACTCCTTTCTCAAGGGTGGGAAGGTTTGGGGCAGAAGAAAAGTAGCCTAAGGTCTCTGAAAGGAGTTTACTTGCGCAATGAAAGAAGGACCTGGACAAAGAGAAACAGCACGCTTCTGAGGGGCGCAGAGGTGATCCTTGATGAGTATTTACCCTACAGGATTTTCAGATGGAAGTAACAGCAATGATGAAGGTAACTGTCCCTTATCTTCAGGGGAATGAACCCATTTCTAACAGCCTGAGTTGTTCTCCATGACGTGCACAGGGAACTTCTTGGGGCTCTCAGGAGGGGAACCAGCAAACTGAAGGCAGACCAGGCAGCATGGCATCACAAAAAAATTGGCATAGGGGAGGGTGGGCCCTCTGGGGCCTTTTCAGGAGAGCAAAAAGGTAAAGGCTTTTCTGGAGGTCATTTGGGCACAGACTCCATTCGACACCTGACTGGGGGAAGGAGAGAAGTTTCTTTAGGCCAACAAAAGAGGAAATTTCTTCCTACCATAGCATCTGAGGAAAGCTTATGGAAGTGTATAGTGTTTTCTAGAGATGTCATCAGGGTATCTCAAGACCCATTGGGAGTAGCCACAAGCAGCTGGGGCCTGGAGGTCAGTCTCCACGCAGCAAGGAGGAGCCATGCTGGTCCAGATGCATAAAGAGCTCTGGCTTAGGAAGTTGTATGGTGGAGAAAGGATTGGGGAGGAAGGAGTGATGCCATGCAAACTAGGTTGGAGATCTGCTGATGCCAGTATGGAACCGCCCTACTTTATCATCATCATCATCATCATAGACCTTTACTGATTTTTCTTTGGTGGGCGTTCTTGAGAACCCTGAGAGGAGCCTCATGAGCCACAGGTTTTCAATTCCTTCAGTTGGAAATCTGGAGAAAGGACATCTACTGGGGAGGTGAATAGGTCTACAGAAGATCACCCAAAGCACTTCTGCAAGTGCATGTGGATCCAAGAAATTCTTCAAGGGGTCTGGGTCTTGCCAGCTTAGCCAGTCTGCCCTGTTGCCAAAAGCCCTGAGATGATGATCTGCCCAGGAAATAGTAAGAGTGCCTCATGGTTTAACAAGCATGTGATCTGCTGGCGTCCTGGCGATTCACATCTGGTGTAAATTGCCTCTGACTGGGACATCTTAAGTGGCTTGAAGGGCTATTAGGGCCTGGAGGTCTAGTCAGCTGATGCGTGTTCCTGTCCAGAGAACAGACAAGGGATCCCAACACAGCAAGAAGGCAGAGACAGGAAGAAGCAGCAGTCAAGCAATACACCTTGGGTACTCATATCTGCTAGGGAGGTTTTGTTGGTACAGTCAACTGACATTGAGCTAAAGAAGTCTTTCCTCTTTCAATGCCTGGGTTTGAACGGCCTGACATGGTGGGCTTTGTGGCATCAACTCAGCACTCTTAACCTGCTGGAAGGACATGCTGAAAGGATCTGACAGAGAAACACCTCCTCACCCTCCCTCCTTTTAGGAGAAAGGATCTTTCCTCACCCCCAGTGCAATGAAGGTACAAGAAACTGGTAGGCAGAGAGATCGAAGAAGAGAGAGTGCTAGCAGCGAAGGGAAGAAAAGAAAAGGAAGGACTAAACTAAGTAGGCTTTGAAGGCCAAGAGATGGAGCAGGCACGAAGGAAGTGCTTGACTCAAGAGGGGCCAAGACAGGAAGCTAGGAAAGCACTCCTCCAGTGGGTGACAGGGATGGGCTCGTAGAGCCTTTGCTAATTATCCTCTGGTCATTTGAGTGAGAAGGAGGAGACAACCTGCTCTGAATATCCTCCTCCAACAGGACAGAGCAAAGATGGAATAGCGAAGTGGCAGCATAAAAGCCTTGCACTTACTCTTGTCCAGACCCCCCAAAATCCTGGAGCAAAATGCAGGGCAGAGGCCCATCAGGACCCCACCCACAGTACTTCCTTGCCAGGACCATAAAAGATGCAAAGAATTAAGTCACCTCGCTTACACTTGGTGGCCATTTAAAGCCCGCCACAGTCCCAGGCATCATCCTCTTCACTGTACTGGATTCGGGAATCGTCAGGTCCTGCGGGGGAAAAAAAGATGACCAATCAGTGCACTGGTGGGGTCCTGAAAGCTGCTAGTTTTGGGGATGCTCAAATGCCAAAAGAAACACTCTCAGAAATGATGAAACTCCCTTCTCTCCTATACAGCCACCAAATCCTGGAAGAGGCCGCTGTCAGAGAAAGGCTCTGAATCTATGTAAGTGAAGCAACAGGCTTGTGGTACAGGGCGTGGAAAACCCAGGGCGAGAGAAAGTGTGAGAAACAGAGGGGTGAGTCATGGTAAAGTGTTCACCCGTATGGCTGGACAAATGAGATGGAACCCCTGCAACTGCAAACACTTTTCCTGGGTCACCCAACAAAATTTAAGCTTGTGTGTGAGCTGAAGACAGTATCATGTGGAATATTGAGATGCTTTGTTATAGGAGGCTGCAACGCAAACACAGGATGATTTCAATTCTTGTACTCCAGCATCTTATCAAGTGAATGGGTGTTTTTTTGGGTATGTTGAATTTTTGTTTTAGGTGCTGCTTCCTGCCCCAAGCCCTGTTCAGATGGGCAAGAAACCCTACACGCACATGAAGTTAAGCACGGGCATACTGACAGCTTCAAGGCGACTCCAGCCAGCCAAACAATCCATGTGCCATGTTCTGAAGAACGTTTCCTCCAAAATCAGTCCCACTTAAGTTCACAGAGACTCGCTCCTTAGCAAGCTTGCTTAAGGTCTGAAGCCTGAATATCACCAACAGACACCCACGACAATGACTCAATATATCCATTACTCTATCAACTTACCAAGTTTGCATCATACTTATCCCCAGGAAGAGTAGAAGACAGCAAGTCCTTTGTTCTACTTTCTTATGTGTTCCCTACCATTATCATGGAGAAATAACACCAATATTCTAGCCTGCTCTAGAAGAGCTTTCCCTACATGTCCCCTTCCAGTAACTTCCAGACACTGAAGCACCCTCTCCTCCATCGACAGGGAAGCAGGGACTCTTAGAATCAAGGTTTGGCTGGACTAGGAGGCACTTCCTACTTCCTCTCTGGAGCAAGATGCTCTCCTACTCCCACTGTGATAGGTTTTTCAGCCTAGTCAGTCAAAGCAGCAGATTACAGCCAGTTTAAGCCCTCCATGATCAGGTAGAAAAAGGAGGACAAGCATTGTACTACCTGGCTGTTAGGGGGACTGACCCAGCTTCACAACTCTACCACAATTCCTCTTCTCCTCCACCCCTTTTTCAGTTGCAGGGGGACAGACAAATTCCTATTTCTGGGTTGGAGGTTTTTGTTTTTCACTGTAGGCTTCCAATTATAATCTTCCAATCATAATCTTGTGTCTTTTTTTAATAAAGCAAAATCAGGATTTTGCATGTTCCACTGTGCTCTGCACACATTGGACAAAGCAACAATAGAAAAAAAGGAAATTTCCTATTGTGAACATTTGTTCTGAAATTTCAGGGGAGCAGCTCTTGCCCCAGGCAAGGAGTACGGGGGGGGGGGGGAGGAGTACAGTTAACAGATGCTTCTCCAGGGGAGAGGCCACCTCACCTTCACAGACTAGCCTTGCTCAGTGAACCTCAAAAGCTGCTTTGGGAAGAAAGGGAACCATGTGTCTTCTTGTTTATTCACGTCCGCAACAGGTTGTGAAGTGAAGCACTCCTTAGCTGGCAGAGTAGGAAATAACTGCCTGAAAAACCCTACCCTGGTGAGTAGAAGCCAGGTCGTCTCCAGCCGCCTTTGTGGTGGAAGGAATGCCAACCCCACATCTGGGCAGGGAGGGGATCACAGGCTCCTGAGTCTTGAACGGAAGAGGAGAAGCCTCTGTTATTTGGAACTGCCTACTTCCATCACCCCCAACACTTCTGAAGTATCCTCTGGTAGGCTACAGAGAGTTTAGATTTATTTCCCCATGGCAGCTATAGCTGTTCAGGCGGCAGCCTTCAGCTGGGTCTAGTCCAGGCATTAGCAGCCCTATGAAAAAAGCAAAGCTTAATCACCTTAGTACTGAGAAAGTTGCAAATGTGGGAACCATATCAGACAGCCATAAGGAGAACCGTATACTCTGCTAAACAGAAGTAGCAAATGAGAATGGCCTAATCTGCGTACACATCCAGGACTCACTGAGGGCCACCAGACTCATTTCCAATAAAGCATGCACAGGACCAGCTGTAGGCCTCCTCACACAGTGCATGGCTTTGATTCAATGGCTTGCGTCATTCACCTCCATCTGCTCTACAGACAGCTCCTTAGGGTGCATCTACCCTGTCTGGAGCACAGACCGCAGGGATCAATACGTGTATGGGAGGTGGTTTGCATTACTACAGGAAGCGAGCCCAGAGGGCCTTTTTCATCCCTTCCAAACTGCAATTTACACTCCCTGCTCTCCCAGCTGTTTGTGCACTATGCAAGACAGATGCACTTGATGCTGGGAGTGGGTGGTGGTCAATGGTCAGCTGAATTGGAATCGGCCCAGAAATTCAACACTTGTCTCCAACCCCAAACACTGGAGGAGTAAAATTAATATTTGCTTTTCACTCCCCATTCCTGATGTGGCAAGTACAGATCTTACACATCACCTACAATGTTGCCTTTCCTGTTTACGCGAATAAAAAATCCTTTTAAAATAAAAAGGGTTTCCTTGCCCTCTCTCAACACCTGTGCTGTCATTGGGCAGCTCCAAGGGACCACCCATCCTTCCACACACCATTGGAGGACTGCAGCCTCAGCCTGCTTTGCTCAGCAGGGCGTGGAGCCTGGGGGAGATAAAACAGTCCAATGGCACAGTTCACCTCCTTAATAGAAATACTTCTGATCCTCTAACTTGCTTGGACAGAAGATCACCTGGGCACCATGCGTGAACTCCTCCAAGGAGGACTCAAGTATAAAGCAAACGGACTGAAGCAGTCTCTGTGGTTAATGCAAGAAAGGATCTTAGAATTCCACACTTCTGAAACCCAACTGACTTTCCTAGGCCAAAGAGGGACATTCAACACAGTGCCATTAAGGTTTCCAGCAGAAACAGCCAGCTGCAGCCCAAGCAAGGATCTTCATCTGGGAAGTACAATATCCATTTCAAAGTGTAGGGGGAACGGCCTCTTATCTTACATTGTAGACAATCTGACTAAGATGGACTACACTAACTTATATGCTGGCAACACATGATAGAACTAGGTGTTTCCAAAGCTGCAAGAATCTTATCTTCCATTTAGCTGATAACTAAAAGGCTTCTCCAGGATAGGTTTTCCACTGAGCTTGCTTACTTGTTTGCAACTCCTCTACAACCGTAACAGTTTTAAGCAGAGCAAACTTCTGCAACAGTGACCAAGAAGCATGATCCTTTTGCTTGCCAAGTTGTGCCGCAGCCAATAATATGAATAGAAACCTCTGCTGATAATTCATCTAGCAAAAGCATGGCTTTCCTTCACTGGAACTGGGCTCCTTGCCAGGGACGATGCGCTGATGTGCATGCACTGGAAAAACTGGGGAATATACTTCAACAGAATCTCAAGGCAAGAAATTATTCAGCGGTTGCTGACTACAAGTGGGGTCATCAAGATGAGGAGAAACAAGTGTGAGTCAGGAATTAATGCACCAGGAGACAGAACACTGGTATTTGAGGAACGGGGTGCACAGATTTCCCATGAAGGTCTTGCATAAATCACAGGCAAATGAGAAAAGGGCCACACAGACCACAGCATAAGCGGAAGAAGCTATTAAAATAGTTCCTTGTAATGCTAAAAAATCCCAAGGAAGTCACAGTTTACATAGTTTCACTGGGAAGTCCAAGCTTAAGTCCCTCCCTACTTCCGGAAGGAAGGCTGATCCATCATCCATTTGGGTATGTCAAAGACTGATTCCCGGCACTCTGTCAGACACATAACAGAAAGATTCAATTCAAACCCCTCCAAAAGACCAGGCGGTAAGCATGCATGCCCCGAAAATAAAGACTCTGAAAAATGCAGCATCAGTGTACAAGCCTTGAGGAAGTTAGCGGCACAGTCCTATGCCTAAATGCTTGGAAGTGCTTCAGGAATCTGGATGAATTCTTCCAGGATGTCAGGGTCTAAGCCCACAAGACTAATGAAGACCAATGCCACAGCCTTGGGCTGCACAAGGAAAGAAAAAGGGGAGCAGGGCATAGTTCACCTGAGAATGAATGGCATGTAATTCTAGTTTGACCTTAACTATCTTGCAATCTTATCTTACGCTACTTAGGAATCTTTGGGTTCAGTCCCCTGTGGAACGTGCATATTCTAGCAATCCATTCTGATGGCAAGGATGGCTGAAACTAGATCAGCAGCCCAAGTATGAGGTTCCAGCTCTCCCGTAGACGATAGAGGTAGTTAGACTTGTGTGCAGACATCTAGGCACTTCCAAGGATGAGAAACGGCAGAATTAGACACACACAGATCACAAGTAGTGGCAAGAAAATATGAAGTCTCCTGGTTGGGTTATCCACTTCTAGGAAAATTTCATGTCTCACATCCATGCTGCAACTCAAGCAAATGGTCATTGCCCAGTCTGACATCACCGGAGAAGGGGAAAGATGGAAGGCATTGCCATCTGACCGAACATAAAAATGAGATGGAGGTGTGAACACATGGCAGCATGCAACTCCTGAAGATGTAACTGCTCTTCCACTTCCTTGAAAAAGCCACTAAGGGGCTCTTACAGCCTAGTGCTCCGCAAGAGCCAATTAATACACCGTAAATTATGGCTGGAAAAACAGCACCAACTGGTAGGCTCTTGATCAGCTAATAGATGAAAACTTTTCAAATATCCACAACCATCAGGTTTTCCGGCAGGCTGGTAAGAGGTTTACATTCCATCTGGACAAACTCAGAGAGCATGGGAGGAGACGTGAAACACAAACCTTCTCGTCTTTGGGGGGGCGCCCACGCTTCCGAGGGCTTTGCTCATACGTCCTCTTCAGTGGGGACTTTGAGCCTCGCTCTGAAGAGACCGAAGATGCTCTCTTTTTGGGCTTCCCTTCGGTCAGCCCAGCTTTGTGTTTCTCCTCTCCTGCTGACTGCTTGCTCCTCTCTTCACTGGAATTCCGCCGCTTCTTCTCTTCAGTGGAGTTATGAGAAGAGGCCTGAGATCGCAGGACAGAAGGATAAGGAAAAGAAGAGTCATGAGCCAGCCGCGATTCCCCCTTCCCCGAAACTCACAAAAACCCAAGGATGACAAGTCTCTCCAGACAAGCGAAGCAGGCCAAGTGTTCTGAAGTGGGGGCATACCAGTCAAGCTGCTCCTTAGGGAGAACAAAGACAGACCAAGCACAGCTGTGTGTTCCAAGGACAAGTCCCTATTAGAACCACAAAGAACACGAGCTCTCTGGAGCTGGAACAAACCATAGGTAGATCCAGTTTCGGTTCACCTTAAGCAAATCAGAGGCGCGACAGGCAGTTATGGAAGGGAACTGCTTTACAAATGCAACAGCAGTCTGAAGTGCTGTCCTGCAGAACAATTCCAGACACAAATTTCCTTCTGCGAGCAAAACGAAGTAGATTGGAACTTTCTCCTCCGTGACCCAAAAGATCCAAATTGACTGGGGGAAAAACCAGAAAGGTGGCACTCACCTGGTCCTTGCCTTTGCCTTTCTTGAGGAACTCTTCCACAGCGTCCACAGCCTGCTGGAACCTCTTGCCTTTGTTGATCTTTATCATTTCCTCTTTGTGGGCATGATACGGCTTCAGCTGCTCCACTTTAATCCAAGCACTGATGGAAGAGACCAGAAAGGTACTTGCCAAGTGAAACCACATCAATATCCCTCCCAGACAGAATTGGTACCCAGGGCAATTTTGTTAGTGGGCAAAATCCTCCTGCCTTCCTTTTTGCCCCCCAGAGAAAGCACCTCGTCTTCCCCCAACCAGGGGTCAACTGATTTCTCCTTAGATACAAAGTCCTTCTGCCAAGACACTTCCACAGCTAACATAGGATGCTGAGCAAACAGCATATCCTCTCTGTAGCATTCACTAGTGACTTCACTGCACGCAAGCCTGTGCCCTCAACAACCATTACAGCTCTGCCAAGAAACAGCTGCGCGAACCTCCAAGCTTCAAATTAGAAAAGTAGGGTCTGCTTTGGTTGTTATGGTACTCCTTCACAACCTGGTTCCTCAGAGAATTGGAGGTACCTGCCCAAAAGCATGGTGTTCTCTCAATACTTTCAAGTATTTGACTATTTTAAACATAGAACCACTGATATTGGCACAACCGCACATGCAACGCTAATTGTTTTGTATACACTACATTGAAAACTTTTGCATTACACATCATGGCTCTGCGTATTTTGTACATTCCTCTAAGTACCTTTTGTATCTGGAAATACATTTCCACACCTTTTTCTGATACTCCTAGACCTGCAGACACCAAACCAGATGCAGCACCTGGAAAAACCCATCCCTGTTGTGCATGGCACTTACCATTCCACGCTGCTGTGTCTTATCTTTCAAGCAAGTCACGCTGGGCAGTCGCTTCCTTCAGCCCAGAGGGCTCTGCTCCCAAATTTCCAGGTGGAAGTGGCCGACTGCAGCCACATCCTGGAATAATCGGCTTAAGAGATAGGGCCCAACAGTGTGGAAAGATAAGCACAGCACACAATGGTGATAGGTCTCACGGTTTGAAGACCACTGCCCTAGACCTTCAGTTCCTGTTGCTTTAATATACATTTCTCCTTCCTTCCAAATACTTTTTATGCTATTCTAGTGCTAGAAGATGAGATGCCAGCATCCAACATAAGCCACTTAATGTTTGTTTCGTCTTTTGTAACCACCAATTTGAATATATTAACGTAAAACAATGGATTAATCCTGTACACAAATACTGCCTTGACTTCTCTTACAAAAAGACACTTTAAAACCAGATTACTACTATTATCATGAAACCATATTGTAGTTTCAGAATTCTCACTGTGCTGTAAGAATCATCACCTACGAACAACTACCCGAACTTCATTTCTCAACACCAAGCTAAGATAATCCCACTCTACCTAATCAAAGCTTTCTGGTCACCAGATGACAAGAATACTCTGCAGACTAGGCACTGGAAAGAAATGGCAGTCAACTAGCTAGCTAACCTATCAGAAAGATACAAACGCAATCTAACACAACATGTTCATTAGAAAACAGAAGAGTCTAAAATAGCTATCATGACTCATTCTGAGGCTTAGAGAGTGTGGATAAGGTGTCCACAGGAACCCACAGGTATGTTCAGAAGCCCCTTGGTTGAAGCAACACCACGATCACTGCAACACTGTCACTGTCATCACTGCAGGGCAAGAATCTTTATGGGGGAACGCCTTGCTTCCAGTTCCCCAGTGGGTTGCAACACACCAGTCTGGGAACCACTGGCATTGAGAACTGTAAATGTGTGCTGAAAACCTGAGCAGTTGTCTGCCCTTCATCAGTTATTTTAAGGATCTTATATTCTGCAAGATATCCCTATGCTTTTAATGACCCACTTAAAAGCATACTTATTAGAAATAAAAAATTCTTCATAAGTAGTCTTTGAAGTACTAGCCTACACACATAGGCCATTCTCCCTCCCTCCAACATCTGTTAAGAACATAAGAAGAGCCCTGCTGGATCAGGCCAAGGCCCATCTAGTCCAGCTTCCTGTATCTCACAGCGGCCCCACTAGGTGCCCCAGGGAGGTACGAGACAACAAGATGCTTGCATCCTGTTGCCACTCCCTTGCACCCAGTACTCTGAAATAGCCTACTACTAATGTAAGGAGGTTGCAGAATCCATCATGGCCTATAACCCACAATGGACTTTTCTTCCAGAAATCTGTCCAATCCCCTCTCAAAGGCATCCAGACCAGATGCCATCACCACCTCCTGTGGCAAAGAGTTCCACAGATTAACTACCCGCTGGGTAAAAAAAGTACTTCCTTTTATCTGTTTTAACTCTCCCAACCCTCAGTTTTAGCAGATGTCCCCTGGTTCTGGTATTTTGAGAGAAGGAAAAGAACATCCCTCTATCGACTCTATTCCTTCCATGTTGTTGTTCTGTCCAGGCTCTGCTTCCTTGTTTCTGTGTGTTCTCTGTTGTGACAGCTTTGGGTGGAGCAGCTCCATTTTCCAGCCACTTTAATTAAGTGATACTTTCAACAAGCAGCAGTGGGGGGTAGTCTGACAGGGTTCACACCAGAGGGATCAAGAATCTAAATCTTCTTGAAGTGGCAACTAAGACTAAAGTAAAGACTGTGCCCATCCTTGTTTCCAGACTATCGCCAGTTCTAGGCAAACTGTTCAAGAAGGCCCTGAAAGAACAGGGAATACTCCATTTTCATTTCATGGCTATTTTCCATAACCAGGTGGCAGTTTTTGTCTAGCCTTCTGCCCAACATGCGACTTTTAAACATGAAGGAATTTTTTGAAACCCAAGGACAATGAAAACACCGCATACATTTCCCATTCCCTGTCTTCGTCTAATACAATGTAACCAGTGGTGTCATCTAAATGATTTAAGAACAGGTACTCACTTTTGATTGTCATGTGTCGGGACCCGCCCACCAAAAGTGACGTCATAAGCCGGAAGTGAGGTCGTGGCAGGAAGTGACATGAAAAAAGGCCTTTTTGAGGCCTCAGACAATTTTAAACTGACCCAACAGTTGCAACAGTATTCCACAGCACCCCCAGAACATGTTAAGGAGGCCTGGCATCATGTTAAAGTGACCCAACAGTTCCAAAACCCCAGAGCAGCTCATTTTTCAGTACAGTGGCAAGGCAAGGCAAGGCTCCGCTCGCTGCCTACCTGCCTGCCTGCCTGGCTCTGAGAACATGCAGGCAACTCAAACATGCAGGAAATTCAAACGTTGCAGGGGGCGGAGTCGACGAGTGGGCGGGCGAATGGGCGGGGCCAGCCATAATCCTAGAAACCGGTATTCGCGTACCCCCGCGTACCCCCTGCATGACATCACTGAATGTAACCTGTCAAGCGATATCTTATGGGGATGAGAATTTTGACTCTAAATTACCTCTGCAGCAAAATTTAAATCTGCAGCTTAAACTTTATGACAAGATCACTACAAAAGAGAATTTTGCAAATACAGCAGTCTGATGCAGAGGAAATGCCAACAGCTAGCCATGACTCGGGAGCAAAATCAGGAGCTGATTTTGGGAATGTTCTAGCACAAATACCCTAGCATTTCCTTTGTTGGCTTTAACCATTGTTTAATGTTGAATTTGCATTAACCCAGACTCGCTTAATTACCATTTGAAACATAATCAGGGGAGCCAGGATGCTGTAGTGATTTGGGAGTTGGACTTAAGATCAGGAAGACCCAGTTTCAGATTCCCAGTCAGCCCAGTCAAGCTTCCTGGGTGACCTTGAGCCAGTTACTATCTCTCAGCCTCACCAACCTCTCAGGGTTGTTGTGAGGACATTGTGTGTGGGAGCACTTTAACAGTTTGACCAAGACTGTAAATAAGTAGTGATCACGCAGTGCTCTGCACAAGCAAGAGATGAGTTACTCCCATTAGCTTTATGGAATACTACCTGAACACCACTGCACAATCAAAATATTCCCCAACAGTACTGTGAAGCAAATCTAATTTCTAGTGTTTGGATGACCACGGAAGGCTGGATTACAGGCTCTCTTTTCGTTTTAATGACCTCTCAACTCTCCCCACTGAAGCAGTCACTGTCAGTTTACAGATCCAGCCAATCATTCACATAATGGTACCGGTAGGCCTAAAGCCATATCTGAGTGTGCAGCGTTTTATACCATGACTAGCTTTTTGTTACCCGGCGTTGCCCGGGAAACAAAATGATCTTCCAGAGTTTATGAGTTTTGCACCCCTTCTCGCCCCCCCCCATGCTGACAGGGGCCGAACCCAGACTCCAACCGCGTCAGGAGCATCACCACTCACCTCAGTGACCCCGGAAACTATGGTTCTGAAGCCGAATTTGGCCATTTTTGACCATTTTCATGTGGGGGCCCCTGTGCACCCCACCCCTGGGGGCACTGGGGGGCCTGACCCCCGCAGTGTTTGTCGCCAGGCCGCAAGGCATGTGCATGCCGAGTCTGGCGCCAATCGCTCCAGGCGTTCCAGCACGGCATGGCGGACATCTTGTTTCGCACCCCTTCCCACCCCCCATGTTGAGGGAAGGCCGAACCTGAACTCCCACAGCGTCGGGAGCGTCGCCACTTGCCTCAGTGACACCGTAAACTACGGATCCGATGCCAATTTTGTCCGTTTTTGACCATTCTCACATGGGGGCCCCCGCGCACCCCACCCCCGGGGGCTCTAGGGGGGCCTGACCCCCCGCAGTGTTTGTCACCAGGCCGCAAGGCATGCGCATGCCAAGTCTGGCTCCAATCGCTCCAGGCATCGCAGTGGGGCATGGCGGACATCTTGTTTCGCACCCCTTCTCACCCCCTATGCCGAGGGAGGGCCGAACCCGGACTCCAACCATGTCGGGAGCGTCGCCGCTCATTTCGGCGACCCCGGAAACTACGGACTCTACACCGATTTCGGCTGTTTTCATGTGGGGGCCCCTGCACACCCCCACCCCCAGGGGCGCTGGGGGGGGGGCACTGGGCGCCGGCAGTGCTTGTCGCCAGGCCACAAGGCACGCACGTGCCGAGTCTGGCACCCATCGCTCCAGGCGTCACAGCGGGGCATGGCGGCCGTCTTGTTTTGCATCCCTTCCCACCCCCCACGTTGAGGGGGGGCTAAATCCGAACTCCCACAGCGTCGGGAGCATCGCCGCTCGCCTCGGCAACACCGTAAACTACAGAAGCGATGACGATTTTGTCCGTTTTTGACCATTCTCATGCGGAGGCCCCGGGGCACCCCCACCCCCGGGGCGCTAGGGGGGCCTGACCCCCGCAGTGTTTCTTGCCAGGCCACAAGGCACGCACATGCCGAGTTTGGTGTGCGTCGCTCCAGGCGTTCCAGCAGGGCATGGCAGACGTTTTGTATTGCACCCCTTCCTGCCCCCCACACCGAGGGGGGCGAACCCGGACTCCAACGGTGTCGGGAGCATTGCCGCTCGCCCTGCCAACCCCAGAAACTGTGGATTCGACGCCGATTTTGACCATTTTCACATGGGGACCCCTGCATACCCCCACCCCCAGGGGCCCTAGGGGGTCTGCCCCCTGCAGTGTTTGTCGCCAGGCCGCAAGGTGTATGCATGCCAAGTTTCGTGTTGATCGGTCCAGGCATTCCAGCATGGCATGGCGGATGTTTTGTTTCGCATCCCTTCTGGCCCCCTGTGCCAAGGGGGGCCCGAACCCAGACTCCACCGGCGTCGGGAGTGTCGCCGGTCATCTCGGTGACCCCGGAAACTATGGACTCGACGCAGATTTCGGCCGTTTTCGGCCATCTTCACGTGGGGGCCCCTGCGCACCCCTGCCCCCGGGGGTGCTAGGGGTCCCCGCCCCCCATAGTGTTTGTGGCCAGGCTGCTAGGCTTCCGCATGCAGAGTTTGGTGCCAATGGGTCCAGGCGTCACAGCAGGGCATGGTGGACGTTTTGTTTTGAACCCCTTCTTGCATGATAATAGTGGCTGTTTTATTCTCAACCCCTTTTTTAATTACCCCAAGCATGGAATTGGCCTTTACTTCTTAATTGCTGCTGCACACTGGGTCGATACCTTCATTGAACTGTCCACCAGCACCCCAAGATCTCTCTCCTGAGCTGTCAGACAGCTCAGAACCCATTAGCCTATCGGTAAAGTTTTGGTTTTTTGCCCCAATGTGCATCACTTTACATTTGTCTACGTTGAAACGCATCTGCCATTTGGCTGCCCATTCCCCCAACTTGGAGAGATCCTTCTGGAGCTCTTCACAATCCTTTCTGGTTTTTACCACCCCGAAAAGTTTAGTGTCATCTGCAAACTTGGCCACCTCGCTGCTTATCCCTGTCTCCAGGTCATTTATGAATAAATTGAAAAGCACGGGCCCCAAGACAGATCCCTGGGGCACTCCACCTTTCACCTCTTTCCATTGTGAAAATTGCCCATTGACCCCCACTCTGTTTCCTGGCCCTCAACCAATTCTGGATCCATAAGAGGACCTGCCCGCTTATTCCCTGACTATGAAGTTTCTTCTGCAGCCTTTGATGGGGGACTGTGTCAAACGCCTTCTGAAAATCCAGGTATATGATATCCACAGGTTCACCCACATCCACGTGCCTGTTGACCTTTTCAAAGAATTCCAAAAGGTTTGTGAGGCAAGACTTACCCTTACAGAAGCCATGCTGACTTTCCTTTAGCAGTACTTGCTCCTCTACGTGTTTTAGGATTTTATCTTTGATGAGGCTTTTCACCATCTTACCTGGAACAGACGTTAGGCTGACCGGCCTGTAGTTTCCAGGGTCCCCCCTTCTCCCTTTTTAAAAGATTGGTGTGACATTGGCTATCCTCCAATCCTCTGGCACCATGGCCATTTGAAGGGACAAGTTGCATACTCTAGTTAAGAGGTCAGCAACTTCGTTCTTTAGTTCCTTAAACACTTTCTCTAATATTAATACACGCAGCAGTCTTATTGGTAGGGAAGAGAAAACGAAGTCCAGTCCGCTTTAGCTTATCAGGACTACACAAACTGTCACATCATCTGGAGAATATAGGCTGGCACGAGGGCTTACCAGATGCTGCCAACACCACTGCTTTTGACAGCCCAGTTCCTGGCATTCAACCAGGAATGTGAGGGGCTGCCACATCATTCTAAGTGGGCCAGAAATTGTGGCCTGGCTTCCAAATATTAGCCAATGTTCTGGGTGGAAGGGTCTTTTCGTGGACTGTGCTCCAACCTATACAAGACGCTAAGCCAGGGGTTCCCAAACTATGGGCCTGGGAACCAGCAGCGGGTCATGGCCCAATTTCTGGACAGTTGCAAAACTGACATGGCAGATTAATCTATGTGCACCTAGGGTTAAATAACCTATTTGGGGGGAGCACTGCTGCAGAACCACCATTATAACCACAGAGGCTTGAGTGGCCGGTAAAGGAACTTTTTTTAGGTGGGTCCAGATGCTTAAAAGTTTGGGAACCACTGCCCAAAAGGCCCCTCCTGACAAAGGAATTAAGTCAGATAGAGGTTAATAAAGAAGATGTAAGCCCAGATGGCATCCACCCAAGAGCTAAGGAACTAAAGAACAAATTTGCCAACCTCTTAACTAGAGTATGCAACTTGTCCCTTCAAACAGCCACAGTGCCGGAGGATTGGAGGATAGCCTATGTCACACCAATATTTTAAAAAGGGATGAAGGGGGACCCTGGAAATGACAGGCCTGTCAGCCTAATGTCTATTCCAGGTAAGATGGTGGAAAGCCTCATCAAAGATACAATCCTAAAACACAGAGAAACAAGTGTTGCTGAAGGAAAGTCAGCATGGCTTCTGTAAGGGTAAGTCTTGCCTCACAAACCTTTTAAAAAATTTTGAATAGCTAAACAGGCACGTGGATGTGGGAGAACCAGTGGATATCATGTATCTGGATTTTCAGAAAGCATTTGCCATGGTTACCCACCAAAGGCTGCTGAGAAAACTTCAGTCAGGGAATAAGAGGGCAGGTCCTCTTATGGATTCAGAATTGGTTGAGGGCCAGGAAACAGAGAATGGGGGTCAATGGGCAATTCTCACAGAGGTGAAAAATGGAGTGCCCCAGGGATCTGTCTTGGGGCTGGTGCTTTTCAACTTGTTCATAAATGACCTGAAGACAGGCATAAACACTGAGGCAGCCAAGTTTGCAGATGACAAAACTTTTCTGGGTGGTGAAAACCAGAATGGAATGTGAACAGCTCCAGAAGGATCTCTCCAAGGTGGGGAAATGGGCAGCAAAATGGCAGATGCGTTTCAATGTAGACAAGTGTAAAGTGATGCACACTGGGGCAAAAAAATCAAATCCTATAGGCTAATGGGTTCCAAGTTGTCTGTGACAGCTCAGGAGAGACATCTTGGGGTGCTGGTGGACAACTCGATGAAGGTGTCGACCCAGTGTGCAGTGGTGGTGCAGAAGGCCAATTCCATGCTTGGGGTAATTAAAAAAGGGGTTGAGAATAAAACAGCCAATATAATATTATTATACCATTGTACAAATCAATGTTAAGGCCACATTTGGAATACTGCGTATAGTTCTTGTAGCCACATCTCAAAAAGGACATAATGGAGCTGGAAAAGGTTCAGAAGAGAGCAGCAAAAATGATTACTGGGCTAGGGAACCTCCTTTATGAAGAAAGACGGCAGCGTTTGGGTCTCTTCAGTCTGGAAAAAAGGCGCCTGAGGGGGGACTTGATTGAAACATACAAAATTATGCATGGGGTGGCTAGAGGGATGTTTTTTTCCTCTCACAATACCAGAACCAGGGGACATCCATTAAAACTCTGCCGCAGGAGGTGGTGATGGCATCTGGTCTAAGTGTTTTTAAGAGAGGATTAGACAGATTTTCTGGAGGAAAAGTCCATCATAGGCTTTAGGCCACGATGGGATGTGCAACCTCCTTATATTAGTAGTAGACAGCCAGGTGCACAGGAGTGGCAACAGGATGCAGGCATCTTATTCTCTCATGTGCTCCCTGAGGCATCTGGTGGACCACTGTGAGATACAGGAAGCAGGACTACATGGGCCTTTGGCCTGATCCAGCAGGCTCTTCTTATGTTCTTATGCCATAAATGATCTAGGCTAGTGTTTCTCAAAAACAATTGGTGGGTCATGACCTGATGTCAGGTGGATCACAGAAACCTGGGAGCAGCTATCTCGGAAGCTGCAAACCGTACTCTTGCTATATTCCTTTAACAGTTTGAGAATTTCCAAACGAAGGTTGTTGTTTTTTTTAAATTTTGTTTTTAGTTCAATGCTTTTACATAATGTTTTGGCCTAATCTTGCTTTCTGTCAGGGATGTTTCACAGTTGTGCAATTGCTGCAGTCCAAGAATGCCAGTTGCACTCCATGAGTGTCTTTTTATTATGCCACAATAGTATCACTTCCTGCTTGATGATGTCACTTCCGGACATGACATCCCTGCTGGTGGGTCCCAACACAAGTGCCAATCTAAAAAGTGGGTCCTAGTCTAAAGTTCGAGAACCTCTGATCTATGTTTCATCCACATTATCTCAAAACCAGAGGCAAGAGATGCCCTCTCTTCAAGTCATGCCTCAGACATGCCAATGAAAGATTACCAATTTGGGATTTAATGCAAGTCCTGACCTACATACAAGAATTGTAATGTTAGAATAGGATACATGAATACACAATCTTCAACTCCCAATTTTCAGAGGCAACTTTTCATACTGAGGTACATGCAGTTCCCTGGCTATATACGCAGATCCTATTTTCTAACACCCAACATTTGGAAATTAGGTGGGCCTGAAGGCAAGACAAGTGCGAGTCTACTGCACCATCCCACATGGGCCCCACTCTAAGGCTGCGTGCGAAAGAACCATGTAATGGGTAGAAATTCAAGGACTGACTAGATTAGCCCTAGTTAACATTCAAAATCCATTCAATTAATTTGGCACATAAAGCCCCCTTTTCAGATGAGCTTTTATTATAAAAACTGTTTCATTCAGGTGGGATTTTCTAGGGACCAAATGTTCAATCCTTTAAAAATGTTGCCTTATTTTAGCATCTCTCTAGCTTCTGAGATTGACAGATATGGTGTGCGCGCACACAAATTTCATTCAAACATACCTTTTTGCAACGTTAAGAGCCAGAAATTTGCTATTTTAAAAAAATCAGCAATTTTCAGGAATGCTGTCAACACCACATATTCCCCCAGAATAATGGCACATACCACATTTTTCTTTTACACAGATAAGTCAAAGGAGCTCCTGAGCCAGTTGAACAAAGACTCAAACAGGCTGGTGATTAATGGATTTCTTAGGGTTGCACTCATTGGCTAACCATATGAGATCTTTCTAAATCCAAACTCCCAAATACACAACACAAAAACATTTATTCAAATACTCTTTCACCTGCAATCTGTTCATTAATCTCTGTGGTGACTAAACAGATTCCAGAGATCTGACCCACTTTTCAAGCTCCCCTTATAAAGCAAAAAAGACTTTGATTTCTTTCGAGGAAGAGATGATAAATAGGTGGCCCTGTCTTTGAATAAGAGGGTTGATCTAGAAGACAGCCTTTTACTGTACTAACTTGCTTTCAATGTAATCACAATTCCTTATGTACTTTGCGTCACCCAGTTTGAAAACTTTGCATTTAAACTAATATTCCATTTAAGAGTCAAACTACCTTTGCAGGAATATGCGCTACAGAAATAGGCTTCCAATCAAGAGCACTACTTCTTTAAAAAAAAAACTGCTGAGGGTGTGTGATTAACTTTTCTCTCTTGCACTGTTTTCCATCAAAACTACGCCAAGAAACCAGCAACTTGTCCCTGAGAAAATACAATGGTTTTGCTTTATAGATGCATTTCAACATCCAGTCATGCTCTATCAGGTTCTCTGCTACAGACAAACAAGATTTGCATTTGGGATGGTGCCCGTAAACCCAGGTGATGCTCAACCCCGACCACAAGGAATTTTTTTGCTGCTTGCTATAGTTTTAAGACTATTTTTGCCACAAGTCACAAAACTGGAGTATGTCAGCACATAGTGTTTTTTCCCCACAAAGGCCCTGTAGTTTAAATATAGGCATTTCTCCCTAGGAAGACAAGATGAGGTACATACTGATCTTCGGTTCCAAAGAACTTCACAAAGAAACACTTTTTCCCACGAGGCTTCTTCAGGTCTTTAGGCGGGTTAACAATCTGAGGAGCAAAAACAAAGATCATCATCTGTTAAAGCAGCAACAGTCTGCATTTTCTGCCACTAAACATTTTCAAAATCTTCTTTAAGTATCTTCTTGCCAAGAACAATTTGAAGCAAGATTGAGGGTGCAATCCTAGCCTGGAGTTAGGCCGGCCTAGGAGGGCTGCAAACACACCATAAAGCACATTTGGGCCTCTCTCAGATTCAGGGAGGCTGGCACGTGTCCCAGCCTCCCCGACTCTGAGAGTGGTCCAAACACACTTTACGGTGCCGCAAACACAAGGGACTTGTGCCAGCCTAACACCAGGGTAGGATTTTGCCCTGAGGCATCTTTGTAGAAAACAACCTGTATCCAAAAGATATATTTATACTAGTGAACAAAGTGAACATGGTGCCCGGATACATGCTCCTGGCTGACACTGAACAACTTCCCCCGTGAAGAGGCAACGTAACTTCCTGCCCAACATTCCTCCCCCGCAGCAGCTTTAGCTGCTGAAATGCTGGTCTGTGAAGAAAAAGTTTCATACCCCAAGGACTATTAGGTGCAAACTTTCTCAGGCTTGTAAAGTCACTCCTAGTGTGTTTTGGGCAATGGAGCCAAATTTCAGCCTTTCTGGGGGGTCTGAAAGATGCTTAACCAACTCGGGCCCACATCACATTCCCTGTATTGACAAAGGGTGTACAAATATATACACCCTTGTAAGTGGTTCTAGTATTAGGGTATCCTGGTCTCCGCAAAGCATCTTGGGGCTCAAGGTTATCAGGCAGTACCCTAATATTTTCATACTCTTGTGGGGAAGCAAGATTCGAGCATCTTTATAGTACAACGGGATAACCTTGTAATATTCATGCATTATGCTACTCATATCCTTATGATCAAAGATTACATCAGTCACTGATGTTGACTAAGCTTAGCTGGTAATATAGGACAAGAAGCACAGCACAGAAAAGCAGTCTTGTTCTGTCCCAAACATCTCCAGGATAGATTGCAGCTCTCCCCAGGGGAACATATTTATTCCAAGGTAAATGTCACTGAAACATAATAGATGATCCAGCCTATCAGAAAATAAATCCAGGCACTTGTCACCGCTATCAATTCATTTCTTGATATTCTCTAGGAAAGAGGAAGCAACTGAACACGCTGCACTATTCAGATACTGGGTTTCAGCAATGTAACAGAACAGAATTTTACCAAAGGCTCAAGAGGGAGGGGCTCAACGTGAGTTTTCCTACTCAATATCTGTGTGGGAGAATCAATGCCATGGTTACTGTGATTTTGTTTCTACCCAAGAGATACTTTTTTTTCTTGTGGCAGGCTACACTAAAAAAATGGATCAACGAGATTCCCACAGGATACTGAACTTGCCTTCTTGATCAAGAGGTAAAACTGACAAGGGGCAGGGCATAAAAAGAAACAGTGGTCAGCTCTATTTTGAATAGACTTGGCTGAAGAGATTCAGCATCAAATACCTCAACAGCCCCTCTCCATACAGTTTCTGAGTGACAGGTACAGAGGTTTGAACCATAATGGCACCCCCTAGCATGTGTAATTCTTGTTTATTCCAAAATAAAATAATGGTAATTCTACAATATGACTCTGATATCAAACCTTGATTTTCCAAAACAGAAATGAGAATTTATTTTAAAACCCTCAGAATTCTAATTACCCTGTACCTTTTTAACACGCTGTAACAGAAGTTCCAACTCAATTCAATGGTACTCGCTTCTCATAAATATGCATTGGATCAGGCTGCACGTCTACTATTTTAAAGGAAGCGCCAGGGCTTATTTACAGAAGAGAAAAAAGAGAACCCGTTTGGCAGAAAGACAAAGTAGCTGCACCTAGGGATAAATCCCACCCAAATTTGCCTACTTTGTTTTTTGCTCCATCTAAGATAGTGTGCTCTGGATCAACTGAGAGTTAAAGGGCTCCAATACACATTCTGGATTTGGCATTAACCAACATCCTTTCTCAACTAATATGCTCAAAACAATCCCACAAGACAACTGAAGGGCACATGACAAGCCACTGCAGAATACTCACCTTTCCGGGCCAAGGAGGGTATCGGCCCAGCTTCCCCCTATGGAAAGAACAAAGGTCAACCAATGGCCATCAAAAATTGTAGGAACTCTTCCAAATCTTTCCAATACATATTACTAATATGAGAGAAAATCAAGAGCTATTTGAGCACAGGAAAGTTGGGCCCCTTTCTCTGACCAGACTTTTCTCATGACCTTTCTCATGACCAGGCCCCTTTCTCTGAACCCAAGTGGAGACATACCAGTCTCTTCATCAATTCAACTATGCTGTGGACTGAGAAGCAGTTTTGCAAATGTGTCCAGAAAATTTACAAATCCACACACATTTGTACTAGACCACCTACTTACTCATCCATATGTTATTCATTTGTTGCCTTAGCCCTCCTCCTGGTCACCTGCAGACATTTCATACTTGGCATGAGATTTGATCAGTGCCAATTTGTGATTGTGGCGACATGTGTACCAGGGCAGAAGGAAACAGAACCACCAAAAGGCCAGGAACCCCCCAAAATAACATTTTTACTTTTCCTAGTTAAACTGGTAGAGTTCATGTTTAATTTGAAACTAATATAGATGACTTTAGGAACACACAGTCTGAAATCACTTTCCATCTCGAGAATGCACAAGCAGTATGCTCCTTACGTGCACATGTTTCAGATTAGGATAGTGCCTTTTTCATAG
Organism: Lerista edwardsae; assembly: GCA_029204185.1. Lineage (NCBI taxonomy): Eukaryota > Metazoa > Chordata > Lepidosauria > Squamata > Scincidae > Lerista > Lerista edwardsae. Next base: position 2,661,125 of record JAJKFI010000053.1, on the reverse strand, counting down.
CATTGTTCAATAGCTACACCTGCAGAGCCTACATTTAAAGAGGTGGCAGTTTCTGACAGCTTTCCAACAATGAGAATCACCATGTAATGGTGCCCTAGGCACATCCGTATTCATAAAAAAAGAGCAAGAAAGTGTATTTTGTACCAATTAGAGACATTTGAGAGCCTCAGCACAACAATATACATACAACTATATAAATTTCAAATATGAAACTGTACACAGTGTACTTTTTCACCACACAAGATGTTAAATATCTTAGATACAGAAAGGTCCAAGTCATGCCCTATGAAATGCTAACACCAGCAAGTCATTATGACACAAGAAAGAGGTGGAGGGAGAAGATGTGTCTACTAAGCCCACAGTCACTAGACCCCACTGTTTACACAACCTGCGTGGTTTTATACCAAACCACCAACTCCTTCCATCTGCTACCCCAACACAGAGTTTCAAACAGACAGTTTCAGGTGAAGACTCCATAGACAGAAAACTCAAACTGGTGTTGCCTGCAAAAACCAGCGCTTCTGGATGCTGATAAAATTCAAGTTCTCTAAATATTTCCCAACTTTTAATATCTCATCTATAAGAACAGGGCAATCTATTATAAAGCCAATTCTAAACCAATACAGTTTTAATGGAAAAAAAATGCAGAGGCTCATAATCAGTGCTGGGTGGAAAGTTTAAATTTCCAGGTGACAAGAGTCACACCAAAGAGTAGCCCAGAGCGCCGAATAGTTTAATTTTCTTTATCTCTGAACCAGTTCAATGTGCAGATTTGAGAAGTAAAGATGGCATGACCAATTGCATCTCTTAGTCAAATCAAATCAATTTTATACAATAAAGTCCACATCTTACTTCAGTTTCATGTTATTAAGCTGACCCAATCCAAGTGGCACCCACGAATCTATCATTAAATATCTACTTATAGAACACCCACGAGTCAAGTTAAACTTATTTCGGTTTAACAGAAATCAAAGACCAGTTAAGATAAACCCAGGGTTTAAATTATGGTATTTTAGCTGACCATCTCTGATACTAGGGTCTTGCATAAGGAATACACACATTTTGACTGGTGTAAGTGCACTGCAAATCTTTGAACCTCGTCACTCAAGTCCTCTCACACATGGAAGGACCTGAGAGAGAAAGCAACTTAGGTACTCCTTGTTATGCTTTAAAGATAACTTATTGTTGCTTTTGAGTGTGTAAAAATCCCAGTGCATAGTTAGAGGCTGACCACTTCCCAGGTCCTCTATTCTTGCATCAGCAGACTTAAGGCAGGTCCCAGGGCTTGCCTTTTCTGCCAAGCACGAACCCTTCCCCATACCCTTTATTTCTGATGCGGGTCTAATGTGCCAGGATGGGATTTAAGGTCATCAACTGCAACTTGGCAAGCACATTGCAGAATTTGGTCTTTTGTACATTTGCAGTTTCATCTGCCTTGTTTTCTTCTCCAAAGCTACTTTGCCATCGCAGGTGGAAAAGCTTGTACCAGAAAGTTCTAAGGGAGAAGGTAACATACTATTTGGGAAGAGAGTATTTCTTACACACTTCTTCCGCATCCTCCTTCCCAAGGAGGATAAAAAAAATATGTTTTTTTGCTGTTACACAAATCCTCACCATTATCTCAGACCGATTAGAACATAAGAAGAGCCCTGCTGGATCAGGCCAAAGGCCCATCTAGTCCAGCTTCCTGTATCTCACAGCGGCCCACCAGGTGCCCCAGGAAGGCATGAGACTACAAGATGCTTGCATCCTGTTGCTATTAACATACTTAGCAACCAACTTACTTCACACAAAGAAAAAGACTGCCATGCTTATCATGTCTGGAAGCAGAGCCAAAAATTAGCAGGAAAAACCACCAGCAGTGTTACTGTCTGAAAAAGATAACCACATGACAGTGATTTGAGACCCCCACCTCTGCTCTAGCTTCTGCAAAGGGTTGAGTGAGAAATAAGAGGCAACTGGAAAAGCTGGGACTGCTGCACACCCGCCCGTAAGTTCTTTTTACAGTCACATTTCAGTGAGCATCTTGCTAGTATACTATGAGAAATAACCCCAGATCAAACTGCTCCAGTCCAATCACATGAGGACTGCAACTTGAACTCGCATTCCACCAGCAGGAGTGCTAGCACAAATACCGATTTGGGAGAAATATCTCTCCAAGTCACCTTCTACATAACAGTGAGGTGGTCACAAATCATTTTCTCCAAGACACAAATATCAATGCATATGTTTGCAAGTTAGGAATTTAGCTTCTTGTATCAAGAAATACTACCTCGTTTCGCTCGCCACTTGGAAAGTGGAAAGCCAAGATGAGAAATCACTTCAATGAAGACACTATTACAAGGCGGAAACTATGAGACCTCTCAGAATCGCTTCTCAAGAATGTCAGACCCCGCTACTTATATGTAAAAATGGCTAACCACATAATGCAAAAACCTTCCCATGAAGACATACCATCTCACCAGCTGCTTCCAGGGCCTCTCAGTTCACTGTCTGAGGCACACTGGATTAACAGCAGGTCTAGCATTATACATCTCTTCAAAATTAGAAATATTCTACCACACTATATTAACATTACAGTGTGTTTCTACATCACCAAGTTGAAAAAGCCAACGTAAACAGCAGTCTTTCACCACCACTACCAATTTCCTGCAATTAACACGGGACTTCAGCTACCTGAAAGTTACTTATTGCCTGATGGCTATTTAACAGGTTCTGAGCCACTACTACGGAAAAAAATCAAAGCAGTTGACAGGCAGCAACTCTTCAGTGTTTCATGAATGGGTCCTTCTGAGTCAAGGCTGGGAGACATAAGGAATTGAACTAGGAATTTTCTGCACATAAAACAAGCGCTCTTACTACCACAACTCAGCAATGGGTTTGTTTGTTTTTAAAAAAAGAACTGATGCTCTTGTTACATTAGAGTTCTGTTTCCAGGAGCCTCAGTTATTTTGGTGGCACTTGGTACCAACTTGTGTAAAAAGAGCAACAAACTTCAGACTCAGGAATTCTTTTCTCAGGAGAAGTGCTATGTTTCTCAGCTTCCCATGCATGAAGTGTCTGAGCCAGTGACCTACCTCACAAGGCTACTGGTGATGAGAAAATCGATGAAAATTGTTGGATAGAGCATTGAACCTGGCTTTGAACCCCAGATGAGTTACAAACCTGAATTCACTGGGTGTCCTTGGCTAAGCCACTGCCTCTCAACACCCAGTACCCAAAACAGGAATAGCAGCCACCTGACTCAAACAATTGTTGTGAAAGTAAAGGCTGCAGGGAACCAAGCTACGATAGTATATCCCTCATAGTTTTGTATGTCACAGTTCTACTGCTACAGTCATTTGTTGCCTCTTAATGAAAATATGAAGAACCCAGATACAATCTAGATAATGGGGATACATCAATAGCTTCCAGTTAATTGGTCTAACAAAATTGTTAAGCCATTGCTGCTCTTGCCTGAAAATTCCACTGAATGCTTAACATTTACATAATACTATGAACATTCCAAGTGCTTTGGATCTATTATCCCAACAATGCTTACACCCATCACCCCATCAGTATTACTTCTGTAATGTAAGAAAAACAAATGTATAATTTGAATCAGGGGATTGCTGGATCCCAGCTCACTCTTAACCATTACATCTAGTACCCGCAACCTGGTAATTGTGCTCCAAGCTTAAAAAAGAGTTGTAAGCCGGACTCAGATCAATTAACTAATTGCACGCAGTTTGCAATCCTAAACACAATTTGTAGTATACTAGCCCCATCATACACAGTGGAATTTAATTCTGAAAGAACAGGCACAGGATCATACTATTTGGAGGAAATCCTATTCCGCCTACTTCCAGGGAGCGCGCACACACACAAACACACACTGAGCACAAGGCTATCAAAAGGCCTTCTGGAAGGCTGCCCCACTGGGAAGAAACTAGCTTCAGCTCCATGTCACAGAACTGTCCCAACATCCACAGGAAAGCCCCTCCCCCCATGCCACAACCACGCTGCTCTATCTTGGGAGTTGCACCCTATCCCCCAACTTGCCCCCCTAGGCCTGAGTTCCTTCCCCTCAATCCATATACAGGTAGCTTATCCCTTATCCAGACATCGGAAATCCAGATTATTTTGTGCAAGACGTTCTCTGTAACATGAACACTAGAAGGGTCTTGTGTTCGTTCCCAGGCAGGGAGAGTCTACAAACTCTACTCCACGCTCTGTGGTGTTGACCTGTACAACAGGCATGATCGCAAAATGCCAAAGAAGCCAGCTTATGGACACACACTTATGGGCAAGAACGAAAAAAGAAAGAGGAAGCGTTTTCTCATTGTATGCATGCAGTTATTCTGAAACCCAGGCACCTTCCCGTCTGGAGCAGTCAGGATCAGGGATACTCGACCTGTATAGAAAAAGCAAGTAAAACAAACAAGCCCACAAACCTGCGCCCCTCCACATGCGCACACTGGACCTCTCGTTCAGCACCCCCCCCCCAACTGCCCCCTGCTCACCCACAAGGCCCCAGGCCGCCCCCCGCGTCACGGCCCGCCCAGCCCTCACTCCCCACCCATGGCGTACCACCACACCCCCCCCCCCGAGCCGGGCCTCCGCACTGGGCGCCTCCGCAGAGCTTAGCAGGGGCGCCCCCTCAGGGCAGCGCCCACTGCCTGCCACACACACCTCCCCCACCCTCCCTCAGGAGAAGGCGCCGCCCTTCGCCTCGGGCCTCCCCTTAGCCGCCTCCACGGCGCCTCTCCACCTCCCACTCACCACACCAGGTCTCCGAGGCGCAGGTTCACGGGAACAGGCGCCGCCGTAGCAGCCGCCGCCGCCGCCATCTTCCCGACCCAGCCGGCACCGTCGCTGCTGCTGCTACTGCCTCAGACACGCCCCTCCTCCTCTCCTCCTCCCCCCCTCCCCGCCCCTCAACAACCAATGGAGGCCGCGGCTCCTCGCTCGCGCCGCTTCAAGCCGCGCAAGGGCTGCTGGGACGCGCGTCGCGCGCACCTCACCACAGAAAACCACCGCCACCCGCCCTCAAGAGGCAAACGGGAGAAGCGGACAGGCGAGAGGGAAGCCTGGAGCGGCCCCCAGCACCACTCACTCACGCTGATAGGTCGGCCCCCTGCACGTGATGCCAGACAGACGTCCTCTCCCGTCAGACCATGGAGGTAGAATAGTTATCTTACCTCTATGCGACCAAGCAGCTTTTATGGCAGGAGGCGGCATGACGTCATTTTCTTGAAGCATCCGGATAAACAAATATGGCTGACTCAGATCATTCCCGCCAAGAAGGATTGCCGCGAATTCACGAATAAAAATCTCCCTGCACGCGTATAAAAGTTAATTTCAACCTCTTTAAGCATGCCTGCGTGTTCTGCATATGGGTGTGTGAATCGCTGAACAAAAAATGGGGTTTAATTTCCACGGAAAGATTCATGTATTCACATTACATCGGTTCAATAAAACTACCGTTAACTGAAACAGTGAGTGCATTATTTTTGAAGCTGTGTAATTCCTTGTTCTGCCTAGCAGTCTTATTCACCATTTTCTGACACCCACTGTTAATGGTCTAGAAGGTAAAAAAAAAATGTCCCCCCTCCATTTCCCCCCACTTTTTTCCCCGCCTTCCATTTTCTACTGTAATATTCTCGAAATTGTGAACATTAACAGAATTTGTTTTGTTGGGGGGGTGAGTGTAGAAGTTTTCAAAAATACTCTTAGTAGTCTAGAAGTAAAAAAGAATTCCTCTCATATTGACAACTACTTGTGTCATGAAGAGATTTTAATGTAATTTTCCTACTGTAATACTTATGAAATTCTGAACATTAACAGACAGTTTTTTTTATGGGGCATGACCGTTTTATTTTTGCTTGTGTAGATTTCAAAAAATAAGTCTGTCAAAACAGTGCAATCCGAGTTTAAATAGACAGCACCTAGCACTTCGTCCGGTATGTGTTCAGTAATATAATTATGAGGAATTTAACCTTGTAATTGCATATTAAATCATAATAAGGTTACCAATAATGTTTCTACACGATCACATGTTTTTATTTTCCTAAGTTCTTATTTTTTTTATTTTTTTTTTAAGTTTTATTCAGTCCTAATATAAACAGTACGAGCAAAGCAATCTGAAATGCTTGGAATGAGGAATGTTTTGAGTCAACCAACATGGCTGCTAAGCCCGCCCCCTGGCTTCAATTCGCTCCTATTAATTCTTAAGGCATGTCGTCTCCTGTCATCAAAGCTTCTTGTATGCGACAGACGTACTCGGCGCGAACCAACCCATGGCCCTGCCTTAAGAAGTACGTCCAAGGAGGTTTAATTATTATTAAACCTCCTTGGGTACGACACTCTATCCCTTCTTTCCTCTCTACGTGCGAGTGGAAGGGAGGTGCCGTTGGTGGCACGTGACGCGGGCTTCAACGTCCACTCTCCGTCTCTCGTGTCACGTGCAGGGGGCGAGAATGGGATCGGGGAATTGGATCCGGCGGCAACAGCAGCAGCAGCGGCGGTGGTATCGGCGCTTTGGGGTAGCGGCGGCGGCGGCGGCCACGGGGACTGAGGCTGCGGCGCGAGGCGACGGCGGTGCGAGGCGCGCGAGCCCGGAGCTGGAAGCGGCCTGTGAGGCCGGCGGCCGTCGCTCGCTGTCAGGTAGAGCGCGCGAAAAGGGACAAACCTCCGCGGGCGCGCCAAAAGCGCCTCCCCCGTAACCAGGGGCAACGGGGCCTGGCCTCGAAGGCTGGGCTTCGCCGACCGTCTTTCTCCTCGGACGGGCAGGGAAGGCTGGACAGCGCCGCTCTTGTGTGTGCGCCTGAGACCCTCCTCAGAGACGGGGGTTCCTCTGAGTCCTCCGAAGGATAATTAGAGGCTTTCGTGGGGGAGGGGCGGCTGTCAACGGCCACGAGCCGTCATGCCCACATGGAGCCTCCATGGGCAGGAGCAGTGTGCCTGGGTGTGGGGGGGGGAATGTGTGTCAAAGAACATATCTCTCTCAAAACACCAGAACCAGGGGGCATCCGCTAAAACAGGGTTGGGAGAGTTAAAACAGATAAAAGGAAGCACTTTTTTACCCAGCGGGTAGTTAATCTGTGGAACTCTTTGCCACAGGAGGTGGTGATGGCATCTGGCCTAGATGCCTTTAAGAGGGGTTTGGACGGATTTCTGGAAGAAAAGTCCATCCTGGGCTATAGGCGATGATGGGTTGTAACCTCCTTACATTAGTATTAGGCTACTTCAGAGTACTGGGTGCAAGGGAGTGGCAACAGGATCCAAGCATCTTGTTATCTCGTGCCTCCCTGGGGCACCTGGTGGGCCACTGTGAGATACAGGAAGCTGGACTAGATGGGCCTTTGGCCTGATCCAGCAGGGCTCTTCTTATGTTCTTAACATCGAAAGGCCGTTGCCTCTTTGTGCCTGGCTTGTGGGGACCTCCCTGGGGTCGGGGCTGGGGGACTCTTTGTGGCTATTCAGGAAAGGTATTTGGCGACGGGTCTTCACACAGGCCTGCAGCGTTTCCCAGCCAGCACCCAGCAGCAGTGGTGCCTCCTCGGAGGTAGCAGGCACCTGGCCACCTGGGGTTGCCAACCACAGCAAGTGCTTGCCTCCTTGATGCCCAGGCTTGTGAGCTTCTTGCAGGCGGGTGGTGGTTGGTGCCTGCGGGCGACGAGAGTTGGGCTGGATGCTCCTTTTATTTGGTCTGATGGTACACAGCAGCAAATCTTTTTGTGTTCTGGGATAGATCCAAGTGTCTTATGCTTTGTATTGTGAACATTGCGACGGTGCGATAATGCAAGGCTCTGCGGTGGCTTGGATGGGGGCATTGCTTAAGGCCACCTTGCAAACTCACCTCTGAAATGAGATTTGCACCTGGGGCATCCATTTAAAGAAATTACCTTTCTCAGGAGGGTCAGAAGCGGGCCACCTGGAAAGTGGAAACAGCTCTCTGGAAAGTGAAATGAGACTATAAAATAAGGGAATGGCTGTATTTTGAGTGTTTTCAGAATTCGCAGTGAATCTTCCCCTCCCATAGTTGCATTGACGGAGCAGAGGGTAAGAAGTGTGTGGCCTTCTGCCTTCTGGGCCAGTCAAGATGCAGCTGAACAAAGTGTGGTAGAGAAATGTGTGCTTTGCTCAGTTGGTTCCATGTGCCACTTTTATGGTTCCTCTCCTTTTGGTAGAACTGGTTTCCCCAACTGTTGGAAATGACACGTTGTCTACTCCACTCCGTCTCCACAAATTATGATTATTCATAAACTTCCTTGCACCCTTTTCCTATATTGCTACATAGAACAACCTTTCTCTTAGGAATCCTTATCTTATCTTTTGGTCCACGGTGGGGTCGATTAATTCCATTACTATTCAGAAGTAAGTCTCACTGAATTCCATGGGACTTAACTTGCTTCCATGGAAGTGTGTATAGCAGGGGGACTTACTTCTATGGAAAAGCGCATAGCATTGCAGCCTAACAGCAGAATCCTATGCATGTTTACTGAGAAATGAATCCCACTGTGTTCAGGATTGCAGCCTTAGGGCCCAGTCCTATCCAACTTTTTTCCAAGCCAATGCAACCACAAGTGTTCCTTTACTTTGTGGAGGCCTCCATGACTGCTCTGACATCACAGGATGCAGCACATGCCCTGTTGGCATGGCAGGAAAGTTGGATTGGGCTCTCGGTTTCTTTTATGGTGCCCCGCTCCATTTCCTCTGCATGATAACCCTCTTCCTTAGGCTAGGCTACGAGAGGCTGTGACTGGCTCCAGTCAGTTCATGGCTAAACAGGTCTCTGGATCCAAATCTCCACAGCCCATCATATAACCACTATGCTATTCCCTTAACAAGGCCTGTGCCTCGTTCCTTGGAGATTAATTGTTTTGAAGTGGGTCACCCCAAGGAAATGACTCTCTCAAATCACATATTCTCTCAAGCCTGTTTGTGTGCCTCTCACTTTCAATACCTTGGGGACAGGCTGCTCCCCAGCTCCTCTGCCGTGACCACGGTTGTGCTGAAGCCAGGTCCCCTTCTGCAAATATTTTTCTTCTCTGGGCACAATTTCTCAACCGCGCCATTGGTTCTTATCTCTCTTATCAACAGCATTAAAGGGATTCTGTTTGCTCATTTTCTGTCTGGAGGCTGGAACATCTAATCATTTATTCCTTTGTTTGCTAATCATCTTCCCTTGGCATGATGCACTAATCAAATGTTAAAAATAGCAGCTTTTCGAGTTTGAGTCTTTTGGAACCCAGTTTGATATAAGGTTATCTTGTTACGTGAGTGAGTGCATAACTGTTGGTCACAACTAGCCTGATGGCTGAGAATACAAGACTTGCCTGTCTCGGTTAGAAGCGGGTGGTTTATCTCGTGGATTATTTTCAGCTGTCGTCATAATTTTTTCTTGTTTGGGCCTGACAGCTAGTAATGTCAGATACACTTCTCCTAGAATATGGATGTTCCATTCCAGCTAGGGTGGTTGGTAGCTCTTGGGAGTCCTGTTTTCATTCTGAATTTATTTATCCCTCTCCTAAAGCCATTTTATACTAATGGTTCTCCAACTTTCTGGGATGGAGAACTGGAGTATTTTCTTGGCCATCCTAGTACAATCCCTACTTAGGTACAGCCTCAGCCTTGCTAGCCAGGGCTTGCTTGCATTTCAGTGGCATCTGTCTGCATACAAGTGTAGAAATGGCACATAGTACTCACGTCAGGAAGCATGGTTGTGGGCAGAGGGAGCATTGGTGGCGGCAGCGGCACACCCATGCTGTCTTTTGTGACTGGGCCTTTCTGTTTTTCTCTTTTTAGGCAGAAATATGAAGACTCGAAGAATGTTTCAGGCACCCTGTCTGCTTGCTATGGGACTGGATTAATCAGGCTGTGAAGATTGGCAGAGATGTCTCTGGGTCTTGCTGAAAGCCAGAACAGATGCCTTGAGCGTACTTCGCACCATGCTAGCCCTCAGTGTGGGAAGTGCTCGAATGCAAGGTGACGTTGCCCTGACCAACTTCCGTGGCCAGCGTTGTATTGGAACTGGTTCAGCAAAAGCCGCTCTGTTCCGGAGGTTTCTTTCTGAGATTTTTCACTTGAAGCAGAGTTAAGGTCCCAGTGCTACAGAACCACGCATTCCCCTGTAAGGTGCTACTATGGGATGATTCTTTACCTCTGTTGAAGCCAGAGGGTTTTTTTCCCCCAAGGTGCAATCCAGCATCTGTTGCGATTTCCACACTAGGCTTTGTGCATGATTCCCGCCTCCCTGTGCGCGCGTCCGAGTCCTGATGGTGATACCCCCACAGATGCAGACACGCAGCCTTTGGCGTAGCTGGATGGAGACCATGCCGTGAGAGCAGGCGCAGCATCAGCATCAGCATCGCCATGGCGGAGCCCCACCGGGTCCAGCTCACTTCCCTCTCGGGCCCGCTGAGCAGCACCCTGTTGAAGAAGCCTCGCCGGGAAGACCTCGCAGGAGCAGAGCCGCTCCAGGACGCCGAGCCCACAGCCGCCGCCGTCCGCATTGCCCTCACCCTCTTTGAGCCGGACCACAAGCGCTGCCCGGAATTCTTTTACCCAGAGCTGCTGAAAAACACTCGCGGGAAAGGGAAAAGCAGTTCCGCAGGAGACAAGGTGCGTGGGTGCCCTCGGGGCCTGCCGAGGACCTCCTGGCACCAAATGCTAACCTCCCTCGCAGGCTGGGACATCGGCTTCCACCACTTCTGCTTTCCTGCTCCCTGGGTTCCAGAAAAAAAGAGGGGAAGGGAGAGGAAGAGTGGGAAAGACAAGGCAACAAAAGAGCACCCCTGGCCCATCTCTCCTCCACACTGTCTTCTCTCTCCCTTCCCCTCTTTTCGAATTTGGGGCACATTGGAGCTGGGGGGGGGTGCCAGCTCCTTTCTGTTGCCTCACTTTGGTCCCATTAACCCCCACCGAGCACTCTGCAGCCAGAATCAGGCACTGTTTTCATTTCCCCCGACTAGATGACCTCCCCTGTTAGCTGCCTCCACTCGCTTCCTGTTTGCTACTGGATCCTGCACAAACCCCGCCATGACCTCGCCCTTCTCTGCCAATCTCTTCGTTCGTCTCTCCTGAAGTATCCTTGCCCGTGGCCCTTTGTTATCCTGCTCCACCATCCTTTGCCTTCCAACAGTCTCCTACCCTCTTAAATGACTCTACCTCTTCTTTTTTGCTGCCCCCTCCACACCTTTTGTGATGCCCCCTCAAGGACTTCCTTCAAATCCCTTTCCAGGAAGCCTCTGGCCTTCCATCCCTGACACTATTGTAATGAAGCCGCTGTATTTGCAGCTGCATCCATCACAGGGTCTTTGCCTGTTTACCCCTGCCTCTGTCTCCTTCCCCTTCCTGTGTTGTCTCCTCCTGCTGGAGTACAAATTGTAGACTATCTGCGGCACGGGTCCTTTTCTTGTATTTGGCAAAGCATCATTCACATTGATGAAACTTTCATCCAGACAACTAAAACCTAGTCAGGCTGTGTGTGACAAGCTACATTGAACTTCACTTTGAATTAAGAATGGGAGATTAAGGGAGAATTCTTCCTTAACCCTTAAAAGGGACAATAGATTATATCCCCTATAATAATTTAACTTTATTATTTTCACTTTGTGAAATTTTGTTGAAAGTAGTTGTCGAGAGAATCAATGTTGTGCACAGTTTAAAGGTTAAAAAAAAGGGGGGGGATGAGTGTGAAAAGAGCGTGGAATCCAGGACAGGGAATGTTGCAGGGGATGCCTGTCTTCTTCCTGGCTTCAGGAACTCAGTGACAGGCTTGCAAAAGCAGTAGGAAGCAGTGAGGGGGGAAAGAGTACTGTGCCTTTAAGACCATTCAGGCTTATTGCAGGCTTCTGGTGTCAAAGTGAATGACTAGCAACAGTGTGAATATAACAAGGTGCAAGTGCAAATGGCTGAAATTGGACCTTGTGAGCACCCTTAGGCAACATGAGGCTAGCCATGTGCAAAAAGGGGGAGATCCAAAAATGCAATCAGGTAATAAATAAACCAGAAAAAAATGGAGAAAAAAGAGCTGAGTTCCCCTGGAGGCTGCACCCTGCAAAGAAGTTCTGCTGGACAGAGAAGGCCTCACGTATTACCTGATTACGTGAGGGATGTGGTGGCGCTGCAGATCGAACCTCTGTTGCTGAACTTGCTGACTGAAAGGTTGGCAGTTCACTTGTCCCAGCTCCTGCCAACCTAGCAGTTCGAAAGCATGTACAAATGTGAGTAGATAAAAGAGGTACCACTTTGGTGGGAAGGTAGCGGTGTTCTGTGCGCCTCGGCGTATGATCATGCCGGCCACATGACCACGGAAACTTGTCCTAGGACCAGTGCCGGCTCTTTGGCTTAGAAACGGCGATGAGCACCACACCCTAGAGTCAGTCATGACTAGACCATTCAGTTGTGGGGAAACATTTATCTTTATTACCTGATTGCTTTCATCTGTATTGCAAGAGAAGACCAAAAAGACAGTAAAGCAAAGACTTGAGAGCTACGTTACCCTGGTTATTAAGAGCATTTAGTAGTTTATGCATTCCTATAAGCAAATTCAGCGTTTTTGCTTTTGTTATTGAACTGGTCTTTAAAATAAACCTTTGAAAGAAAAGTAATTCTTTGGAGCTTATGGTAGTGTGCCTGCAGGGAGGGTTAAAAAAACCCTGTGAGATTGATCAGTAGATTGAAAATAGAGGGGGATCTCTCAATAGCGGTATATAAATACGGTTTGATTGATTTATGAAGTGGAACTTCCCCTCTGAGCCTCTCAAAGCCTCTCTCAGTTCTCCAATATACGGAGCTGCTCTATCAAGCTGTCTGCCGGGTCTCCCTCCTGATGCTCTCTGCCTTTTTCCCCACAGAAAAAAGATCTTGCTGATCCCTTCAACGATGAGGAAAAGGAGAGGCACAAAGTCGAAGCTCTGGCTAGGAAACTGGAAGAGAAATACGTATGCTTCTCGGCTCTGGCTGTGTACCGCATTGTGTTTTGGTTTGGACGTTCTTTGTAAATCTATTCTGAAAGAGACAGAAGACCAAGGGCGGCTACTGCCAGGGTGGGGATGGCCTTGTGGCTCAATCCTATTCAACTTCCAGCGCTGGTGTAGCTGCCTTGCAGCCCCAACTGCCCCTCCAGCGGAGATGCAGCACGTGCCCCATTGGCCCAGCAGCATTAGTGCTGGAAAGTTGGGTAGGATTGGACCCTGTAACTCAGTGCAGCAGTTCTCCTCCTCCTGATGCTGATGCCCAGGAAAGTTATGTGTCGGTCCAGGGTTCATGTAATCTTAGCATTAAGAACCAGCCCTTCCTCCAAAGAGCTCAGAGATGTATTCAGGTTCTTCCTTCCCACCCCCACTGGGTCCTCACAACCCCCCTGTGAGACAGGTTACGCTGAGGTAGTCCAATAAGCCACAAGGCTGAGTGAGAATTTAAACTCGGGTCTCCCCACTCTGAATTTTAATTGTCACGTGCTGGCTGTTTGGTGCTGGCTGTGCAGCCAGTTGCCACTGATGTTACACTGATCCTGCTGCTTCCTGCAAGGAATCGAGGCTCTGCTGACAGCGCTGCGCTAGCTCTGCCCTGGGAATTGTCTGGCTGAAGCCGCTTGAATATGGTGCCACCTTCCTGTTTTCTTGGTGTGGAGAGACTCTCGGCTTGTTCTGGTTTCAGTCTCTTCCGTCCTAGGGAGAGCTGGGATTAACCAAATGAGCCGGAGCTCGGACAATAGCCTACAGGTCGGCAGTTTGAGTGGATGTGGTATCCTGGAAGTCAGTGTTAGGAATGCACTTCAACTGTGGATTGCTGGCGTTGGAACAGAGTGATTTTTTTCCTTGCAGCGATTCCTAATAAATGCCTCTTTTCTCATTTCAGGGTGGAAAGAAGCGCAGGAAAGACCGTGTTCAGGATTTGATCGACATGGGATATGGATACGATGAATCTGATTCCTTCATTGACAATTCAGAAGCAGTGAGTAGCCAAGCACCAGGGCAGGCAACGGGACTGTCCGTCCTAATTGGGTACCCCCAGGGGGAGTCTACACCCAGGTCCATCTGCACAGAGACCTGATCTGGTGGCAGAGATTGTCGACTTCCACAGCAGTGCTGGTTTGCCAGCCGCCTAGGGGCTCGTGATGGGCACTGTATCCTTCAGGACCTGCCTGGAGTCTTAATGCCATTCACTGCAGCTGCACAGATGCTTGGTGCTTCCGCCTACATCTTCTTTCCTGCTCTGCCAGCACTGATTTTTAAACATGCATTTCTGAATGTAAAAGCCAGTTTGGTGGCGGGAGATATTGCAACAGAAGTTGGCAGGAGGGAGACAAGTGCTGGATATGGACCTAAACATCATAGCTTAGAAGATTGGTGGACTGGAGGGAGGCAAAATACGGGCACTGCTCCAGTTTTGGGGTGATGGGTGTCCATATAGGGTGGTGCCCTGTATATTGATGGGGTGCCCATATAGGTCTGTCTCTTGGCCAGACGGACTTCAGGCCTGTTCCTTGGGAAGATGAACCCATGGTTGTGCTGGAATTCCACGTCCCGTTTGTACAGGAAGGCTGACAACGCTTCCTCTCTCACTCCCAGTATGATGAGCTTGTCCCAGCTTCGCTAACCACCAAATACGGAGGCTTTTACATCAACTCGGGAACTCTGCAGTTCCGACAGGCTTCCGAGTCGGAGGACGACTACATCAAAGAGAAGAAGAAGAAATCTCCGAAGGTTCGTGGCGTTCAGGAAGGTGTGACTGTTTGAAAAAGGAATGGACGGCAGTGGGGGTGGGGTGGCACTGCTTCCCTTTGCCTGAAGGGAGCTAGCAGGCTGTGAACCTGGATGAGCCGACATGAAGTAGGTCCCATTGAACATTGTGGGACTTACGTCCAGGGAAATGTGCATTGGCCTGTCGGAGAAACCAGTGCTTAAACGACACATCCAGGCCACGGGATCAGAGAGGCGTTTTAGATCTTTCCAGCCCTGTTCATTTGGTGGCACTGTCCATTCACCTGGTTCTCCAGGCCGAGGGTGCCTATTACTGCAGAATTATGGGAGTCGCTTTCTATCCCTCTTTCCACATCTGCATGTCAGAACTATGTTACTGGCTTAACGAGGGGAGAACCCAGGAGGAAGCAACTCCCAGGCTGCTGATTGGAACTCGGGCCTCTGTTCGCCTAGCAAGGAGCTTTGCAAATGAACCAGACGTCTCGAAACACCGCCCGGGGGAATCTAATCATGAAGCAAAGTGTTTCACCCACATCGGTGCACGTTTGCTTAAAAGCACGACCCGTGTGTTCAATGAGGCTTGCTTCCAAGTAAACGCATGTAGAATCGCTGTCTTACGCCTGCTTACTTGGGAGTAAGCGCCATTGAATTCAGCCAGGCTTAGACCAAATCGTCACATTCGGTTCAAAGAGGCTGACATGGTAAAATTCTGGATTGTTTCACTTCAGACTGCAGGTGGAGAGCTGTATTTTTTCTAACCCGTTCCCATTAAAGAAACACCCTGGAAAATTCTATGAGTACCAAATTGGAGGGAAGTGTGTGTTAAACCTCCGCTCTGGTGTGTTCGCTGCATGCATCCTGCGTTCTTTCTGCGGGGACGTATTCTAAAACAGGGTTAGTCTGAAGTGGAGCAGTCCAGACTTCCGATGCCCATGCTCTGCAAATTCTAAATTGCCCTGCAAACTGTGGGTAGGAGTCCTGCTTCAACTCAACTTGTGCAAGGTTGAACTATACAGATGACAGACATCCCCCTACAGAAACAGTCACTCCGACACAAGCCAAATACAGAGACTGAGGGTGCAATTCCTGGCGCCCTGTTGTGTCGACGATGCAACATTAGTAGCGCGGATGTGGGGGCACCAAGCAGCACCCCCGCGTCGGCGCTAAGGTTCCCAGGCCGGTGCTAGCTGTAGCCCCAGGCAGGGAGCGCAGACCAAACTCGGCTGGCGCAAGGGTGATTCTGGGAGGGCGCAACTGGGCGGGGGGTGGGGTGGGGTGTGCTGTCCCAGGGAGCGGGGTAGGCCCGCAATGTGGAGCCTCCCATGGTGTAAGAGCATGAATGTGCCCTTGTGCCTGGGCGGCTCCTGCGCGCTCCAGTGCGGCATCGGATGCAGCGCAGGCCCACCAGCCTGCCTGCTCCATTGCCGCATAGGATTGCGCTGTGAGGCACGTCAGATGTAAAGGTGCTCTAAACAAACGGTGACACGTCCCGTTCGTAATTTCCTGTGCAGTTACGGACTTGGCTTAGTAAATCTTAGTGGAAGATTTACAGTGGATGAGATCAGGTCAGCTGGGCTGGTCGGTTCTAGTTCCCCTGATTGTCAAAAAGAAAAAAGAGGGCAGCCTGTTTTGCTGCCAACGGTTTTTAGCAATCTCTATGCTAAGGCTCCCAAAGTATGAGCCATCGAATCCTTGTGAAAAATTTGCCATCCGCTACAATGTATAGGATTGTAGCCCTAATGGGGGCCCTGCAGCCAGTGGCCCATAAGCCAAGGGAGCTGCCAGTCGAGAAGGTTTGGGAACCACCGTTCTCTGTACGGCCGGTCCCATGTCCAGCCGCTGGAAAGATCCTTGCCTGAGACCTTGGAAAGCCACTGCCACCTAGTGGCAGTCCAGAGCTGTGTGTGTCCTCAGTCCTTCCTTTTGCCAACACAGACTTCAATCTCTTAGCAGAGGTGCCTGTATCTGCGTGCCTGATCTGGGCAAGCATGTCTGGATTTTTAGAAAAAAACTGTTTGTGCGTGTGCAATGCAGCCGTTTGGGAACTGTTTCGACTTGCTACGTAAGCTATTCTTTCTCAATACCCAGAAACGGAAGTTGAAAGAAGGAGGGGAGAAGATGAAGAAGAAGAAAAAGGACGATTCTTATGACAAGGAGAAGAAATCAAAGAAGTCTAAGTTTCCCAAAACTGGGTAAGAGCCTCTCGAACACACGAAAGCTGCCGTTGTAGGAACTGTGTGCAGCTGAAGAGTGTCTCAACCTTCTGCCAGCTCAGGCAGGTGGAGTCTGGTTGTTCGGAAGGCTTTACAGTAGAAAAGATGGAAGAACAGATTGAGGAGCTGGGGGTGGAAATCTCAGCTCAAGTGCTTCTCTCGGCGATTAACTCTGTGGGGTGGTGGTGCTTTCATTTTTAACCCTCCAGGCAAAGCAGGTGTACTCAAAGCACTGTTCTGACAACAACCCTGTGAGGTATTTCAGGCTTGGAGCTGGTGACTGAGCCTGTACGCATGAAGCCTAGAACCCAGGTCCTCCGTGAGTTGAGTGGCAGCCCTCTAACCACTGCACCACTGTAGCGCCCAAGTCAGCCGATTGGGGCCCAAGTGGAGGGGTGGCTAACGGCTACCTGCTGCCCCAAACAGAGCCTCACCAATCCCTTTCTCTGTGCAGCACTTGAATCAAAGCTAGAAATGCAAAGGGTGCTGGGAGTGACCCTGGCGCGCGTTTCCTGCTTTTATTCAAGAGTCTGCGCGAGAAGAGGAAGCGAGGGGCAGAGCTGGCAGGAAGAGGCGGGGCTGTGTGCTGCCTCAGGCAGCCAAACATCAGCTAGCCGTGGGTCCTGCAAGGAACCCCCAACTGCCTTTTCATAGACGAGATTTAAACAGTCACCTTCGGGGGGGGGCTCTCTTGAGCATGGCTGGGTCTCCCACATGAATTGCCCCCGGCTTATAGTCATTGTGTGTCTGGCATAAAGAAGGAAATTTCAGAGCTGCATTTTGGCTCTGTATTCGGGTTCAGATTGTTGCCTCCTCTCAAATTTTGTCTTGATGCGTTCCATTTTATGATTAGCGTTCGTGCTGATCATGAGCTGCTCTGATCCCTGCGGTGGTGCAGAAGGTGCGGGATATGAATGTTCTAAATAAATAAATCAAACTAAGTAAAATAAAAACCTCAAAATCTCAGTCTTGAAAAATGCAGATTTCAAAAAGCACGGAACCTAAAGTTCCTGGAATTACTGCTTCTCTGTTTGCTTTTATATGAAATGGATTAAAAGGTGGCCTGTGTGACAGCCCTCAGCAGACTGACCACCCCACCACCCTCAATAATAATAATAATAATAATAATAATAATAATAATACAGTTTGACTCTTTAGGAACTGAGTCCCGCCCCAGTGTTCAGCCTGGAGGCTCAGTTGGGCTGAGAATGGGTCATGAATGGGGTGCCCGGCTTCTCTCCTTTCCCTGCTGGTCGCGAGCCTCAAGCCACGTGTCTCCCTTCTAGCTTCACAGCCCTGAACGCCAGCAAGGAGAAGAAGAAGAAGAAATACTTGGGGGCCCTGAGTGTCAAGGAGATGCTTAAGAAGTTCCAAAAAGAGAAGGAAGCGCAGAAGAAGCGGGACGACGAGCCAAAGCTCCCTGCGCCCTCCCTGCCCGAAACCCCGGCTCTGCGGGAAGTGGAGACCGTGTCCGACCCCCTGCTCTCCCTCTTCGGCCACACCAGCGACCACGAGCTGCTTCAGGCGGCCACAGCCATGGACTCCCTGACCGACCTCGACCTGGAGCACCTCCTGGAGTCTCCGGAAGCCAGCCCGTTCCCTGAGCCGGAGGACGGGAGCGACCCCCTGGGAATCGGCCTGGAGCAGGACCTCAGGCAGCCTCACGCCATCCCCGACGGGCTTCCGGGGCCGCTGGAGAAGCGCATCGAGGAACTGACTCAGGTACGTCAAGCCCGAGTGGGTGTGGCGAGCCTGGTGGAGGTTACAGGCCTGCACGGTGGTGGGGGCTCATTCGCATGTTTTGCCGGGGGGGGGGGGTCTTCAGGGGATCCAGTCTGGACCAGAGATTTCTGCACATTGGTGATCACGGGGGCATGATCACCAACTTGTGATAAAGTGTCACGAGAAATACCCGTCCTACTTCAGCCACACTTGTGATAAAAGTGACCTTGAGCTGTCAGAAGCCTTTTTACCTTTTTTGCCTCTTTGGTGCAACTGAAGGGCTTATTGAGGGGAACTTCCTGTTATCCTCTCCCTCCGGCCAGGATATCGCTTGTGTAGTCGCCTGTTGAATGGTGAGCAGTTCTGTTGTCCGCTGGGCGGGAGGAACGGGTGAGCGGCAGCCCGCCCGTTGCGTACCGCTCCGTTTCGCCGTCTTCCCCGCCCCCAGGCTGGTTGGGATCCAAGCGGCCCAGCAGTGTTTGGGAAGACGGGTTGGGGAAGGGGAGGCGCTAACCGGATAGCAGGCTCGGCCTGAAGGCTCATCACAGGGCCTAGCTCTGACTGACCGCATGGCAGCCGGGCCCCCACTGTGGTCCGGAGAATAGGGTAGCTGTGCAAAGCTCCCCTCCCTCTCCCTGCCTGCAAAAGAGCCCCCACTGCCGCCAACTGGCCGTTGCCCGAGGCCTGGAGCAGAGAATGGAGGCCTCCTCTGGCCTCAGCCAAAGGTGCTCTTGGGGGGGGTTTGTGGACATGTGCCTTTCATGTCTGAGGTCTTCAAAAGACACGTCCAGTTTTCAGAAAAAAAGTTGGAGGTGCCTTTTGGAGGCCTTGAGGAGACGGCGCACAGCCTCCCTGGGTCTCAGGACACCTCCCTGATGCGACCCGAAGGCACTTCCAGTCACAGCCGGGAGGTTCTTGAGGACCTTCAGACGCAGAGTTGGCACTCAGGCTGTGCTGAACCCGCGGATGAAAAAGTCCACGGTATACGGGACACCGTAAAGCGCTCTGGCGCACCATGCGGGGGGAGGGGGCTAACCCGGCCTCCCTCCGTGGACGACCGCAGCTGCTGTGCTGCTGGGAGCAAGCCTGGCTCCCAAGCCCTGCCTCATCGCCCGCTGAGCCCTTCCTGGGTGCTACTTCCCAGTCTCCACCAAGTGTGACAGAAACTGTGTTGGGCTGTCGAGCTGCCCCCCTAGGTGTGTGCTGCTGTCATTGTGCTGCTCCTCTGATACAGACCTCGTTGCCTCTCGCGCGGTAGAGAATTTGAAATGTTTGCATATTTATATCCAGCAGATCTGTCTCCTGCTTTTTGATAAAATGAAAGCCAGGGCACCCATAAAATGAATTGCAACGATACAAGAATGTTTGTTTGTAAGCCAGCTTTTGGGATTCTTTTGGTCAGTCCACTCCCCTGGCCCTCCCAGATGCCCCTGCTGCATGGCACTGCTTTTCGGAACTCCACCAGGGCCACAGTGGCCAGTGAGATGTTGCCTCCACTTTGGCCATCGTTTGGCCAGTGAGCCGAGGACAGGCTGATTTGCCAAGATACTTTGCCAAGATACTCCTTCCGGGGGGGGGGGGAGAGGCTTGCAGGCTTCCGCCTCCCTTCAGGTCAGCAATCTCGAAGTGGGGCTGTTCGTGGCAGTGTTAGCATGTCAGTGTTTGAACTTGGAGGGCAGACGCCCGTTCGGTTCTTGTGACAGTGAAGTGCCTCACTGGGGCAGTCGCTCCCTTGCTGTCAATGGGCAATAGCCACTGTGTTGGCAGCAGGATCCCAGCCTGTGGTCAGGCGTGTTTCCTGTCGTGCCCTTCTAGTGAGTTCTTGCCAGCCAGTAGAAGCAAGGAGTGGTGCTGCACGCGCCTTCTTCCCCTCTGGGTTGCAGCTGTGGGAGGCGAGGGGCAAAGCTGGCGCCGTGTGGGTGATTTCCTGAGACGCAGGTGGCATCCAGCTCTGTGGCCGCGTTGTCTGTTTTCTGGGACCTTCTCGGAACCGCTCAAAAATACCCAGACCCCCGGGATCAGGAATGAGGGGCAGACAGTTTCTCACGACTATGTCCTTCTGCAGAAACTGCGTTTCTCAAGTCTGCCTTGTTTCCGAATGAACAATGCCACAAGTGGATCAAGGGCCTGACCCTATGGCCTGTAGCTCCTGCAGTGCACGTCTCCCGCCAGCTTGGGGTGTCACAAATGAGCTATAAAGCCCGTTCGTGGCACCTGGAGAGGGGGAAGTGCCAGCGCTGGGCCAAGAAGCTGTCACTGAGGAGTGGCCGGCAGTACATTTCACCACCACTGGGTGGCAAGGGGGAAGGGAAGGGAGGTTCAGACCTAGGATGGGGGGCGGGTGAAGACTGTCAGCTTCTGCCACTGGGCCCTGTGTTCCTCCCCTGGTCAGGCAGCCTGACATGGACCTCCTAGACTCTGCGCCCGAGAGCTGAGGAGACCCATTGCTGCCTGCCGCATTCTACCTGGAGTAAGGGAATAATCCCTTACTCCGAGGCGCCCCTGGGAGCTGCCTTGTGCCCATAGAAGACGGTGGTCACCGTTTTGGTGCTGCTGTTCCTCTGGGCGCTGAGGCACTGTTCCTCTGGGCGCTGAGGCACCATAGGATCGGGCTGCTGGGCTGCCCGTCATGTCATCAGCCCAACTGGACACTGGGGTAGAACGTCCTTTCTTAGCATATGTGCTGCTGAAGTGAGCACTAGTAGAACTTCCTTTCTTAACTAACTGTGTCTAAGGTGCATATATGTAAAACATCTCGCATGCCCAACAGGCTCTTCCCTCCCCCTCCCCAATATATTCCCAGGCGGCTAGGAAGATCCCGTCATTCTGCAGTTCCAAAAATAGAGCTGAACGTGCGTCAACTTCAGCGAAGACTTTGCTGGTGTGCAAGAGACACCATGTGAAATGTAGCCTTGCATTTCCGCCTTAAGAAAAAAGGCCGGATCAGGGCTTCCCTACGGCTGCCGCTGCAACCAAGCCGGTGGCCATGCAGCCAGTCTCTCCACGTCCTGTCTAATGCAGTGTCAGCTTGACCCTTGGTGCTAATTTGACCCTTGGTGCTGACATTGGTCGGGGGGTGGGTGGGTTGGGGTGCTGAGCTCTGGTTTCGTGAGGATATTGCTCAGCCTCGATTCCTTGCCGTTTCTGCTCACTGCTCTCTGTTCTCTCGCACGCCCCAGGCTGCCAGGGCTGCCGAAGGAGAAAGCAAGCACAAGTTCTTCAACCAGGACACCAACAGCATCTTGCTGGAGTAAGTCTTCTGTCCCCGATTGGCTGGTTCTGCAGCGTAAAGCTCTGGGCAGCCCCTGCTCCCAAGTAAAGGGCAGTGCAGCATTTTGCCCTGGTTTCCCTCATTCCAGTATCGGAGAGGGAGGACCTGGCTGATCTCTGGGGAAAGCCCTCTTGGCCAGCGCTGAGCCATTGTCCGTTTGTGTCCTTCAGCATTGAGCTGCAGACCCGGGAGCTGAACAGCCAGATCCGCTCTGGGGTGTACGCCCACCTGGCCTCCTTCCTGCCTTGCAACAAGGACACCCTGGTCAAGCGTGCCCGCAAGCTCTACCTCTACGAGCAGGTGGGTGATCTTGGAAGTGCTGCGCAGTTGGTGGGGGGGGCAGTGGGTGTTTCAGACCAGACGGCATCGATTGCCCTCTCCTGTCTAAGTGACTGCTCGTGCTTTGGGTTTAAGGGATCGTAGAATGGTAGAGTCGGGCGGGGTCTTCAAGGTCATCTAATCCAGCCCCGTGCTCAGGGCAGGTGAAGGCTGCAGCATGCCTGACTGTTGGCCATCCGGTGTTCATGTGAAAGCCTCCAGTGCGGGGAGCCCACAACTGTGTGAGGCAGGCTGTTCCACCTCCCAACAGCCCTTACAGTTAATTCTGCCTCCTGTCTAGCCTAAATCTAGAGCTTCCCTGTAGCTTCAGCCCCCTGGTTCAAGCGCTCTGGAACCACGGGAAGCAAGCTCTCCTGCACGGCAGCCAGTCCGCTACTTGAAGATGGCCAGTGTTTCTCCTCTTAGTCTTCTCTCCTCCAGGCTACACACACCACCTTCTTTGACGTGGTCCTCCAATGACTTGGTTTCCAAATCCCTGGCTGTCTTGGTTGCCCTCCTCCGAACTTGGGCCACATCAGCGCTTCTTTGCTTTGCCATCCCATAGAATGGGTGGAAAGGTTATTCGTGGGGGTGTTTGTTTTCTTTAACCCTCGGGGGTTTGGAACTCTGCTGGCTGAAGGAAAGGGAGTTGACGTCTTTAAGGCACGTTGATACCACTTCCTGAAGTAGTTCACAACATTAAAAGACTCCTAACGACAATAGTATGGTGGGAATCTCAAAACGAAGCAAGTACAAGTTTCAGAGAGCTGCAGAAGAAGGCCCAGATCCTCCAAGTGCCTCTTTGGCAAATGAGCGCTTTGTGTATGGAGAGGGGAGCCTCCAAGTGTTGGAAATGCTGTCCTTCCCCCCCCCTTTTCCCACCCAGCTGCCTGCAGCGTTACACTTGCAGGGACAGTTGGGCGAGAACCCCTTTGCTCTTTCTTTGTGCTTCTCTGCAGGGGGGGCGGCTCAAAGAGCCTCTTCACAAGCTCAAGGAAGCCATTGGCAGGGCCATGCCGGAGCAGATGGCCAAGTACCAGGAGGAGTGCCAGGCACACACCCAGGCCAAATTTGCCAAGTACGCTTTGGATTTGCATCCCCCCCCCCCCCCCCCCCGGCCAGTCCTGGCCCACGGCCCCTTGTCCCACCAGCGTCCCCTTCGCCTCCCTGCAGTGACCTTCCAAGAGGTGCTCTGGAGGGGACGGCCAGTTTTGGAAGGAGTCTGACTTCCAGCGGTCTCTCCTTTTCTCAGGATGCTGGAGGAGGAAAAGGACAAGGAGCAGAGAGACCGGGTGTGCTCGGATGACGAGGACGACGAGGACAAAGGAGGGAAGCGGATCATGGGGCCCCGGAAGAAGTTTCAGTGGAACGAGGAGATCAGGTGCGTGGTTTGGGGGAGGGGACCCGCTGCCCAGTGGCCAAGCCCCTGCTGTGCCTGGAGGAGGGGCCAGGCTCCTTCTCGTGGAGCTGGTGGAGCCCCCCTCCTGAAGCCCCATCGACCTGCTGCAGAGATGGCGCTGAGCGAGGTGAACCCCAGCCAGTCGATCCGGGTTTGAGAGCAGCGGCGTCTGCTCATGAGGCAGCTCGGAGCCTGCAGGCTGAATGGCTGGGTCAGTTCTTCCCTCCCTGCCTCATTCAGCCTCAAGGCCACGCACAGCTGGAGACACAGTGGGAGCGACCAGATTTATCCACCCGGCCCGAAATCGTTGGTAGCCGTCTCAGGGCGCAATCCTCACCTGGAGTTCGGCCAGCATGAGCTAAGCCAGCAAAGTTTGGCCGGCACAAGGGCCACCGTACAATGCATTTGGACCACTCCCTGAGTCAGGGAGGATGGCACGCGTCTGTGTGCCGGCCTCTCTGACTCCAAGAGGGGTCCAAACATACTTTGCGGTGGCCCTTGCGCTGGCCAAACTTGGCTGGCTTAGCTCATGCCGGCCTCACTCCAGGTGAGGATTGCGGCCTCGGTCTTGATCCTGGATCGGCTGGGAGAGTAGCAGCACACCCGCTTGCTGCCATTGTAGCTGGGAGACGGGAACTCAGGGGGTGGAGCACGTCCTGCGTCCAGAAGACCCCAGGCTTGATCCTCGAGGGGAGCGAGGAAAGGCCCCTCCCTTTCTGACACTTGGGAGACCTGCCGCCAGTCTGCGAAGAAAGTCCTGCGCTGGGCGGGCCAGGCGTCTGGGCGGGTGGAAGGCAGCTTTTGGGGGCGTCGGAGGGGAACGCGGAGCAGCCTTGCAAGCGACTGCAACAGCGTCCCTGTCAGGCGGCCATCAGGCCTCTGTTTGGAAACCTCCGCTAAAGCCCACCACTGCCTGGGGCAGTCCTTCCTCGTGTCCAGCCTGCATCTGTTGTATGGGTCCCCCCCTCCTTCCAGGCCTCCGCCTTTTAGCTGCCTTTGACGTTCCTTGGATGGGGGCCTCACGGTCCACGTGCCTGGCTGGGTCTGCCACACCACCGCTTGGGGCCAGCTGGAGTTATTTTGGGCTTTGTCTTGATCCTTGGGCTGGGCAATGAGCTGCCTCCTAGATTTTGAGAGCGGCAGGATCCAGGCCCTCCTTTCGCACTGGGTTGACAGGGGGAGAAACAGGCTGTGGCCGCCTTGTGAGAACCTTCCTCCCTCCTTCAGGGATTTGCTCTGCCAGGTCATGAAGATCAAGCTGGACGGGTATGAAGCGGAGAAGAACAAGGCGCAGTCGATGGAGGATTACGTGAAGGCCTTCCTGGACGCCGAGGTCAAGCCGCTGTGGCCCAAGGGCTGGATGCAGGCCAGGTGAGGTGGTGAGCTGTCCCGGGGAAGGACCTCGGAGATGGAGTCCCTGCTTTCCTCCCGTGAGAGGCCACGCGCAGGGGAGCAGCGTGCTCCTTCCTGGCAGCTCTTCCACGTCTTGTCCTGGTAGCATTCCTTGCATGGCTGCGCTGTGCCAGCAAACGGTGCCTGCCTGCTCTTCTGTCCCCGGGATCCAGAAAAAAAAATGAAAACTGACACTCGGAATTCAGCTCAAGGCACCAGGCGCTCGTGCTTGGACACCTCATCCCCTTCTTCTTTTTCAGGACGCTGTTCAAGGAGAGCAGGCGGGTTCACGGCCATCTCACCTCGATCCCGTGAGTATCCTGCTGACGCTCGCCGAGCAGTGAATCCAGCCTGGGCCCCTGCTCCCGAGCCCTGCCTTGAGTGGGTCCCGCCTCCGGGGCCTTATTGTTACTCCCTGCCTCCTTCTGCTCTTCCTCTTTCTCCCCCCTTCATCCTCACAACCAGCGGCGTCATTCCCCCGGCACGCTGGGCGGGACTTACCTTTGAGTGGCAGTCCGCCCGTTGCGTCACGCTGCATTCCGCCGCTTTCCCGCCCGCCCCGGCGGGCGGGAAAGCAGCGGAACGCAGCGTGACACAACGGGCGGACTGCCACTCAAAGGTAAGTCCCGCCCAGCGTGCCGGGGGAATGACGCTGCTGCTCACAACTGTTTTAGGAGGTAGGATAGAGTAAGAGGTGGTCAGCCAGCCGGCTTCCGGGCCAAGGGGCAATTTGGACTTGAGTGCCCCCAGTCCGGATCCCCGGCTCTGCCCCCTGGGCCATGCTGGCTCTCCATTCTGTCGCCATTGTTTTAAAAGCCTGGGCCAGAGTCGAGTTCTCACTGGGCTTAATCCTGCGGAAACTGCAGTGCTGGCCAAATCCAGAAAATGCCCCAGCTGGGGAATGGGGGAGGGGGGAGAGCGAGCGAGCGAGCGAGCGAGCGAGCGAGCGACGCGCCAAGCCTGCCCACGGCCTGAAACTGCCTCCGGGACTGGGGCCCTCCAGCCTGGCAGTGCCTGCTCTGGCCAGCAGCGGCTCTCCCAAGAGGCCTTTCCCAGCCCAGCTGCTGCAGAGCCTGCACCCGGAGGCACGGAGGCCCTGCTGCTGAGTGGTGGCCGCTCTCTCAGGGGGGAGATCCCTTGGGAGTGTGCCGCTTTGGGGAGGGGCCTGCCCCCTGCTGCGCGAGGGTCCTCTGGCTCTGCCAGTGAAGACGCTGGCAGCCTTCCCTGCCACGCCCTTTGAGGACTCTGGATGTCAAAGCAGCCCCTCTTTTGCTTGTGTGTCCCCCCCCCCACAGGGCAAAGAAGAAAGTGATGGCCCCCCCAAAGGTGAAGGGAAAGGTGAGCAGTCCTTTGACCTGGCCTCTTACGCCCCTCTCGTGCCTGGCTGTGTGGAGCGTGAGGAGTGCCAGGTGGGGCCAGACCTTCTGGTGTGTACGGAAATCGCTGCCCTTGCCCACAGTGCCTGTCGCTACAGGCCCTGCCCTAGCCCTCCTGAGCCATACGTAGGGCAGAGGAGCGGCCACAGAGCCCTGCCCCCAGGCACTGACTGGGAACGGGGCTGGGTGGGGGAGGGAAGTCAGGCGAAGCAAGGGGCACATGGCGCCTGAGATGCCGAGGCCCCCATGGGGAAGCGGCCCCCGTGGCCCGTCCCCCCATCTCCTCTCCCTGGTGTTTTCTTTCAGGAGCCCTCCGGGAAGCCTGAGAAGAAGACGCCCCTCTCCGTGCCGCTGCTCCACCCCAGCAGCGCAGCCTCGCTCTCCCCCGAGTCGCAGGGGGTGGCCGTCGGCCTCAGCCCGCAGACCAGGGAGCTCCTGGCCATGAGCTCGACGCCGGTGTCGGGGGGCCTGGCCCCGCCCGCCGCCTTCACCCTGGACGACTCGCTGGACGAAGACCTGATCCACAACGCCACCTCCTCCTTCGAGGCCGTCTCCAAGGAGCTGGCGGTGCTGAACAGCCGGGCGAGCGGCAGCCCCGACTTCCTCGTCCCCCCCCGCCCCGAAGGTGCCGCCGGAGAAGGCCCCGGCCCAGGCCGCGGCGGAAGACAAGAAGGGCTTCCCCAAGCCCAGCTCCTCGCCCGCCCCGCCCCCTGCCGGCGGCTCGCTGCAGTCCCCGCTCAACTTCCTGGCTGAGCAGGCCCTGGCACTGGGCCAGACGCCCCCGGAGAAGAAGGCCGACAAGGAGCTCTCCTGCCAGCCCCCCTCCAGCAAGCTCCCGGAGGCCCACCTGCCCAAGCCGAAGCACCACAGCCTGCCACGCCCCGTCCACGGCCCCCCCGACGTCCACCCCACTGCCCGCGCCCCAGGCCAAGGTGTTCCCCGTGGGCGGCCTGCAGCCGAAGAGCTTCCCCCCTTCCCCGCCCTTTGCCAAGCTGCAGGGCCCCAAGGTGGCCTCCCCACTGCCCCCGCGCCCCTTGCTCCAGCAGCCGGCCAAGGCGCCCGCCAAGGCGCCCAGCTTCTCCTCCGCCAGCCTCTCTCCGGCCCCCAGCAGCTCCCACAAGGCCTCCGGCTCCTCCTCGGCCGCCCTGGGCTACGCGGGGAAGCACCCGGGCAGCTCCGGATCGCCGGGGCAGGCCTTCAAGTCGCCCTTTGTGGCCCTCTCCAGGCACGTGGTCTCCTCCGGCAGCTCCGCCTCCAGCCTGTCCGCCAGCCAGAGCTGCTCCTCCCCCTCGGGCAGCCTGCTGCTGGGCCCCGCCCTCCCGCCTCCGGGGCAGCCCCCCAGCCGCCCGTCGCCCAGCTCCGTGGTGAAGAAGACGCTGGTCTCCCAGAAGCTGACCTTGGTGGCGCCGCCGGGGGGGCCAAACGTCAGCTCCAGCGGCGGGACGCAAGGGGTGGCCAAGCTGCTGACCTCCTCCCTCAAGCCAGCAGTGGTCAGCGGCACCGCGGCCTCCTCGACCTCCGTGCCAGTAAGTGCCCCCCTCGCAAAGCCACTGGGTCAAGCGTTGGGGGGGGGGCATCTTTCCCAGGCTGGCGGTGTCGGGGGTGAAGCCTGGGAGCCGCTGCCTCTCACCCCCTCACTGTGGGCAGCAGAGAGGCGGGCGGGGAGTGCCCTGGCAGCACTGGCAGCCTTGCTCGCAGCGGGACGGCTGGAGGGGGCTTGGCGGCTGCGTTGCCCCGGTCCACAGCTCATCCCGGCCACGGAGGAGGGAGGTGGGGGGCTCCCTTGGCACAGAGGCAGGACCCCCTTCCCCAAGCAGCAGCCCAGGAGCCCGGAGGCGGGCAGGGCGCAGGCCGCCACCGTCGTGGTCTGTGGACCCAGCCCGGAGTTTGCGGTCTGGCCACTCCTGCTGCTCCTCCTCCAGTGACGGGGGTGCTCGGCCGCTCGGTGAGTGCCAGAGGCCGGGCGCTCTGTCCTGGGTCTGTCCTGGGGGTAGTGGAAGCCCCACGGCTCCCCCACGGCTGCTGTGCCGCTGCCCCGGTCCTGACGGGCGCGTCCTCTCTCCCCAGAAAGGGGCTGGGGGCGCGGTGCTGCTCACCAGTTCGTCTTCCTTGAACGTGCTCTCCTCGCCCTACAAGCCCGGCGACCCCAAGCTGCCCGCCGCCCTGAGCTCCGCCCCGCTGGGGATCCTCTCGCCCATCCACTCCTTCCCTCTCCACGTGATCTCCTTCAGCTCGGAGTCCCCCCCCCAAAGCGGGGGTGTCGAAGGACGCCATCGTCACTGGACCAGCCCCGGGGACTTTCCACCACGGCCTTGGCCACAGTAAGTGGGGGGGGCACAGCTAAGCCCGGCTAGGGGCCTGTGCTGAGCGCTGGCGCTGCCGTCCGTGTGCGTGAGGAGTGCTCAGATCCTTGGCCGGCCTGGACTTCAGCTGGCCTCGGACAGCCTCTTCCAGCTCCCCCATGTCCAACCTCAGTGTGCAGGGACCGCTTTTTGCAGATCCTTTTGGAAATCAAACCGGATTGAGGTTTGGGTCACACCTGGGGTGGCTCCGTCCAGCAGGAAATATGTCATGCTGCCCAAAGCCTCAGAGTTCAAGAGGAAGAGGGTCTGGGGCGGGGCAGGGCTCTCTGCGCACACACACACACACACTCTGCCACAGTCAGTTATGGGGCACAGGGGAAGCTTTCCCCAAGCCCACATGATGTCTCCTCTCCCAACTGGGGCCTGTTCACGATACTGTCGCCTCTGCCTTGGGTCTGTCTGGGCCGGATTACTGTAAGACGTTCTGTGGGGGGAGACCCACAAAAACCTCAGAAACATTCCCGGGAATGCAGCTATTAACTTGGAACTAGTCCGAGCCAAGCAGTTTGCCTACAGCACATCACCGCTGTCAGTTTCTGTCCAGCCGTTCGAAGTGCTGGTTTGGGCCTATTAAGTTGAAAGGCCGTCTTGAGACCAGAATGGCTTGAGAGCCTTCACAGTGGTTAGAATTCGACATTAAAGGCGGGAGCTTTGGGTTCCAGTCCCAGCCATGACACTCATAGGGTGACCCTAATCCTCTCTCAGTCCAACCTCCCTCGCAGGGTCGTTGTGCAGGTAAACTGGGTGCCAGCCATTCCCAACAGGTAGACTCCTGATCATGAAGAATCTTTCCGCTAATGCGAGTTTTGCGTGGGCTTTGCTTATCCCCAACCCCAGGATGCAAGGAAATGTTGACCTGTGAGTTTCGAGGCTTTGTCGTGCACGTTTGACGTGTTGGTTGATGCTGCAGGGAAAGTGGGGGGGGGGGGCTGCCTGTTCTCCCTGGTCCCACCTCATTCCCGGCCCCCACCAAGCACAAGTGTCTTGTCGGCCTGCAACGGCATGATCAGGAGAGCCCGGCGAAGCAGGCCCTGGCTGTTTTGCGGATCCACTTCGGCTTTGCGACCTCAGTTTTCCTACTGCAGGGTTTTGGTTCTCTGCCAAATCTTCCCCCCTCCCTGTGAGTCTCACCTCTGTGGTCAGAAGAAGCTGGACTGCTCCGCTGGCTCTCGAGCCCACGACCCTGGTTGCCGGGTAATGCAAAGCCTGCCAAAGCTTGCAAAAGGGGCTGCTTCCGGCCGAAGGGCGCTAACAGCTCCTCTTGCGCCTCTCTTCCAGATCCTCCTCCGCTTCACGGGAAAGGGTCCAGTGTGCAGCCACGGAAGTTGTGACGGCTCCACAGGAGAGGGCACCGCGAGCCCCCAAGGAGACCTGCCGGACTCGGCCGCCGGGTGCCCTCCCCTCCCTCGCTTTCTCCTTCTGGACAGAGTCTGCCTGGAGACGCCTCCCGGCTCTGGACCGGCAGTTTTCCGTGGGGATCCGTGTCCCACCCCGACAAAGGAAGCACTTACTGGCACAGTTCCGGCAGCTGCTGGGACCAGAGCCAGGGGGAGGAAGGGGAAGGGGCCGGCCGCCCTCTGGAAGTCGCACGTGGGCCGCAGGCATCCCACCACGCAGCTCTGACTCCAGCCACCTGCTTGCTTGTCCTTCAGAGGAGTTACAGGAAGGTGCTTTTTTAGGTTTACTTAGCTGGCTTAAGTCACGTTGTATATGCTCCACCCCCCACGCCGCCGCCCCCCCCCCCCCCCGCAAGCACCTGTGCTAAAGCAGTGCTCCTCTCGGCCGAAAGACCTTTATTCCGTGGCAGCTTGGCAAAGCCAGTCATGTCCTCCGGGGAGGACAGTGGAGACCTGCGAGAGGCCTCAAGGTGCACTCATGAACATCCAGTTTTGTGATCTCTTTCTGGTTTTTGCCCCCACCCCCCACCCCGCCTGGGTTGTGTTTCTGGGGGAGGGCGGTTGCGTTGTATGCGCCATTCCCTTCCCCCCCCTCCACCCCTTCGCGACCATTGAACGCATTGGATAGGACCAGGCCCCCCTTTCGCATGTCATTGTGTACAGCAAAGCCGCAATTCCAGTGCCTTTTATGGTGGAGCGAGAGTACAAAATGTTTCCAGCTCTTTTTTTTTGTTTTTGTTTTTGGGGTGTGCTCTCAGGAGCATCTTTAATTAGTATTACGGTTGTTGATGTTGTTACTGCCTTTTTGTTTGTTTTGGTTAAAAAAAAAACAACAATCCAGATCTGGACTTCAGGCGCACTGGGCTTCATTTGACAGAGGTTTTTTTCCCTGGGGTTGCCCGTTAACTGTCCAGGCTTGACCCTGTGGTCCGGCTCCTGCCCAGGTGTCCCCAGAGGTAGTAGTGGCCTGCAGGTACAGATACGAGCTTTCCCTAAAGACATTCCCCCCATCCCCCGTGGGTCAGCTAATGTGGCTTGCACAGGGGAGGGTCGCGGGCCATGTCCCCAGCGGCGTCATGCTGCCGGAACGCTGGGCGGGAGGAACGGGTGAGCGGCAGCCCGCCCGTTGCATACCGCTTAGCTCCGTTTCGCCATCTTCCCCACCCCGCTGGGCGGGAGGAACGGGTGAGCGGCAGCCCGCCTGTTGCGTACCGCTCCGTTTTGCCATCTTCCCCGCCCCCGGGGAAGGAAGACGGGGCGGGGAAGACGGCGAAACGGAGTGGTACACAACAGGTGGGCTGCCGCTCACCCGTTCCTCCCGCCCAGCAGGGCGGCAGCATGACGCCGCTGCACGTCCCCCTTTGCTGTGCTGGAGGAGGAGCTTCACAGGCCTCCTTGGCAGGCAGATGTGCGGCTGCAGGAGAAACCACCCTCCCCTGCACGTGTGGGCCTGGCTAGCTGCAGGTGCGTGGCACCAGTGGGTCAGGCCAACGGGGTCCTTCTGGTGCAATGAGTTGAAGCGAGACAAGACCCTTTCAGTTCAAAGGGTGCTTGCATGCGAGATGCTTCTGTTGCAGTCGACCTGCTCTTTTGTTAAGATGCTCAGCAGCAAAGCTGGGGGGAGGGGGGAAAGAGAAGTGTAGTCCAACCCCTGTAGTAGTTCTAGCAGTCCCAGAGTGTAGGCTCCTTGAAGGGTAGGCCAACTCCTGTAGTAGTTCTGTAGTGGTCCCACAGCGTAGGCTCATTGGTTAAACTGAACGCTGCCCTTCACTTGATGGCACTCAGCGTCTGCCGTTCTCAAGGCCGCTGCGCTTTCCTGCCTTGCAACCCTGAACCCCTCCTGCACCAGGAGCTGTAAGCCTAACTGGAGGGCTGCTTCCGATCAGAAGGCCGTGTGCCTCCCTCCTTTCCCTCTAGCTTCTCCTTGCTGATTCTTCAGAAGCAGAAAATACTTGATCCACAAATAATTAAACTCCCCAGTCTGAATAATGCAATTATCAGTATAATGAAATCCCCCCCCCAAGCCCGTTGGAGACCCCTCCTTTCCGCCGCCAGGCCTGCTCTGGATCCCACATCCGACTGGGCACGACTTTGTTCCTTTTGTATGTCTGCAGAATGCACTTGAGACTTTCCAGGTCTGTTAACTACAGCAATTCGTTGTTGTTGTTTTTCCTTTTAAATTCTAGGTTGTAAGAAAAGAGCCAAAGACCAAATTTTAAGGCTGCCGGTTTTGAAGCACAGGCACTGACTAGGTTGCTCCCCCCCCCCCCGGGGGGGGTTTTTGGTCAGCGCTCAGTCCTGCCCTCTGCTGGCGACTTCTCAAGAGCGGTTCTACCCTCAGTGGAGTGAGTGCTCAGCACAGGGCAGGATCTGGGCCTGGGGACTCTTTGCTCTCGCTCGAACGCTCTGCTGCCCGATAGCTGTCCAGGCCGCGGCTGCAGCAGCTCTCCCTTCCTTTCCAAAAGCAGCTTCGTGAAGCCTCTTGCCTCAGGGAAACGTTGCGTGGTGGAAATTCTGTGCGATTTCTCCCCCCCTCCTCCTCTTCTCCCCCCTTCGGTTCCTTGATCCTTCTGTGTTTTAAGCAGTGAGCGAACTTAATCAGACAAGAGCCATGGCAGGACGGGATCCTCACAGCCTGGGGCCGGGCCTGGAGCGGAGCGTCCGGCATCTCTGCCTCGGCTGCAGCCGCTCGGGGCAGGTTTTGTTTGCGGTGGCCCTGCTCACCGCCAGGCGGCACTTAAATTGAGAAGAGCAGCTTCTTTTGGTGCGGGAAGAGCTGCCATTTATTTTTTTGTGTGTTGGGAGTGCGGGGATGGGTGGGCGGGCGGGTGGGTGGGTGGGGAGGGGTCTTTCTAGGTACCAAGGAAGATGGGGGTGACATTTAAAATGGCTAATCTTGTATACAGCAACAGAATAAATTTTCGTTTTTCAGTTTCCAAAATGTCGTTTTTCCCTTCCTCTCTGCCTTGAAAAGGTCTGTCGGGCTGCAGAGCTGCTGCCGTTTCTGGTGCTGTCAGAGGCGCAGGTGAAGCGCTGGAGTCTTTGATCGGGGCTGCTTGAACTTGGGGCAGGCTGCGGGAAAACGTTGAATTCTGGCGCCTGCATGAATGTGGCTGCTTCTCTTCTGTTTCGCCTAAGCAACAAAATGTGCCGGCCTCCAACGCTTCCCCCCCCCCACCCTGTCAAGCCTCTCTGACTTCTGAGCAGGCCCCAACCTCCAAAAGCACTCGAAGTTTGGAGGTTTTCAATGAAAACCGGCATTTTCAGGGTACTCTGCACCAAAGCTTCCCTGCGGTTGCTCAGCAGCACGATGCACACCCTACGCCACAAGCGCCATGGAAACATCGTTGGCCGACCATGTGCAGGGAAGAGCTTTGGATGGCCAAACCTTGCGCAAATTAACGAACAGGCAAATATTCAATGGGGCGAATGGATCACTGTATTTCTTTTTATTATTTGGAGGGGGTATAAATAACATTTCCCATTCCCTTCTACAAGTACTTAAGAATACATAGAATCAAGTATAACTAAGTCAGAAAAAAACACCAGCACAAACAGAAGGTGACACTGGAAAGAAAACACTTTGGGGACCAGTTTCTGTAGCAGCTTCTCCTAACCTCCCTCCCTTTTAAGGAGCAAGGGAGAGCCCTATATCAGTTTGACTCGAAAGGGATCACAGTCCTTCTGAAACGCACACATTTACTGCCACGGTTTGACCACCTTCAGGCATGAATGTTAAAGAGCCTCTGATAATTAAATCCAACCTCCTCTGACTGCATGCTGGTGGATTATACAGAATAAAAAAAGAGTTGTGCTTTGCTTAAATGCCATCTTCTGCTGAAGCGCCTACAAACCCCACACTTAAGCGAAAAGCTTTGGCTTTAGGCTGCTGGTTGCTGGGCTGATCTAATCAGCATGATCTTTCTCGAACTTGCTTGCCCTTCGGATTAGAATGCCGTTCAGGAGAACAGACCAGTTGACTCTGATGATGTTTCTGTAGCTCTTTAGATTGTTCAAACCGTTTCACAGAAACACCTTTACAACGGTCCTTTGAGGGAGGCTTTCACAATCTCCCTGTGGAGGGGGCTAAGGCTGAAGAAATGGCTTGCCTAAGGTCACCTGGTGAATTCGTGGTTGAGGCGCAATTGGAATGGGTCCCCCCCCCCCGGCCTGCATTTTCAGCCCCAGCAAAGGGACTGTGCTGGTGGAGACTACACTTGGGGCACTCAACTGGAGAGCATCGGCACAGAAGAGCTGCTTTGGTCAGTGAGGAAAAAAGGGTCAATTGAACCTTGACAGTTCAGTGTTGACCTTGAGTTTGGCAAGAATGTTATGTTTGGATGCAAGCAAGCGAGTGTAGTTTCAAAGCACCCTAATGTTTGACACTAGGCTGGTTGGAATAGCGACCCAGGGAGAGAGAAGAGATAAAAGTCTGCGTTTGTAAGAAGTGGTGCAGCTCTGACTTGGCTGCTTGAGAACAGTTCTTTCGTGCCCATCTCGGAGGAGAAAGCAGCTATTTCTGACCGGACACCAAAACGGCCAACTCCTGGATAGACATCTCCTTGTTGAGGTAACTATCATACTGAGCCATGGTTAACCTTCCACTCTTCAAGGCGTCGTCGATGGAAAACTTCCTGCCTGACTTCCTGTCAAGGATGACCGACGATTCCCCATTGGGCCCTTTTATGGTGGTCTCTTCCCAGTCGCATTCTTGGTTCTTCAACTTGACGTACAAGCTCCACTCAATGAGGCCAAGCGTGTGGGCTTCTTCTGGGGACATCTCCTTCCCCGTGTCCGGGTCGATGACCACAATGGAGCGCCTCAGGTGGTTTTCCCTCTGCTCTCTCTTGATGGCCACTGTCTGGAGGCGGTTTTGGAGGTGTTCAATCTCGTCATCTTTTTCCCGAGAGAGTCTCTTCAGCTCTTCCAGTTCTCTCTCCAAGGTCTGGAATCGGGAGTCCAGATTCACCCCGCTGTCCACCTGGGACATGTTTCTCAAGTCCTGGGTTTCCGCCATGGTGAGCTCAATCTCCGACTGCAGCCGCCTCATCTCCAGCTGCAGGTTCTGCTTCTCTAGGTGCAGCTTGTGATTCTCCTCCCGCAAGAAGTCCAGCTCCTTGGAAGACTTGGAGTTGTTGAACTCCATTTCGGACAACTGGGCCTCCAGCCTATTGATGTCTGCGTCCAGTTCCATCTTGCGCCTGCTTTCCTCCTCCAGGTTGTTCTTCAGCTTCTGAATCTCGTATTCGGTGTCTCCTTTCTCCACCTGGACGCTCTCTGAAAAGACCACTTTCTCCTTGACCTCCATCTTCTCCAGGGCCTGCAGCTTCTTCCGCAGGGCCTCCAGCTCTGCCTGCAGCACTTGCCTCCGGTGCTTCTCCTCCTCCAGCTCCAGCTTGAGGAGCGCGTGCTCCTTCTCCTGCTGCGGGTCCTGCTGGAGAATCACCTTCTGCTTCACGGTGACCCTCTCTGTGGTCTCCTTCTCCTGCTCCTCCAGCTCGCTCAGCTGGATCCTCAGCCTCTGCACTTCCAGCTCCGCCTCCCTGCGGGCCTGCCTCTCCTTCTCCAGCTCGTCCAGCTGGCGCTCCAGCTCCGACCTCCGGCACTGCAGCTTGCGCATCTCGTCCCGGAGCGAGTCGATCTGCTGCAGCTCGTTCTCGATGCTCTGCGAGAAGGAGCTCACCTCGGCCTTCAGGGCAGGGTCCTGCTCCAGCTTCACCACCTCCTGCTGCACCACCTTCTCCTTCACTTGGGAGAGCTCTTCCTCCTTCTGCCGGATCTTCTCCTCCTGCAACTTCCTCTCCCTCTCGAAGTCCAGGTGCTTCCTCTGCTCTTCGGCCAGCTGAGCTCTCAGGGACTCCACTTCTTCCCTTGTGTGGGGGTCTTCCCGGTACTGGACCACCTCCTGGACCACTTCCTTGGTCTGGACCTGAGGCTTGGCACTCTTCAGGGCCTGGATTTCTTCCCTCAGCTGGTAGATCTCCAGGTCTGCTCTCTCGATGGCTCGGGTCCTGTCCACAATCTCGTCCCGGAGGTGCTGCAGCTCCGCCTCTGTCTCCGGGTCGGTCTTGTACTTGATGACTTCCTTGATGACCTCTTGCACCTCCACCTGGGGCCCTCTGCTCCTCAGAGTGGCCAGCTCGTTCTGGCAGCTCCTCAGCTGCTCTTCCCCGCCCCGGAATCGCCTCTCCTGCTCCACCAACTCCAGGCGAAGGTCGGCCACTTCGTTTTCAGCCTTGGGGTCGGGGCGCACAATCTCCCGGACCTTCTCCTGCACGATCACCTTGGCGTTCTCCTCTTCCAGGGCCTGGATCTTCCTGAGCAGCTCGACCTTCTCCCTCTCTCTGGCGCGGCCCTTGGCCTTCTCCTCTTCGTACAGCCGCCGCAGCTCAATCGCCTCCCTCTCCGCCGCTAGGTCCTTCTCCACCGTCAGCACCTCCTTGACGGTGATCTTGCCCTCGGCCATCGCCCGCTCCTTCTCCAGCTGCTTCAGCTTGTCCTGCAGGGCGCGGAGCTCTTCCTCCTGCTGCTGCCTCAGGGTGCTTTCTCTCTGCTTGTTCTCCTGCAGCAGCTGATACTCCGTCTCCAGCTGGGGGTCGTTTTGCAGCTTCACCACCTCCTTCTCGGTCAGCTTCTCCTGCTCCTTGTTCTTCTCGTTGGAAAGAGCGGCAACCTGGCGGCGCAGGAGGCCCATCTCGTTCTCCCGGGCCCCTTCTTGCCTCTTGAGCTCCTCCAGCTCGCCTTTCAGATTCAGGATCTCCACTGCCTGGGACTTGTCTGGTTCGATACGCAGGACCTCCTTGACCACATACTCCTTGCCCCCTTCCCTCCTCTCATACTCCAGAGTCCGCAGCTTGAATTTCAGGGACCCCAGCTCCTCCTGGAGCACCTGGTTCTTGCGCTGTTCCTCGGCCAGATTCTGCTGCATCTTGTGGAAGCTTTCGTCCAGCTGAGGGTCAGGCACTTTCTTCACTACCTCCTTCTTGACGACGGTCTCCTGTGGCTTCTGGTTCTGCAGGAGGACGATGTCATCCTGAATGGCCTTGATCTCCGCCTCCAGCTGCTGTCGGCACTGGGTCTCATCGTCCAGCTCTTTCCTGAGCTTCCAGATCTCTTCCAGGGGCCTCTCCGCCTTGCTAGTCTGGACAGATTCCTGCATCACTTGGACATCTGGCTGCTGTCAAGGAGAGCACAGAGTCAATGCAGGGCTCTAACTGAGCAGCCATAGGTAGAAAATATGGCCACTTCTGAACATCTACAAACAATATG
Source organism: Lerista edwardsae (assembly GCA_029204185.1). Taxonomy (NCBI): domain Eukaryota; kingdom Metazoa; phylum Chordata; class Lepidosauria; order Squamata; family Scincidae; genus Lerista; species Lerista edwardsae. Next base: position 2,623,712 of record JAJKFI010000053.1, on the reverse strand, counting down.
TGGCAACGTCTTACAAGACCACCGGCCTCGTGTTTTCTTACAGGCCAATCCTGAGCTGTCCAGCGCCAGGAGGAGCGATGGAGCTGAAATGGCCGTGGGAGTCTCCTCAGGGGGAGGTGACATTTGTCCGTTTCCCCCAGGAAAAGCCCCTCCCCCTACCATGGGCCCACTCAAGTCTCCATCGGCTTTTTGGGCCAGTGAAGACTGGCGGAGTCCCGGGTCAGGTGTCCAAGCCTGACACAGTGGCTCATGATGTGGCAGAGAGGGCTGCCCCAGTCCCACCCCACGGGCCTTCCCTACACCCCCCCCGTCCTGCCCTTTCTTGCTCCCAAAAGCCACTCCACCAGCAGTCGGGGGTATGACAGCTGCTCCTCGGCGCTGAGGCTCTGCAGCACGGCGTTGGGGGGGGGGGCGCCTCAGTGTGCCACAAGCGTGCTTGACGGCAGCAGAGCCGGCAGTAAGAGTTTGCCTACGGTGTCAGGATTTGGCCCTTAGTCTGGGAAGGGCTCTCCAGGGTTTCAGACAAAGGTCTTTCCTAGCCTTACCCGGAGATACCAGAGATTGAACCTGCGACTTTTGCAGGCAAAGCAGAGACCCTGCCACGGAGCTGCCGCGAATTCCTTAGTCCGCCATCTGGTCCCCCCCCGTGCCTTGCTGGCAGGCGAAGGGGTGTGTGAGTTCTCAGGGTATTTCCTCCTGGTTGGGATAGATCCGCCAAGGCACATACACTGGAGGGGTTGAGCTGGGCCTGAGGCTGCCAGTCGCCAGCCTTTTACTTATTTTCTGCAGCTACCATTGTGAGAAAGAGCCCCGAGATTTCATGGCACCAGTAGATCAGAATTAGCAACTTGATTCCTCACGTGGCAGGTTACTTATCGTGCCTTGATTACATGGAAAGTACCGTATTTCCCCATGTATAAGACGCACCGATGTATAAGACGCACCTTAATTTTGTGCGTTCTCCATGAGAAAAGTTCTCTGTGCTCCCGCTTGCCTTAAAAAGCTGGCAGGAGCGCGGAGAACAGAGGGCAGCCCTCCCGCTTGCCTTAAAAAGCCGGCAAGCGGGAGCGCTGCCCTCCGTTCTCCGCGCTCCCACCGGCTCTTTAAGGCAAGCGGGAGCACGTGCTCCCGCTTGCCTTAAAGAGCCGGCAACCGGGGCAGCGCTCCCGCTTGCGTTCTCCGTGCTCCTGCTTGCCTTAAAGAGCCGGCAAGCGGGAGCGCTGCTGCCGGCTCTTTAAGGCAAGCGAGAGCACAGAGAACACAGCGCTGCCCAGCACCCCCCCCTTGTATAAGACGCACCCAGTTTTTAGCACCCCCATTTTTTGAAAAAAAGGTGCATCTTATACTTGGGGAAATACGGTAATTTCCATTTTGGGTGCAATCAAGTTTCCAGCGTGGAAGTAGCTGTGACTTCCTTGTCTGTACAGAACCAAACCTGCTTAGGCTCAACAGAACATCCGGACCGGGTGGGCTCCCCCAGACTCATGGGGGTTCCCTGCTGTGCTAAACATTAAGGCATCTTTCCTACTTCAGAAGAAGGGCTACTTCAGAGTACCGGGTGCAAGGGACTGGCCACAGGATGCAAGCATCTTGTTGTCTCGTGCCTCCCTGGGGCACCTGGTGGGC
>JAJKFI010000053.1:2594960-2622076 GCA_029204185.1 Lerista edwardsae | reverse complement strand
ATGCAAGCATCTTGTTGTCTCGTGCCTCCCTGGGGCACCTGGTGGGCTGCTGTGAGATACAGGAAGCTGGACTAGATGGGCCTTTGGCCTGATCCAGCATAGGGGCTCTTCTGGTGTTCTTATGTTCCTATGTTTAGATTCCCTCAGCAGACCTAATATTAACAGACGGCGCCTGTGGCTAGATTTTATTTTCCAGTTTCAGCTAGAAGTTGTGCTTTCCAGAATGATGCAAGGAGAACAGGTCCCACTCACTTGTCTCAGAAGATTCTGGGCAAATTCCAAGTTCTGGAGCCTCTGCCTGTTGACAGCATTCACCTCGGTGAACTTGGCAGCCAGAAGAGCCTCCTAAAAGGACAGAACGGAAAAGCACTCAGAAAAAAAATGAGGTCATTCTTTGAAAGTGAGGACTACTGGAGGTGCGGACCCCTTCCACAGAATAGCCACTGGCCTGCTTTAAAGCCCAGGGTTAGAATACCTCTTCTTTCACTTTAGCAGCGGGAGACTGGAGCCTGGGCCTTTTGCTCATGAAGCCGTTGCGACCGTTTTCAAGGTCCAAGATGGAGCGCAGTTTCTCTGCTTCAAGTTCGTAATCCTGCAGAGGTGGGCGGGAAGAGAGCCTAAGCAAACACACTGACCCCGCGAGACGATCCTTATATTAGGCCAGCCTTCTATCCCCTCTTCCAGTACAACCCCGTTTTTCTTGCGGATGAAAGAGCTGCTCATCTGTTGTATTGCACATGCGTGCGGTGTGTGTTTGACCTGCGAGTGCATGGATTTTAAAAGTCAGCCCAAGAACTGGACCCCTTAAAAACCAGGTGTGTTTTGCTGTGCCTGCTTTGAACAGAACACGTGGATAAGTATGTCCGGGCACAGATCAATCGCACTCTACATCAGATCAATAGACTCCACATCAGGGATTCTTAAACAGCGGTATGCAAACCAGATAATGGGGGTATAGGACTCTCTTTGAACAATTGTTGTTTGGATTAGATTAGCTATCCCTATTATCAATACAGACTGAGGCGTTCTATTCCTAGCTATCCATATGTAAACTAAAACCAAGTTATTCCGAGAATCATAGAGTTGGCAGGAACCTACAAGGTCCTCCAGTCCACCCCCCCCTGCTTATAGCAGGACAGCTTTTGACCCCTGCCTATTGACAGCTTTTGAAGTCACATTGTTACCTAATAGGATTGGTGGTGGTGACAACAACAGCAAAGGGGGAATGGGATTGTATTGGGCAATTTATCGGGGGATCTGCAATTGTAAAAAGGTTAAGAACCCCTGTTCTACAGGGGTCAATAGGTATTGACCCTAATGTGTGAATAGAGCCCTGTATTAATGGGTCTGAAATACAATGCTGTAGTTGGTTGTTGTCTAGTGCTTTCTGAGTGTGCCCTGAATGTGTCTATTTTGCAAAGACCAGCCTTAAGCCCAACTTGGCATGTTTTTTTTGGTTCCTGTAAGCAATCTTGGAGTGGTACAGACGGTTGCAATTCCACCCCTCCCCACCCCGCTATCCAGACCTTCACTGCTTGCTGGTATTGCTGAGCCTCAGCCGAGACTTTCTGGACCTCTTGATCCTTGCCGGCAATTTCTCCCAGCAGCGCCTGAAAAACAGACCAACCAGAGAGCAGTGAACAAGAGAGGCCCACACAGCAAGCGGAAGCTGGGCTCCGGTTTTAACTTGCTAGATGGATTTCTGAACAGGAGTTCAGAGAGTGAACACAGGCGTGGGAAGAACTGGCTTAACATATAAGGAGGGCAGGAAACCTCCCACTGCCACGAATGAGGATGCCGCAGGGCCTACAATGAGGTCTACTTTTTCAAAACTGTTCATTAAGTAGACTCTCCACACTTGTCATATAATAAAACATTAGGCCTTTCTTACACCTCTCTGAGTACCAAAAGATGCTCTATGAGCTCCAGATGCTTTTGTGGCACCACTTCAGAATTTTAGCCTCCCATGGAGGGAGAAGGACCACACCAAAACAAGGCCGGGGGGGGGGGGAACAGCCCTTCCAGCTGTTCTCCAGCCATAGGCCGCAAAGGGTAAGTGGTCAGAATACTGCCACCCTTGGTGCATTACCCCAAATGCAATTACCTTCTCTCTTCCAGGAGAGCTGCTTTGGGTTTTTTGTGGTTTTTTTAGTGACGCCTCCGAGAAAATGGGGGAAGAGGATGAGGAAATAGCCTTTCCCCCTACAAGGGAACTCCTGCCCCCAGTGTCGTGGGGATGGCCTCTCCCCCCCCCTCATTTGCAAGGACAGTTCTAAAAAAAAAAAGCCCTCTTGTATGGGACAGAGATATTTATCCCTTGGGGATGAGAATGTACCCCAGGGAATGGCCTCTTCCCAACCAGCCTCGGCTTTCAGGGGCAGATCTTCAGGGCAGGCCTCTGGCGAAGCAAAACTGCCCCTTATGCAGCCAGGCACTCCTTTTCTGAGCTCCAGAAAAGGAGGGGCAGAATTCTGTTTCCAAGCACATCAATGGTGAGCAGGGGAGGGGGATATCACAGCTGGACCTGAGATGCCAAGGGCCTGAAAATGGGCCCTTGTGCACAGAAAGCACAGACTCCCCAACAAGCATGGCCCCACATTCCCCCCCCCCCAGACTAGTTCCTGCAGGGCAAGGGCAGAGGCATTACCCTTTGGTTCTTCAGCTTATTCTCCACTTGAGTGATGCTGTCAGTTTCTTGAGGTTCATAGTTGGGCACCATGCCAAGAAACTGGCTCAGGTTGTCGTAGCCACGGCGGTAGTTGGAATAGGACGATTTTGCTTTTTGGAGCACCTGAGATCTAGGAAAGGAAAAATGACACAAGACCTCCTTACCCAGAGCACAAAAATTCCTTTAGCTCTGCCATACCCTGTAGCTAGCAGGCTTTTTCCAGAGGCACAGACGTCCACATTCTATGCTACAAACCCTCATTCATTTTGATGCAAGGAAGGCTAGATTTTAACTGCTCTTTTAATGCATTTCCTGTCACATGATGCCTATTGATGTTTTCTCCGCATTTGAGAAGGTTAAACTGGTGAACCCAGCAGCTAAACTGTAGACCGTGACAGAAACTGCACTGTTTGAGAGATGTTTAGAGAAACAGATGGCAGCTCAGCAACGAGGGATTCTTTTATTAATTGGCGGCTAATAGCAAGAAGTTGCCTTGTTAGTAGTTGGGTGAGCAAAGCAGGCGGTTTGATTTTCAGTGGGTTTTGTTGAGTGATTTGCCTTTCACCTGATTAGCGCTCGGTGGATAGTTTTTTCACCTACCCTAGACTAGGTGAGGTCCTTTTCTTGATCGCGCTAGCACCTTGGTCACCTTCTTTGGCAGGCGATGCAGGTTCAAAGGCAGGAGAGGGCCACTCCAGGGTGCATCTTGAGGTCTGCAAGGGGCTGGAAACCCGCTTCCTCTCCTCAGTGGCCCAGCAGTAGGGACGGGGCGGCCCTATGCAATTCAGCTGCCTCAGCCCCCTTGCAGTGTTGGCAGAGCTAAGCCGGCATTGCTTGAACAGGGGCGTGGCTTGGGGCCAGGTGTTGGAAGGCCCGGCTGGGGGCCAGGTATCCTGGCGCCTCTTGTATTTTTGGCCACTGCGCTACGTTTGCCCTGTGGCTGCAAGAGCTGCAGATCTCAAGTTTCCTTTTCTCCTGATTGTAAATATCAGTGGCCCGTTCTCCCAACTTGTCGTCCTGTGTGCTCATGCGGTGCGTGCATGTGTGCGTGCACGCGTGCACAAACAATGTTTCACTTACATTGGGATGTAAGGCATTGGGATGGGGCCAAAAATCCCACCCCCGGGGATCCTAGCCCTTGAAAGTTGAGAACTTTCCCTGCTAACTGGGCAAGAGGCACTTTTTCAAGTGGTGTCCTCTTATATTTAGCAGAGGGAGAGCAATTGTCCCTCTTCACCCCTGCGCAGTGTCTTTCTTGTGGCTGTTGCTGGTGGTGTTCTCCATTCTTTTAGATTGTGAGTCCTTTTGGGAGAGGGAGCCATTTAACTTTAATGTTATTATTTGCCTGTAAACCACTTTGTGAACTTTGTGTTGAAAAGCGGTATATAAATACTAGTGATTGATTGATTGATTGATTGATTGATTGATTGATTGATTGATTGAACTGAACCTTGAGAATTGGCAGCGGTGTCATCCTGGCGGAACGGGCCAGTACGCCGTTCCGCGGACGGGCCCGGGCCGCGCCACCTCTCCCGACGACGGGTGCGCTGTTTCTGGGCCCGTCCGCCCTCCCGTGCGTCCGAATCGCTCTGAAATGGAGCGATTCCAGGTGCAGGGAGGCGTGGCTGGCCTTCGCCATAGGGGCGGAGGGCTGCCAATCATCCGGGCGTTCCGGTTCCTGGCGCGCCCGGATGACATGAATTGGGCTTTGAGAAAGATGAGTTCTTTAGCTGCACACAATCAGATAAGTCGGGTAGGGTCAGTGCCTGGCAGTTTGTGTGTGAAATGGGGCCACCAATAGACAAGGTAGCAATCCCTACACATGTGTGTGTGGGGGGGGAGGGTTCCCTAGGTACAGCAAAGTAGATACGTTTGTAACTTTAAACATGAACATGCTCAGAAACCCCCCAGGAGGCCCCGACGGTTGAGTGTCCCCTCCTGACCTGTGCTCAATTTGCTTGTTGAGGCTGCTGAAGCGCTGGTTGAGCCTCTGCAGCTCGGCTTCCTGGCGCTCGATGTCCGGGCAGTGCTCCTGGAACTGGGTGGCCAAGGTGCTGGAGCACTTCCTGGCCTGCTGCAGACCCTGCTCTGCCTCCACCAGCAAGGGCTGCTGGGCCTTCAGCTCAGAACCCAGGACCTGGAAGGAAAGGGGAGAGCAGCCTTGAGCCACAGGCCCACCGGAGAAGGGCTCCGTGCAAGCGCGCAGTGGCGGGCAAAGCCGTCTTCATGAGCTCTGTGTGCAGGAAACCCTGGTACCAGCAGGCTCCTTGTCTGGGCCAGCCACATTACAGGTTCTGCCCACATTACAACCATGTTCCCAAGAGCAGTGTTTTCCTTTTCCCCATAAGAGTCGGTGGCAGTGGTGGAATCTACCTGCGCTAACAACCGGAATGCAGGAAGTAGCTACCGGGACGCACGGTTGATTGGCAGTTCCTCCGCGTGTCCTCGCTTCCCCCGCGGTCCACTGCCTGCCTGCCTGCCTGCCTGCCTGGAACCTCTGGCTGCGGGCGTGAAGGGCACAGGCGTGCCAGCCCCATTCGCATACTGCAGGGGCGCGCGGCAGCGATGACTGCAGTGGGAGGAGCCAGCCCTACACGGAACAACCGGAACGGCGTTCCGGAGCGTCCTGGCTACATGACATCACTGGTTGGTGGCCATCAGCTAGCCTGTGATCTGGCCGGGACTGCGGTGGAAGCTGGGAGGAGGAGCTGGGAGCTTGCAGGGCTATGCGCCCTTCCTCTCCATCTCATGCTCAGTGTTGACAAATCAAGCAAATATTATAAAGAGGTCTGAAGCCTCCAGCACCCTCTCCTCCAAGGGGGGCCTGAATCTGGGCTGGGCTGCAGCTTCTAGAATGTCTCAATCCCTGGAGGAAAAGGGCAGGATTGTGCAACACTGTATATACACACTTCTTTCCCTGGCATGCTAGTTTTCTAAGTACAGGGACCCTACACAGGGAAGCAATCATGTTATCTTCTCACCCACCCCCAGCTCGTGTTTGATGTGGTACAGTCCAGGAACAGTGTGGGTCACATCCTAGCCCTAAGGGCATGCAGAAGGAAATTCCAGTGCAAGAACTTCTCCCCTCCCCATAGCAACCTCCTGCAGCACCTAAAATTCAACTTTTGAGTGTTGGGGGTCCTTGTGGGGCTGCTGAAGGAGGGAAATAAATGAAATCCCCTGCCATGGACAAATGTGCCTTCTGCTCACACCAACTGAGGCTGCAAAATTACCCTTTGTGTATACTAGTTCATCCTTGTCTTTAAATACCCTGGAGGGGTAATGGACCCCAATGGAGATTTTCTGAACTTTCAACACAGAGAAATGCTAAAGAACTTAAGAAGAGCCCTACTGAATCAGGCCAAAGGCCGTCTAGTCCAGCTTCCTGTATCTCACAATGGCCCACCAGATGCCTCAGGGAGCACACGAGACACTAGATACCTGCATCTTGTTGCCACCCCCTTGCACCTGGCATTCTGAGGTAGCCGACTTCCAAAGTATGGAGGTTGCACTACCCATTATGGCCTGTAGCCTGCAATGAACCTTTCCTCCAGAAAGCTGGCCAGAAATAGGCCAGATACCATCACCATCACCACCTCCCATGGCAAGGAGTTCCATAGATTAATTACCCGCTGGGTAAAAAAAATATTTCCTTTTATCCGTTCTCACTCTGCCAGCACTCCATTTTAGTGGGTGTCCCCTGGTGCTGGTGTTGGGAGAACATCCCTGGTGTTGGGAAAAGAACATACCTCTATCCGCTTTATCCATCCCATACATAATTCTCCACACCCCAATCATGTCCCTCCTCAGGCACATTTTTTTCTAGACTGAGGAGCCCCAAATGCTGCAGCCTTTCCTCATAAGGGAGGTGCCCCAGCCCAGTCATCATTCTGGTCACTCTCTTCTTTACCCCATAATGTATAGGGAAAGAACTGCTCACCTGCAGCTCCTCTCTCTTGTGGTCCAAGGCATGCAGGTCCTCTGGTAGGGTGTCCTCGATGGCCAGCTTGTTCTCATAGCTGGAGAGCAGGTCTCTGCCTTGCTGCAGGCTCCTCTCCAGGCGATTGGCTACATCAACTCTGGAAAAGGAGGGAGAACGTAAGAACATAAGAAGAGCCCTGCTGGATCAGGCCAAAGGCCCATCTAGTCCAGCTTCCTGTATCTCACAGTGGCCCCACCAGGTGCCCCAGGGAGGCAGGAGACAACAAGATGCTTGGATCTTGCTGCCACTCCCTTGAACCCGGTACTCTGAAGTAGCCCACCACCAATGTAAGAAGGTTACAACCCATCATTGCCTATAGCCCACGATGGACTTTTCTTCCAGAAATCCATCCAATCCCCTCTTTAAAGGCATCTAGGCCAGATGCCATCACCACCTCCTGTGGCAAGGAGTTCCACAGATTAACTACGCGCTGGGTTAAAAAAGTACTTCCTTTTATCTGTTTTAACTCTCCCAACCCTGAGTTTTAGCGGATGCCCCCTGGTTCTGGTGTTTTGAGAGAGGGAAAAGAACATCCCTCGATCGACTCTATCCCTTCCGTGCATAATTTTGTATGTCTCAATCATGTCCCCGCTCAGGCGCCTTTTTTCTAGGCTGAAGAGCCCCAAACGCTGCAGCCTTTCGTCATAAGGGAGGTGCCCCAGCCCCGTCATCATTTTGGTCACTCTCTTGTGACCAAAGACGCATCCTGTTCCAAACCTCTGTTCATGCACCCACGTTTGCCTAGACCTGCCAAGGATACCCTATGCAGGCGCCAACTCCACAGAATTCCAGCTCCAGTGTTTGCAGCATGCGGATTCTGCACCATACATTTCGCTTTTAAAAAGAGCGACTTTCGAGCCTTTAGAAGAGTGGAGACGAGGCTGAGCCCCCGAAGGTCACAGGACTAAAAGGAGGTGTATCTGTACTGAGTGAAACCATTTATCCCAGTAGGGTCTTACTGGCAGCCAGAAATCTGGAGTTGCAGGCAGACTTGACCCCACTGCCTGCTACCTGAACCTTGACCTGGGGATGCCGGGAACTGAGCCTAGCACCTTTTGCATGCAGGTGAGCTCAGTGGTGTCATTCAAATGATTTAGGAACAGGAACTCACTTTTGATGGGCACTTGTCGGGAACCCGGAACCAGCCACGGAGCCCGTTAGGATCCGTTCTGGTCCGTTCCCCCTGAATGACATCACTGCCTTTAACCCTCTGAGTGCCGGCCAACCAAGAAGAAAAGCTCTTTGCAGAGGAATTGGGAGGGGGGAGGGGGGAGAGTGAAGTGGGCGGAGTCAGCCCTAATTTTAACTAGTGGAACTGAGTTCCCCCGCGTTCCCCCTGCATGACATCACTGGGTGAGCTACTGCTATGCTATGGGCCTTCCCAGAGAGACAAGACCAGCCCCCAAGCAAAGTGCAGATGTTTCATAAGGAGATGCATGCAGAGGAGAGAGCTCATGCAGGTGACCCAAATCGCCTTCAGGACTCTGATGAGAAGAGCTTCTGCTACTTTAGAGGAGCAGATTTCCAGGGCCCATTTTCTAAAGCCGCTCAGGGAAGCCACGCAGACACCTACTTTTCCTGAGCAGCGCCCAGCAGCTGGACAACGTAGTTGTACTTGTTGTTGGTTTCTTCCGCCTTGCTTTTCACCAAGGTGGCGCTGCCCGTGTCGGGCACCGACTCGACGAAGGCTTCGCACTCCTGGATCCGCCAGGCCTTCTCCGGCTCAATGCGCTGCAGCTCGTAGGTGACGTTCTGCAAAGAGAGACCGAGCAGGTGAGAGGGAGCTGCAACAGCATCCCCTGGATCTCCGTGCCAGGACCGGGCTGGGATTTGAGCCGGGTTCCTCTTGATCTGTGTGTGCCTGGAGCTTGCGGTAAGACACCTGAGATGGGCGGGGCCCATAGCGTCCTGTCAATCCCAGCACAGCTCCGCCCCCCAAAGCGGCCCATTGGTCCTTCCCAGTGGTGTCATCTAAATGATTTAAGAACAGGTGCTCACTTTTGATTGGCACGTGTCGGGACCCGCCCACCGGAAGTGACGTCATAAGCCGGAAGTGAGGTCGTGGCAGGAAGGGACATGAAAAAAGCCCTTTTTGAGGCCTCAGATGATTTTAAACTGACCCAACAGTTGCAACAGTATTCCACAGCACCCCCAGAACATGTGAAGGAGGCCTGGCCTCATGTTAAAACCCCAGAGCAACTCATTTTTCAGTGGCAAGGAAAGGAAAGGCTCCGCTCGCTGCCTGCCTGCCTGCCTGGCTCTGAGAACATGCAGGCAACTCAAACATGCAGGAAATTCAAACGTTGCAGAGGGCGGAGTCGACGAGTGGGCGGGCGAATGGGCGGGGCCAGCTGTAATCCTAGAAACCGGTACTCGCGTACCCCCGCGAACCCCCTGCATGACATCACTGGTCCTTCCTGGCCATAAATGCTACCAGAGCAGGCCTGGACCTTGTCTGGTTGCCTTCCTCCTCATCTTCATGGTTTCTCCTGGTCAGACTGCCCATGACACTTCCGGTTCCCTCTCCCAGCTTCCCTCCTGACCCTCCTGTCTGCTGCTTTCCCACGTCTTTCTCTCAGTACCCTTCCGTCTTGTTCGGAGTGAATGGTGCTCCTGGTGCAATTCCAGGCTGACAGTCCGCCCGCAGGACTGGCCAAAGATGCCCCAGTGCCAGAGGTGGTGCGTGAAATGCTACCCCTTACCCCTGGTGCTACAGCCCACCTCCCGGTTCTTCTTAATCATCTCTGGGCACAAGCCTAACCAACTGGGGTAAGGGCAGTGCAGCTCCGAGGCAAGGGAACAAACGTTCCCTTACCTCGGGGAGGCCTCCGTGATGACTACAATACTGCAGGATGCAGCACAGGCCCCATTGGCACAGCTATGCTAATGCTGGAGAGTGGGTTAGGATTGCACCCTCACTCCCAGAATTTGTAAGGAAAGTGGCGCAGTTCATTCCATGAGCTGCTTCTGATGCACATGTGGCTCCACCCTGAATGAGGACAGGATGCCATGATGTCATTCAGGGGGAACGGAACGGAACGGGCGTTCCGGATCCTAACGGGCTCCGTGGCTGGTTCCGGGCTCCCGACAAGTGCCAATCAAAAGTGAGTTCCTGTTCCTAAATCATTTGAATGACACCACTGGCAGGATGTGGGGGAACCGGTCAAGGATGTCAGCGGTCAGGTCAAAGGCCTGGGCTCTAGGGCTTCCTTCTCCCCCCTAAGCTGCCATTTTACCTTGAGATCGTTGGAACGCTCCATGCTGTCTTGCGCCGCCCGGCTTTGCTCCAGAGGAGGGCGCAGGTTGGCAGTGATGGCCTTCTCCTGCTTATCGAGCTCGCTGTTCACTTTCTCCAGCCCCGCCAGCAGTTGGCGCCCTTGTACAGATGCCGCATCTGGGGACGAGAGAGCAGACATGGGACAGGTGAATCCCTGGCTGGGAGGTAGCTGAGTCGGAACGGGAGCAGGGGGTCAAGACCCCTGGCTCCGGCCTTTCCAAAAAGGGACTACGAACAAGTCATGCTGCCACAGGCCTTGCCTCTGGGGTTCTTAACAGGTGGGGGTAAGGGTAAAGATTTCCCCACGACTGAAATGTCTAGTCATATCCGACTCTAGGGGGCACTGCTCATCTCTGTTTCTAAACCGAAGAGCCAGTGTTTGTCCAAGGATCGTTTCCGTGCTCCATGTGGCCAGCATGACTATACACCAAGGTGCACGGAATGCCGTTACCTTCCCATTGAAGTGGTGCCTCTTTCTCTACTTGCATTTTTAGGTGCTTTCGAACTGCCAGGTGGGCAGGAGCAGGGGCAAGCCACGGGAGCTCACTCCGTCACGCGGTCCTGAACTGCCAACCTTCCGGTCAGCAGCTCAGCAGTTTAACCCGCAGCACCACTATGTCCCAGAAAAGGTGGGGAGGGGGCTGTAATTCAGTGGCAGAGCACTCCTCTGACAAGCAGCAAGCCCCAAGTCCATTCCCTGGCATCTCCAGTTAGGGCCACAAAAGACCCTAGAGTCTGTGCCAGACCATTGAGATGGGCCAGCAGTCTCCCTCTGCTGAAGGCAGCTCCCGACGTTCATAGGTTTTTTGCACGGGGGCTGTCAGCTGCCGGCTGGAACTTAGGTCCAGGAGCAGAGGCACAGCAATGAACCACCGCCAAAAAGAAAAAAAAAAAACCTAGGCAGATAGACTAATAAACCCACTGAAAGATACTGGACTGACAACTAAGGAGAACCACATTTCTTGTTTGTATAATGCATGAACCCACAACACTGTAGGATTCTTTTGAAATGGTTCACTCTGACTGCATTTTTCACTCAGAGAGGAATACCTATGAGAAACAAAGACACTGGACAAAATCCAAATGGACTGTGTTGGAAAATCTGCAAATTGCGAACATGCCTGAAAAGGCCATTCTGATTTTTGCCCTCTGTTGCATCTAGAAACGGCTGGCAGACAGGCAGAGGGAAACGTGAATCGGCTTTACCACTGGCTCAGACCATTAGTCCATCCGGCCCAACGCGATCCACTCTGGCCGACAGTGGTTCTCCAAAGAGAGGCGTCTTTCCCAACACTGGGGGAATTTTAATTGCAGTCTACACGCCCCACCCCGGCCCAGGAATCCCGCGAGATGCCCACCTCCAATGCTGTCTGCCTTCAGCCCGTCATATCGCTGCTGCAGAAGGTTCCTGGTGCCGGCCGTTTTCTGCTTCACGCTCTGATACAGACCAGCAATGCTAGGATACAAGACAAGATGGAGCTGGTTAAGCCCAGAGCCGGGCAGACTGTATTCCTGGGTTGGAACCAGACATGTCATGTAGCGGGTACGCGGGGGTACATGCGTACCCGTTCCTAGGATTAGGGCTGGCCCCGCCCATTTGTCCACCCACTCGTCTACTCCGTCAGCGTTCCGCTCCGCCCCCTGCAACGTTTGAATTGCCTGCACGTTTGAGTTGCCTGCATGTTCTCAGAGCCAGGCAGGCAGGCAGGCAGGCAGCGGAGCAAGGGAGACCGACGGCAGCAGCAGTGTGAGCAGGTAGGCTGCCTGGGGCTCCCTCCTGAGGAGGCGTGGCGCTTTCTGGGGGGGAATCGGTAGCCCACACGGCGGCCCCGGGGAAGGCCTGGGACTCCCGGGCCTTCTCCCGGGCCGCCTCACGGCCTACCGAGGAGGCACGGTGGTTCCTGGGGTTCCGGCTATGACCTCACTTCCGGTGGGTGGGCCCCAACACAAGTGCCAATCAAAAGTGAGTACCTGTTGCTAAATCATTTACTGATGCCATTACTGGTTGGAACAGGACAGAAAGGAACTCCACCGGAGCAATCTGCCCTCTGGTTGCTTTGAGAGGTGAACGCAAACCTAGGTCAGGCAGGACTTACTTGTCAGCAAAGGTGACTGATTCCGGATCTGTGGGGGGGATCATGAAGCAGACGCCGGGAGCGTTAATCACGTTTCCTGCGCTGTCGGTCACCTCCCAGGTGTCGCTGCTGTTCTGGTGTAGTGTGTATCTGGCTTCACGGTTTATCTGGCACTGGGGCAGAAAGAATTAAGTGGAGGCATGCATGCAATATCCACCCCTCTTCCACCTCCCACGGAGGCGAAGGTCCCGGAGGTGTACGGATGTGGGGCTTCACAAGTCAACTTCTCTTGGCCTGCCCCCTGCCACATGCCATCCCCACACCAACAAGGACAGAGGTGGAAATTTGGAGAGCCGGCAGGTTGTTGCTCTGCAGCCTGGTTCCCTGTTCTCGAACCGAAGGGAAAGGAATTGATCGGGGTCCTTTGCTTCCTCCCTGCAGTTTGCAGAGAGCTGCAAGAGGCTCCTCCTCAGCCTTTTTCCAGCTGCTTCCAAGCCACACCCACTTCCTGGCTCCCTTCTTGCTCCTGAGTAGTCACCCAGCCTCCCTCTTTGTGCTTGCAAGTACAAGCGGAGTATCCCTTATCTGGACTGCTTGGGACAGGAAGGAGCCTGGATTTCTGATTGGTCTGGATTTCAGAATAATTGCGTAAGTATAAGGAGAGATGCTTTTCACTGCTACCTATACAGGTGTCTGCTGGCCTCTGACATTTTTCAACAATGGCATACACCACAGAGCAGAGAACAGAACTTACAGCCTGTACGTGGGAATGATCACAAGAACGCCTAGTGTTCATACTACAGAAAGTTGAAAAAAAAAAGTCTTGGACAAAAAGGTCTGGATTTCAGGTGTCCGGATAAGGGATCATCTACCTGTAGCAGGGGCTTCTTGGGGAAAGCGTTGCTCTCTTCGCCTCTGCAGCAAGGCTGCCCCCTGCCATCATTCTCCTGGCTTAGATGCCCTCCTTCCAAGGAACCCACCTGGGCTCAGCCTCTCTTCCACAGTGACATGAAACTGCAAGGCATTTTGCTCCTGAATTCAAGCCAAAGGGAAATGGAGATGCTCACCTTTTCACTCTCGTAATCGCAAAGAGCTTCCACCGGGATGGGTTTCAGGGGGGTCTCCCGGCGGTACTTCAGAGGGAGCACTTGCTGGCTGCGCTTCTGCAGAGACTTTACCACGTCGTCGTACTTGTCTAAGGCCTTCTCCTGGTCCTGGCCAAAGAGCAAGTAAAAATATGTTGGAACACCAGGAAAGGGGGAATCAAGATACACTTATTGGCAAAATCTGCAGAGGGCTCCCCCCCACCCAGTGCCAGTCAAGAGCCCAAAAATGGTGCCCAGAAAACATGCACATGTTAGTTTGCTTTGCTCTGAGCCAGCTCTGGGCCGAAAGGCCAGCTGGGCAGACTGGTCTGTTTGTCAGGATGAAGTGGGTGGTGGAAGACCAGTTAGGACCGAACTGCCATGTTTAGCCTGACGCTCAGTTTGTACCCGTGCAATGAGCATTTGTTCCCAAGATGCATTTTCATGCAAGTCCCCTGATGGGGAAAGCTGGATTGTGTTCACAGGTTCTAAATTCAACCTATATTCAAATTTAGGTTGTCAACTCCCTAGTTGTCTTGTGTGTTCCCTGAGGCACCTGGTGGGCCACTGTGAGATATAGGAAGCTGGACTATGTTCCTAAGGCCCAGACTGAATTGCAAGTTATTATAGCTCTCTCCTCACAGACAGGATAGCAAATTCTGTTGTATTTCCCTCATATTTACTTCAGAATTCTACTTCAGAAATTTACCTCAGAATACCAGATACAAGGGAGTGGCAACAGGATGCAGGCACCTTGTTGTCTTGTGTGCTCCCTGAGGCACCTAGTGGGCCACTGCGAGATACAGGAATCTAGACTAGACGGGCCTTTGGCCTGATCCAGTGGGGCTCTTCTTATGTTCTTAAATGCGTGCCCTGCCTGGTCCTATTCATGAGGCACAGTGGAAGTGCCCAATAGCTGCTATGCTCAGGTTTAGAAATAGTAAATAGGAGAGCTGACAGGGCCCCAGCACTTCCCCAAGGCCTGCTGCTAACAGACACCTGTCCTGGGGGCCCCTTCCTTCCACCATTTTGTTGTCATCATGCCCCTATTACAGCATTATTCCAGCACATGATTGGGGGGGGGAATGGTGACCACCAATGGAGGCTGCCATTTTCCCCCCACAATGCTTATGTGAGGAGAAAAAACATGGCCGCTGTCAATATGTGGATGATGGTAAACCTGGTGCTGGAACGGCTCAGGTAACCTGAGCCCAAAAAGGGGCTCCTTGCCGAAGGACCTCTCAGATCTACAGCTGGTTATCTTAGGAGGCGTGTTATAGCCTCATTTTCTGATGGGAGGGAGGGTCTTCTGCCACATTCTTCATTTTGGGAGCTGGCCTCTAAGAAGCATGGGCTGAAAGATTCTGGCCTTCCAGGTTGAAAATTAGTTTGTTGCAATGAGACGTGAGAAGGAGAACTTCCTGGTGGATTGTACCACAAGGGCTAAATCTATTTCCCCCACTCTGTCACCCTTAATGGCTTCCCAGATCTGTTGCTGAGGCAGCTGCTTCATGTTGTCGCTCACTAGGGCTGGCTGTGGGAGCTGCCTGCCAAAGCAAACCTATCTGGGTAGGATGCCACATTTAAGGCAGTGGCTAGAGTTCCTGCTCTGCATGCAGCAGATCCCAGGTTCAATTCCTGGCAGCATCCCCAGGTAGGACTGAGAAATACCCCTCCCTGAAGGCAGCACTGACCTAGATGGACCAATGGCCCGACTCCACAGAGAGCAGATTCCTACATCCCTTTGGTCTGACGGGGGCACAAGGCCGTGCATCGTATGTTAACGTCAATGACACTGCAAGCCCACCCTCAAGCAAAGAGTCCAGCGGATCACAGCACCCGAGACCTGCCAGCTCCTGGGAGATTTTTACCCGTGTGAAAGTGTGTTGTTTTCTAGCTGGTTGTCCTTTCTCCCCTTCCGCCCCCTACCCATCCCGCACAGCCCGCCTGCTCCTGAACTGCTTGCCTCCAGCTCCCGCAGCAGAGATTCAATCTGGTATCGGTCTTTGAAATCGGGACTGTATTTGAGGTCCAGGTCCGTGTCCACTTTCCGTAGGAGGTCCTGTGCATCCTTAGCGTCTCTTTGGAACTGGGAGCAAGGAAAAGAAACAATGAAGAAGTCACACGGTAAGTAAGGGAGCTGCGCTGCAGTGTCCCATCAGGACGGTTCCGAGGGGACGACCATGCAAGGTGACTCAACCTACACCCCCCCCCAAAAAAAAAACAAACTGTTGGGAAGGCCCAATGAGAAGAAGCATCTGAAGGTCTCCTGCTCCCTCAAACAATTCTGCTCTTCCCCTTGTGCTGCCCCTTATGCTTGGAAGTGCCTCCTAGAACACCTGCATGGTGGTCTTCGTTTCAACTTACCTGGTGATAATCCTCCATGAATTTGAGGTGGCTCTCCTCACAGATGAGCAAGTTGAGATACTCCTTCCAGTCCGCATGGACGGCCTCAATGTGGGCCTGCAAACAAGACAAGACAGCCGGCTAAGGCTGGGGAGGCCTCAGGGGAAGTCGAAGGTGGCTCAAGCGTTCCTGGTGCCTGGGAGAAGATGTGCTAAAGGCGGCTGCCGTTCTCCTCCTCCCCTACTCTGGGTTCAACAAGGAAAAGGGGGCGGTGCAGAAGAGGAAGTGTTGAGGCGAAGAGAGTGGTGGGCCAGAGCATCAAAGCCCCCCTCACAAATCCACCACCGGAGGCAACCACCTCAGTCCATCTGGCCCTGCCCATGTCCTGCAGGTGTCAAGGCCCGACAGAGCCCATGTCAAGACACAGTCAAGAGAAAGCATCAAGGACTGAGCTTCCCTGAAGCCGGGCCCCTCTCAAGACAAACTCACCTCAATGGGGATCTTCCCGGGGTGGTTTTCGGCCAACAGCATGTCCCCATCCTTGTGCAGCTTGTTGATGGCTTCCTCTTTCTCCTCCAGTTTCCGATTTATGAAATTCTTAAAAATAAATAAATGAGGGAGCACATTGGGTGAGTGCAATCTTACATCTGTAACCCCCTCCGCTGTCTCCATCCAAAAAGGCCCCCAAAGCTATTTTTCTGTCCTGTGTGCTCCCTGCGGCATCTGGTGGGCCGCCATGAGGTACAGGAAGCTGGACTAGGTGGGCCTTTGGCCTGATCCAGCATAGGGGCTCTTCAGATGTTTTTTCCATGCAAAAAGTAATTACAGTTGGGGACCATCGCAGAGGTAGAGGGTAAACCGTCTCTTCCGTGCCATAATCTTCACCCATGGGGAGGGGTTGATCCAGCTGCCATTTAACATTAAAAACAAGCTGCTTAATGTAACCAGCTGCATGACGCCACTGAATGTAACGTGTAATTTGACCCTAGATCCTGGGCCTACTTTCAACTTCAGTGTCTAGCAGTGCTATGGCACTTTACAGAACAACAACAGGCAGGTCTCTACCCCAAAAGACTGGCACCTTAAAATTATACTATATGCACAGAACCTTTGCAGAGGTGCAGGGTGAATTTCCAGGCCCACCAAATAACCATAGTCCCCAACCTCGGATGTGGGATTAAGAGAAGGCATCCAACAGTCATAAGTCACCAGGCCCAGATGGTATACACCCAAGAGTTATTAAGGAACTAAAGAACGAAGTTGCTGACCTCTTAACTAGAGTATGCAACTTGTCCCTTCAAACGGCCACGGTTCCAGAGGATTGGAGGATAGCCAATGTCACGCCAATCTTTAAAAAAGGGAGAAGGGGGGAACCTGGAAACTACAGGCCGGTCAGCCTAACGTCCGTTCCGGGTAAGATGGTGGAAAGCCTCATCAAAGATAAAATCCTAAAACACTTAGAGGAGCAAGTACTGCTAAAGGAAAGTCAGCATGGCTTCTGTAAGGGTAAGTCTTGCCTCACAAACCTTTTGGAATTCTTTGAAAAGGTGAACAGGCACGTGGATGTGGGTGAACCTGTGGATATCATATACCTGGATTTTCAGAAGGCGTTTGACACAGTCCCCCACCAAAGGCTGCTGAAGAAACTTCACAGTCAGGGAATATAGTCCAGTTCCTTACCAGCGCACTTACCATATCAAATCAAAAGAATTCAAACGAAAGCCCTCTCAACTGGATTCGACAGTACTGGGTGTGCACATTGCAGGAAAGGCAGTCCGGGAACTTTGGAGTACCCGGGGTGGGCCATTTCCACCAGGTTCCAGTCTGAGGTTTTAGGATTTTGCATGCATTTTGGCCCATTTACAGATTGGGACCTGGTGGAAATGGCCCACCCCGGGTACTCCAAAGTTCCCGGACTGCCTTTCCTGCAATGTGCACACCCATCTCTGAGAAAAACTGCAGTCATACCTGTGGTTGGACTGTGTCCGAGCTTGGGACTGGCGCAGTTTACGTATAGGACTTTTCAATGCATTTTGGCCTATTCTCAGAATGGCATCTTGTAAATGGCCCACTTCTGGTACTTGGAGTTTCCCGGGGTTTCATCCTGGCAATATGCACACCTAGTACTGTCGAATCCAGTTGAGAGGGCTTTCGTTTGAATTCTTTTGATTTGATATGGTAAGTGCGCTGGACTAATAAGAGGGCAGGTCCTCTTATGGATAAGAGGAAAGGTCCATCGTGGGCTATAAGCAATGATGGACTGTGCAACCTCCTTACAAAGGTGGTGGGCTACTGGTACCGGGTGCAGGGGAGTGGCAACAGGATGCAAGCATCTTGTTGTCTCATGCCTCCTTGGGGCACCTGGTGGGGCCGCTGTGAGATACAGGAAGCTGGACTAGATGGGCCTTTGGCCTGATCCAGCAGGGCTCTTCTTATGTTCTTATGTAACAGAGGAAAGAGGAAGCTTCCCATATTCATCTGAGCTCCAGCACCCTTCTTTTTAAACTCCTGCTTGTTTCAGATAAGTGCCTGGCCAGCCTCTTCTCAAGAATGCCCAAGAAGAGAGATGTGAGAAGCTTCTTCCACCCTTGCATTCCACCATACGAATGTATGTTAGGCAACACCAAACGTGTGCACCATTGTGTCCCTCAAACATCATCGTTTGAAGGACAAACGATGACCCTATATTCCAAGCACTGCTTCCTTCTTTAAAACCAGCCTGATCTCAGACAGTAATGAGAAATAAAAAATAATTTAGGGTGCAATCCTAACCAACTTTCCAGCACCCGGGTAAGGGCAATGCAAACACTCCCTTACCTTCAGGAGGCCTCCGTGACTGCCCCCCCAACAGCAGGATGCCAGCACATGCCCCATTGGCCCAGCTGCGTCACTGCTGGAAAGTGGGTTAGTATAGGATTGCGCTGTTATTTAAAAGGAACTGTAACTATATACAAATCATTGGCTACGATGTCCCCATTGTAAAATTCTCTGGGGTGAAAAATCCTGCATCCTTTAACATGTCCAGCCTTTCAGCATGTCTTTGTACCAGAATGAAACAAGCCATGTACATAAGAACCTAAGAACCTAAGAAGAGCCCTGCTGGATCAGGCCAAAGGCCCATCTAGTCCAGCTTCCTGTATCTCACAGCGGCCCACCAGGTGCCCCAGGGAGGCACGAGACAAGAAGATGCTTGCATCCTGTTGCCACTCCCTTGAACCTGGTACTCTGAAGGAGCCCACTGCCGATGCAAGGAGGTTGCACAATCCATCATTGCCTATCGCCCACGATGGACTTTTCTTCCAGAAATCCGTCCAATCCCCTCTTAAAGGCATCAAGACCAGATGCCATCACCACCTCCTGTGGCAAAGAGTTCCACAGATTAACTACCCTACCCGCTGGGTAAAAAAGTAGATTCATATGACACCTTCTCAGATCCAGTTTCTAAAATTCAAAGTGCCTTCTCTGCGGCAAGGCGAGTGGGGGTAATACCTCATACTGGCGGCGCCTGCTGGGGTAGTCCAGATTGCGGTCGCTCCAGTCGTATTGCATCCTGTCTTTGGCTTGCTGATCCAGCCAATAGAGCTTGTTGGTGCAGCGCTGCATGTAATCCTGCAGCGAGTTCAGGTCCTGCTGCCTCCGCTGAGACGCTGCCTGCAAGCAGAAAGGAAAGTTTTCCCAGCGTCAGAGTTTGGGCGGCGGAAGCCACAAGAAACGGCTCTGGAAGGATCAAAGCCCACAGTGACACAAGTTTCCTCTTAGCAATTTATTTATTTAAAAGATGTTTACCCCACCTCCCCTCTGCCGGGGCAGATGCCTAAGGCGGCTCACAATTACCAGCTAAAATATACAGTGCGTACATAAAGCCAATTACATATACAAAAAATCTGAGTAAAATAAATAAAACAATTGGAGGAGAGCAAACTTTTTATAATACAAGTAGCACATCAGAGGCACAGTAGCAGATAACCCATCACCAAGTGCCAGACTGAACAGAAATGACTTGCCAAAATGCCATTGGGGGGGGGTAGATCTTAGTTCTCCTGGTAGGGAGTTCCATAATATTTTTTTTTATGTTTCATTTTTTTTATTGAAATGGGGAAGGGATACAACACTAGGTAAGGGTCTACACAGGTAAACACAAGGGGAATTGCCATGGGGTTCCAGCACATCGTGTCCATCTTCTAATCATCTAAATCGATGACTAATTCTATAATCTCATTTTATCCTTATTTTCATCCCGCTCATAAAAATGCTTCCAGTAACTTTCTGTTCTCTCCAAATTCCCCTCTCTGAGTCTTTTGGTTAAAACATCCATTTCAGCCACTGCATAAATTTCATCTATCAAATCATCCATTTCCGGTATTGCATGACATTTCCATAGGGAGTTCTATCATTGTTACGCCGCTAGTGAGAAGGCTCGGCAATCAAGTGGATTCTGACAACTGACAACTGGAAGGATGGCACACCTTGTGTGCTGCTATAAGCTCTGGTCAAAGGAAGGAATTACAGGGAGAACTCTCAGACCGACAAGGAAATCTTGCGGCTCTGATAAGCCAACACACAGGTCAGGTGATTGTCCTAGAAGATTATGCCTCTTGTTCTCCTTCGATCTAGCATCAGTTGAGTTTGACTTCTGGCAAACATATGATTCACTTCCCAGTATCCATGTAAGAGGCTGCTTCATGGTGAGCCAGGACAAACAAGCCCAGTTCTTTCTCATGGAATGAGAACCCCCCTCCCTTCCCTTCCTGATGGTATTTATTCAAAAAGATGTACAGTATACAGGGTGTCCACAAAGTCTCTTTACAATTTCAAACTTGTATTACAAAAACAAATGAAGAGATACATGTATGGAAAGTATACAATATTAGGAGTATATATTGAAGTTTATTTTGCATCAATTAATAAACCTCTGTATGTGCACCATTGGTTGCACGCAGCACATCAAGGCGATAATCGATTTCCTGCCATGTTCGCTGTAGCATAGTCTCACCAATGGTGGCAACAGCATCAGTGATCCTTTGCTTCAGGTTCTGTATATCTTTAACATAGCCTCACAGAAAGAAATCGAGGGGCGTGATATCATTAACATATCTCATCATTTGCATTTTTCATGATTTCTTGACATTGTAAAGAGACTTTGTGGACACCCTGTATATCTCCTTTCCTCTGCTCAAGGTGGTGTATAATAAAGAATAAACATAATACAACTAATACAAATGAACAGAACCGTTATTTGTGTGCCCCGTCAACCTGGAGAACACCAAGAACCAACCAAGAATTCTCCTGTATCTGACCCTCTTGGGGGCTTTGGGCAAGGTGAGTCCCCCTAACATTTTCCAGGCTAAACAAAGGGTGTCTTACCAGTAGTTTCTGATATTTCACCTGCAGACCACTCATGTATTCCTGGAAATTAATGAAGAGAAGCGTCATTTTCAATGGAGAGCAAAAAGGCCGACTGCAGTGCTTACACAACTGTTTGTTCTAAAGAGCTGACGAATGCATGGTTGGTTCTCTCCCACCCCCACCGCCCGTGTTATCCTCACAGCAGCCTTGAGAGGTAGTCGACACAGAGAGCTTAGTGGGGAGGGGACTCCTAGACCACCTCATACATGTCAGCTTTGAGTCCACATTTCCCTGCTTCGAGTCCAACACTCTCATCACAACACATTGGCCCAGTGCGTTTCATGTCTAACGTGCAGTGAAAGGTGTTTGTAGTGCAACATAAAAAAAGGTCAAGGTTCCCCCAGGACCGAATGGTCCAGTCGTGACCGACTGTAGGGGGCGGTGCTCATCTCCGTTTCTAAGCCTGTAGAGCTGGCGTTTGTCCAAGGACAAGCTTCCGTGGTCATGTGGCCGGCATGATTATACGCCAAGGCACACGGAACGCCGTTACCTTCCCACTGAAATGGGAAGATAAGTCCCTATTTATCTCCTTGCATTTAGGTGCTTTTGAACTGCTAGGTTGGCAGGAGCTGGGACAAGCAACGGGAGCTCACTCCGTCGCGCAGTCTTGAACTGCCAACCGTCTGGTCGGCAGCTCAGCAGCACCGGTTTAACCCGCAGCGCCACCACGTCCCACACAGTGTAACACAGTGGGCCCTTTTAAACCAACGGCTACACGGACTGAAGAGGAGAAGGGTTTGGCCTGGAATGGCAAACTACATTCTGTAGCCTTTCTTCCCATCCCTGGGTTTTCTCCCAAGCAGCCCTGAGCTCAGGAGTTCTGGGAGCGAGCCCACCGAAAGAGAAACGAAGAGTGTATGTGACTCTGTAAATTCTTGCTGCTCTATGCAAGTCTCACTGTAGAGGTAAAAAAATATAAGCCCAATGCACGACCCCCTATTTTCTAGCTTTAGATTGCTGAGATATGTATAGCAGCTCCTCCCTAGCCTGCTGTTTGGAGTGGACCCCTTGCACAGCATCCCACCTGTGACATCAACCCAATTTTTTTAAAAAAGGTAATTCAAGATAGCGAAGTGTTGGTTGTTCTTTTAATTGCTATCTTGAATAATAGTCTGAACCACTCTTAAGGGAACTGCTGAGCACAGAGGCTCCTGTGGTTTTTATTTGGGGGGGGGGCGAATAGAACTGGAGTATTCCTTTTTCATGGTCACTGAAGCCCTTATGATGGGAAAAAACTAGACCGGCTGAATCTTCCCTGTCCCTAGTGTGGGTACAAGGCCCTTGGAGGGAGAGAGAGAGGGAGAGGGAGAGAGAGAGAGAGAGAGAGAGAGAGAAGGATGAACAAATGGATGCATGAACATAAGAACATAAGAAGAGCCCCACTGGATCAGACCAAAGGCCCATCTAGTCCAGCTTCCTGTATCTCACAGTGGCCCACCAGATGCCTCAGGGAGCACACAAGACAAAAAAAATGCCTGCAACTTGTTGCTACTCCCTTGCACCTGGCATTCTGAGGCAAATTTCTGAGGTAAAATTTTGAGGTAAATAAAAGAGAATTTGCTATCCTGTCTGGGGAGGGAGCTATAACAACACAATCTGGGCCTTAAGAACACAAGAAGAGCCCCTATGCTGGATCAGGCCAAAGGCCCATCTAGTCCAGCTTCCTGTATCTCACAGTGGCCCACCAGGTGTCTCAGAGAGATGCTTCCAGGAGATGCTTCCTGGAGAACCAGGAAACTGGTTGGAAACGGGTTGCTACCTTGTCTCCTTCCTTGCTGATGTGGGGCCCGATGGCCATCACCTCATTGTGGAAGATGTTGTGCTCTTCCACCTGAGCGTTGACGGAGGGCAGGTCTGTTCCAAAGCCTTTGCTGCTCAAGGCGTCCTGGTGGCAAAAGAACGCTGGTGAACGCCATGTTTTCCAATACTATCCCCACTTGTTCAGAAACCCTTTTTTTTATTTCAAGGTGTTCGTACAACTTAAAAACTGGGTGCTGTCGCTCCGTAAGCCTCCTCAGATTGGGCCCTTGAGAAGACGCACCGCCTAGCAGACAGATTAACCAAGGAGCCGCACAAATAAAATAAACGTTGGGAAGGCAGGATGAGGGCTTTCGAATACAGAGAGGTCATTATTAGCAGGTGTGTATTAAGCCCAAACGCACACCATCCCTCTGGGGCTGCTCTGATGGTCAAAAGTTGCCGCCTCCGGATTTTAAACCTCGTGTGACTCAAAACAAACAAACAAACAATACTGAGTATTTATATACCGCCTTTCTAGGTCATCAGATTGCTCTTTTGACTTCATTATTCAAGGCGGTTTACATAGGCAGGCATTTCTAAACTCAAACGGTTTTTACAATTTCAAGGTGTTCAAGTTCTAATCTCACAAGAACTGCTACATTTCAGATGACACTTTTCAAGTCCAGCCTCTCTTTCTTAGCCACACGACTGCTCTTCTGCCGGCTGATAAACAGCTTCTTGCTCTCACCAAGAAACAGCTGGCCGACACAATTCCCCTCCCACAGGCAGTCAGACACAGCTCAGGTCTTATCAGCCGCATTCTTTGAGGTCTGCCACTCACAGAAACTTCCGGTGATTTAGAACTGGCGACCTTCGGATCTTATCTTTGGGCAGGACGGTGACTTTAACCCTCTCAGCTAGAAATACCCTTTGTACACTTCTAGGAAAAGCATGTCCCTTTTGCGAGCTGCAATTATAGCCACCCTTCACTTAGTCCCCAAATCCCCGGCACCAATCTCTGCATCACGGTGGCGCTCAGTCCTTCCCGTCATTTCATCCTCTCCCCAGCAAAAGGTTCACCTGCCCCACTTCAGTCTCCCAGGCTGCTGTTATGGGCACCAGCACAAGGTCAGTTACAAGGCGCTGGCAGCCCGGGCCACGGGTTCAGCTGGCTGGCGAGCGGTGACAGTTCTGCGGCTGGAGCGCAGACGGACGCTTGTGATGCGAGCTTCATCCTGACTCTGCTAAAGGAAGGGGGGCTCCTGCCAGGCAGTCCGGGAGAACCGCAAGGCCAGCAGAAACACCTCCGCATTGCACAACCACTCATTAAGCTAAGACTGGGGGTGGGGGCTTCCAACCAGCAAGGGGGGATTTGTGCCGGAAAGCCAGCCAGGCCGCTGAAAGAGCAGGAAAATCAACAGGGGGAAGAGACTGGCTGGAGAATGCCAAACATTTTTCCCCAGCGTGGTATTCAGGCTGCGGGCACCTGACCACCAGAACCAATCAGGGGGCTGCATTCGGAGGGCTGCTTTCCAAGCTTGGGCACGGATGACTGAGAGTGTCCAGGAGCCATGGGTGGCCCAATCCGAATGGGCTGGCCTGCGCGGCATCCTAAGCAAGGCAGGAGGTAGCTGCAGCTCACCATGGGGTAAGGAGACATTCGCCCCCTTACCCTAATCGCCCCCCCCCCAATGCGGGGGATCAGATCTGTGACTGAGGGCACAATCCCACCCTTGACGCAGTGCCGATGTGGAGGCAACAAGCAGCACCCCCACGTCAGCGCTACAGCTCTTGGGCTGACGCTAACGGTAGCGCCAGCCCAAGAGCGCCGACAGAGAGCCCCCCTTGCACTAGCCGAACTCAGCTGGTGCAAGGGAGGTTCGGGGAGGGTGAGCGGGGGGGGGGGGAGGAGCTGGGTGGAGGTGGGCAGGCTGGTTGGTGTGCTGGCCCAGGGGGTGGGACGGATGTGGCCATTAGGTCACACCCAAGGCCCCATCAAGAGGCCACGTGGTCCCGATTCGGGCTGTGGGGCTTCCTTGGTTCTGTGCCTGCTAAATAGCAGAGGAACCCGACTTAGCATGGCGTTCTGAATCGCCTGCGGTTAGCGCCTCCCATGTTGCTTTTCTCATCTGAATCACGCCCCAGAATTGCACTCCCAGGGGTGGAAACACACACAGAGCCAAGCTGAAGGGCACAGCAGGCACGAGAGGGCAGATCAGTGAGTGGGGGCCTCCAACACCTCCCTCAAAAAGTAGCAGCAAGGAGAGACGGCCAAACCCTTTCCTTCCGTACCACAATCCTGATCCAAATCTCTCTCTCTCTCTCTCTCTCTCTCTCTCTCTCACACACACACACACACACACACACACACACACACACACACCAATTGTGCCCCCTAAGTTTGTCCCCTCCATGGCTGAGAGTCGGGGAACTGGAATGGGACCCAGACGTTAACCCCCTCACACCACGGCCTCAGTCTAAATTGCCCTTGTTTTTACTGTTTGAAAAAGAAAATACTTCCATTCATGGCACTCCCACCAACACATTCCGCTTGGTCCTCAAAACAGAGCCCTGCTGCAGAGATGGCATTTGCGGGCCAACCTCCCTCCAGCTTTTGTGATGCTGGGGACCGTCCAAGTACCAAACTGCAGCCCAATCTACGTATAGAATAAAAGGAGGGGCAAAAATCTAGAGTGGACAATACCAGTTTAGACAGCAGAGGGGAGATGCCAGTTTTCAATGTTTCCTGGTGTAAAATGTTCAGTGCAGACAGAGAACTAGCATAGAAAAGAATGTCCTGTGCTAGCCTTTCCCCTATTGTGCTAGTTTTCTGATTGCAGGGAGTTTTGCAGTATTCCAGCTAGGGAATACCTGGTGCAGTATTCCAGCTAGGGAATACCTGGTGCCCAAACCTGTGTTACGCCCAAAACTCAAAAAAGGAAAACTCCACATCAAACGGTTCAGCGTTGCCTTGAAATCTCCTACCAGCTTCTCGTCAATCACTTCACTCCAGTCGACTTGTGGCTCTACTTCCTGCGGGGTGAAGTTGTAGATCTGGTCATGTTTCACTCGCAGGTTGGCAACCCTCTCCTGTAGTTGCCGGATGCTGAGGAAAGGAGGCAAAACAAAGAAGTTTTTGGCCATCAGAGAACTGCGTGCAGAGCCCATTGTCCCCCAAAAAGAATGGCCCTGGCATAAATTGTGCCAACTTGCCATATCAAATAAGGTATGGACATCAGATATGGCTCTGCTGGGTTTGAGGAAAGAGAGGCTCATCTAGCGTAGAGCTGTTCTCAGAAGGTGTCCACTAGCCAAAGGTTGCAGAGCAGTCAGGGCAGCGATTTTCCATTTTTTTCTCATGGCACACTGACCTCTATGCTCTTCTCTATGGTCTTTGCCTCTTGTGATGTCACTTCCGGGAGATCCTCCCAGGTTCTGCGGCTTGTCTGTTGTAAGGGATTGTCTGTCCATCTGCAGTTGCCCTAGAAACAGAGCCGCAGAACCTGCAAGAGTTTTTTGGGGCGACGTTCAACCAATGGTATCATCTAAATGATTTAAGAACAGGTACTCACTTTTGATTGGCATGTGTCGGGACCCGCCCACCAGAAGTGACGTCATAAGCCGGAAGTGAGGTCGTGGCAGGAAGTGACATGAAAAAGCCCTTTTTGAGGCCTCAGATGATTTTAAACTGACCCAACAGTTGCAACAGTATTCCACAGCACCCCCAGAACATGTGAAGGAGGCCTGGCATCATGTTAAAACCCCAGAGCAACTCATTTTTCAGTGGCAAGGCAAGGCAAGGCTCCGCTCGCTGCCTGCCTGCCTGCCTGGCTCTGAGAACGTGCAGGCAACTCAAACATGCAGGAAATTCAAGCGTTGCAGAGGGTGGAGTCGACGAGTGGGTGGGCGAATGGGCGGGGCCAGCCATAATCCTAGAAACCGGTACTCGCGTACCCCCGCGTACCCCCTGCATGACATCACTGCGTTCAACCACTGTGCCCCAAACTCTGGCAGCACACCTGTGGACCTTTCACAGCACAGTGACGATTTTTGGCAACTCAGAAGGCCTTCTGAGGCCTTCCGGAAGGTGAGAATGGTCCCTTCCGGGTTTTGGCCCAAACCAGAAAGTGGCAGTTTTCAGCCTCTGGAAGGGCTTCCGAGCATCAGGGAGGCCACTCGCAGCTTCCCTGGCTCTCAGAAGACCCTCTGGGGGTGCCGTCCACCTCTTTAGAAAATGTGGAGGAGGAGGGCGGCCTCTGGAGCAGAATGGCAATTGGGAGGTGGTGCAACTGAGGGCAGGGGAGGTGAGAGGTTGCCACTCTTTCCCGGCTGGCACCCGGGGGAATTTGCCCCCCTGCCCTTCCCAGGTCCACCACTGGCATACACTGTCTCGGCATATACGCGTTTCCATTCAGCTCCCATGGCTAAGGCTGACTGACAGAACACCCCTCCCCGAAGTCCTTCAACCTTGCCTAGCCTTGTCTTAATGCGGGCTGCCACCCCTGCATTCTGTGCTCATCAATTACACGCGTTAAAG
>JAJKFI010000053.1:2581542-2594560 GCA_029204185.1 Lerista edwardsae | reverse complement strand
GGTGAGCGGCAGCCCGCCCGTTGTGTACCGCTCCGTTTTGCCGTCTTTCCCACCCCTGGGGCGGGGAAGACAGCGAAACGGAGCGGTACGCAACGGGCGGGCTGCCGCTCACCCATTCCTCCCGCCCAGCATTCCGGCTGCATGACGCCGCTGTCCGTAGAGATGGAAAGTGTAAATCCCACAGCCGCGTCTCCAGACTCACTCTTCCGTGATCATGTCCCCCTGTGGGTGCTTCATGTGCCGAGCGATGGCTGCATCCCCATCCAGGACGTAGAGGAGCTTCTCTGATTCTATTAGCTTATCCGCCGTGTAGTCCTTATGCTGTTCAGGCTGGCCGGCCTTAAGTTTGTGCAGGTCCTGAGGGTGCGACAGAAAAAGGACAGAGCAGATTTGCACAAACTGTACTGGAAAGTCTCCTAGTCACTCTACCTGCCTCCTAAACCCACGGCAGCAATTTTGGCACACTGACAAGGCATTAAAATTGTCGAGGCACAACATCAGTTGTGGAGCAGAGTGGTGGGATAGAGCAGTTTTTTCTCTTTTAACTAGATTTTGTTTTTGTTTTTTTAAGAACATAAGAAGAGCCCTGCTGGATCAGGCCAAAGGCCCATCTAGTCCAGCTTCCTGTATCTCACAGGTGGACCACCAGATGCCTCAGGGAGCACACGAGACCACAAGATGCCTGCATCCTGTGGCCACTCCCTCGCACCTGGCATTCTGACCTGTTGCGCAACCCATCATGGTTGCCCAACCCATCCTGGCCTATAGCTCATGATGGCCTTTTCCTCCAGAAATCTGTCCAGTCCCCTTTTAAAAGCATCTAGGCCAGATGCCATCACCACCTCCTGTGGCAAGAAATTCCACAGCTTAATTACCTGCTGGGTAAAAAAGTATTTCCTTTTATTTGTTCTCTCTCCCAACACTCAATTTTAGTGGATGCCCCCTGGTTCTGGTGTTGTGAGAGAGGGAAAAGAACATCCCTCTGTCGACTCTATCCCTCCCAGGCATAATTTTATATGTCTCAATCATGTCCCCCTCAGGTGCCTTTTTTTCTAGACTGAAGAGCTCCAAGCTCTGCAGCCTTTTCTCATAAGGAAGGTGCCCCAGCCCCGTAATCATTTTCGTCACTCTCTTCAGCACCTTTTCCAGCTCCACTATGTCCTTTTTGAAGTTCATTACAGTGGGATATAAACAAAGAATCGTTTTCAGTGGGATTTGAGAATGCCCCACCACCGCGACATTTAGTTTCATAATATGGAAGTTACATTAAGCACTACATTTTTGTCCCAAGGAGCTCAGCAGCAACTCTACCCTAGACCTGCTTTGTTTCCTCGTATGTATTCCTGCCTCAGGTAGTGCAGTGATCATGCAGAGAGGATGCACGTATATATCCAAAATGTGCTTAACGTTTTTTTTTAACAACCCCAGGTAACAGCCGGGCACTTCTTAGAAAACCAAAGGTAGAGCTTCTCCTGTTGCCCAGGTAAGACATACAATTCCAGAATTGCCACTTTGTGGTCTGGAGGTGGAGCTGTCATCTTGCCTGAAAAAGCTAAGCAGAACCAGCTCAGGTCTTGCTTTGGATGGGAGGCCAGAAGACAAAGGAATGCTGAAGAGTCAGCAGGCAAGAAATAGATCCATCAATCCATCAATCAACAGGTACTTATATACCACTTTGCAACACGAAGTTCACAAAGCGGTTTACAGGCAAATAGTAAGAATAATAAAGTTAAATGGCTCCCTGTCCCAAAAGGGCTCACAACCTAAAAAAAAAAAAGGCAAACCACCAGCAACAGCCACTAGAAAGGCTGCGCAGGGGTGAAGAGGGACAATTACTCTCCCCTTGCTAAATATAAGAGGAGCACCACTTGAAAAAGTGCCTCTTGCCCAGTTAGCAAGAAATAAAATTCTCAGATGGCTAGACTGAAGGCTAAAAGCCAGTTGCCAATGAGCTTCCAATAAGAACCAGAATGTTTTCATTGTGTATCTAGTTTACCACTTCTTTCCCTGATACATGACAACATCCGAATTTGCCTATCAACCTTGGTGAATGTTTCCAGAATTATAGGATGACTATCCCAAATCGGAAAGTCGTTAAAAATTTCGTTAGGGCTGTGCTTCCTCATCGTCTCCATTAATTGTAGCTAGTATTCAACCCTGACTTCAACATGAACTTCAAGCCTCTGAATTTACCATCTCAAGGAATTTCTATTTCGGTTTTAGACATAAATACACAAGCAGATTTTAAAACCAGTTGCTAAAAAGATCGCCCTGAGTGAATTTAGGAGTATAATATGAGCCTATGGGCAAAATGAGATGGCTTGTATAGGCAGGACTCCCTTAGTAGAAAGTAGGGAGGGGAGAGGAGATACTTGTGAGAAAATACCCCCTGTGCACTATTTAACAAAAATGTTAACTTTTTTCCTTGCCACAGAGTAACGGCAAAGAATCCTCACACATCAGGGGTTAAGAAAGTGCTTCCGGGGCAAAGAGTGAGTTTCCAAGGAGACCGAATCCCAGCATCTGTTTTTCCCTGCTAGAAATTAAGCTCTCGACTTGACCTTTAAATAGAGGAAGAACGGTACCTCGGAGCATGGAGAAAATGCCTTTTCCTCACCATGGAATAACCACAGTGAATTTACACCTGTCTGAAAGGAGGATTTGTTTCATTTCCACAAATCAGGGCTTTCAGCTGCACAGAGGCACCGCCACGAAAGGCAACGCAGGGGCCCAGCTACTCACATTTTGCATCTTGGTGTCGGCTTCCACAATGTTCTTCTCCACTTGGTCAGCATTTTTCTGGAGCTTCTCAATCAGCTCCGACAGTTCCTTGTTGGAAATGCTGCAAAGTGAGAGGGAGGCAAGATTTCAAGGAGGGAAAACAGAAGCGCTTAATCAACGCTGGGGCTGACCCAGGCTAAGTGTAAAGAGTTCAACACTGGAGCATGGGGGAAAAAAATGTAGCAAGGTTTTCAGAGCATGTGCAAAGTGTCATTCCATCACCACTGGATAACAACAGCCAGCTCACCTGAACTTGAGGACAAGAGGTTTTTCAGTAATCTGGAGCCTCAACATCTTACAAATGGAATGCTGGAAAAGTCCAAATGGAAACAGCAGCTCACCTCACAGGGTGCCTTTTGGAGGGGGAGGGTGAAGGTAAGTTTCTGAACTTATCTTGCCTTTCAGGATGCTTTCTGAGCAAGTGAGCTGGTGTTGGGCAGCAGCTAAGACACAGGTCATAATTGGGACTACACCGGCTCAGATCTCCCCTCTACCAAGACCTCACCTGGTGGCCTTATGCATGCCTCAGCCTCAGTCTTCCCATCAGTAATATGGAGAAAACAATATTCAGAGCACACCCCTAACCACCTTTCCAGCACTGACCTAGCTGTGCCAATGGGGCAGTGGTGTCATCTAAATGATTTAAGAACAGGTACTCACTTTTGATTGGCACGTGTCGGGACCCGCCCACCGGAAGTGACGTCATAAGCCGGAAGTGAGGTCGTGGCAGGAAGGGACATGAAAAAAGCCCTTTTTGAGGCCTCAGATGATTTTCAACTGACCCAACAGTTGCAACAGTATTCCACAGCACCCCCAGAACATGTGAAGGAGGCCTGGCATCAGGTTAAAACCCCAGAGCAGCTCATTTTTCAGTGGCAAGGAAAGGAAAGGCTCCGCTCGCTGCCTGCCTGCCTGCCTGGCTCTGAGAACATGCAGGCAACTCAAACATGCAGGAAATTCAAACATTGCAGAGGGCGGAGTCGACGAGTGGGCGGGCGAATGGGCGGGGCCAGCTGTAATCCTAGAAACCGGTACTTGCGTACCCCCGCGTACCCCCTGCATGACATCACTGGCTGAACGCACACTCACAGCAGTCCCCTAAAGGTAGGGATAGGGTAAGTTCCCACCATGCTATGTGGTACAGATGGACCGTCAGAGCCTCACTATTTCAAGCGTCAGTGGAAGGCAGTCTTTTCTGTTATAGCTGGGCAGCACGCACAAATCCATGCTCCCCAGCTGTACCTGTTTCCACAGGTACAGCTCTCTTAGCAGCATTGCCCCCACCCAACGCAGCTTTTCTTCATGGGCGGTAGGAAAGGGGTGCCTTCTGGGCCTTCCCTGGTCAGGGGAAGGAAGCAGATCTCTCTTGCCTTTGTCTCCCCAACTCATCATCCGCTTCTTTTTCTCCACAGCATCCAATGGAAGCCACTAGGAACAGAGGTAGCCCCTGTTTCTGGGAGAGTCACCTTCACCCACTCGCCTGCACAGGTGTATCCTTCCACCCACCCCTAGCAGTGCTCCTGATTTTATTTCTCAGGAAGACAAGAGCACTGTTTTCCAAAGCGAGACAGGTCTTTTTTTCCGAATTATAATTAAACTTTTTTTCCAAAAAATTGCCATTATTTTTGACACTAGGACGAGTGGGTCCTACTTATAACACTTTCCCTTTGCACCCCAAACAATGTGAATGTGTAAACTGAGAACTGCCCTCTGCACAAGTCCCTGATCTGTTCTGGGCAGGCGGAGACTGAACCGGCGGGGAAGCCAGAACAGTGACTCAGACAGAGATGCAACAGGCAGGCTTTTCTGCGGATGGATGCTTTCGGCTTACACTATGCTTCAGTTCTTTCTCTCTCACGGGCTGTGAGTTGTCCTGTTGTGGCCCAGTGCTTAGAAACGACTGCGCTGGGATGATGAAATGAAACTCTGCAACCTGGCTCTCCCTGCAGGCCTCTGGTGAAACCTGTCTCCTGCTTATACAGCAGCTTCCCTTCTAAGCAGAGGCTTCTTGCTTCGCAAGCATTTTCTGCTTCCCACCCAGGCATCCCCTTGGAGAGTGACTCACAGCTGCTCCTGCCTGACAGCCAGGAAACAGAAGAAGAGCCCAGCATCCGGACTGGAACAACCAGAGTAACTGAATGAGGAGGACTGGAAAGAGAAGCCCTTGCCCTGGCAAGGGGCCAGAACAACAGCAGCAACTTTCCAAGGCATCTGAAAACAGAGTCTCCGACATCCCCCAAGGCTCTGGAACAAGAGCATCTTCAGAACCCATGCCCACAACATGCAACTCGGAGCAGAGTGGATCACTTGTGCACACTCTGAACCATTAATACGAGCCAGAAAGTGCCGTTGTCATAGGTCTGGCAGGGGGTACCTGCTTCTGCCGCCGCCACGGTGACCAGGTGGCACTGCCGTGCGTGGCTCGACCCTCTGGAAGTGGCACAGGACATGCAGGATGAGCTGGGAATCCACACCCCACACCTCCTGCTTTGTATAAGGGACTGCATGGCAGAGGAAGGCAAGGGGGGCAGGAAGCAGGCTCTGTTCATGGTGGGCTTCAAGAGTCAGGGTGAAAAGCCCCCCACCCCAAGATTGTTGTCCCTGCCCACAGCTTGCCACTCGATGTGGGCCAAAAGAGTTAGCCCGTGGTTGGGCCACCCCTAAGGCAGTCTTCCAACCTCGGCTTCTCACACGACCTAGCTGGGAAAAGGAAGGAGAGGAGAGGAGAGTGCTAGACCTCCCTCCCTCCCTTTTCCAATCCAGGTAGTAGAGAGACGAGAAAAAGTAGCAGAGGCAAGTGGGTGACCAGTGCTCCCTGACGCCTGAGGCAATAGCCTTAATCTGCCGCATGGCTGGGCCAGCCGTAATCATCACACGTGATTTGCCTCTGAGATCTCACCAGGGCCACATACTCAGGAGGTAGCCCCAAGCAAGCCACGTTACAGGGTTGTTGCAAACATTAACACCACGTACACACCACGTTACTGAATACTCCAAAAGCGAAAATATAAAAGAGTTTTACTATCTGCATCATGGATTCCTCCAATGGTACCGAGTCCAACAGACTCAGGGAAACGGCAACACCGGATTCCCAAAAGTCCATTTCACCCCCTTTCTACTAGTTCCTTCATGTGTAGATCCTGGTCTTCCCCAATCATCTTCCACCACTGTCGTCTTGCCCCGTTCCCCATCCAATTGAGCAGATGCAATGCCTCTCTTCATCGGCTCTGCATCTGAGCCCCCCTCTCTCTTGCAGCCCACCCCCAATGCTTCCTTGTTCCTTGTTGTTGATCCTTGCATTTTTCAAAACAGGTGCCTGCTGCTATCTGCAGCCCTTCTTTTAAATTAGAGTCCAGAATCCCTGAACAGGGATCTGAAGCAGTGATGTCATGCAGGGGGTACGCAGGGGTACGCGAGTACCGGTTCCTAGAATTACTGCTGGCCCCGCCCATTCGCCCACCCACTCGTCGACTCCGCCCCCTGCAACGTTTGAATTTCCTGCACGTTTGAATTGCCTGCACGTTCTCAGAGCCAGGCAGGCAGGCAGGCAGTGAGCGGAGACTTGCCTTGCCTTGGCTTGCCACTGAAAAATGAGCTGCTCTGGGGTTTTGGAACTGTTGGGTCACTTTAACCTGATGCCAGGCCTCCTTAACATGTTCTGGGGGTGCTGTGGAATACTGTTGCAACTGTTGGGTCAGTTTAAAATCGTCTGAGGCCTCCAAAAGGGCTTTTTTCATGTCCCTTCCTGCCACGACCTCACTTCCGGCTTATAACGTCACTTCCGGTGGGCGGGTCGCAACACATGCCAATCAAAAGTGAGTACCTGTTCTTAAATCATTTAGATGACACCACTGATCTGAAGCCAGTAGCTATTTCAGCATTGTGTGGCAGCCTCTCTACGGCAGGAGGAATACATAAAAATGCTGATGAGCTCCAATGAACTCAGCAGTGATGGGGGCTTCAGTCTATTGCCCAATTGCTCCACATTCGCTCACTTTCACTTCGGCTTGGCCATCGGCCGCTTTAGCGCCTCTTCATTGACAAGTGCCGCCAGTCCTGCCAGACCTCGTACATCAGCGGCAAAATGAACTGCGTTGCAGAGTGGACAATAACCATTCAGTTTGCCTTTCAGACCGTGTCAGACGGGCAAAACGATACCGGTGGATTCAAAGAGGCAGAGGGCTGGAAAACAAATAGTCCCGCTGCCACTTTGCAGAAAAGCCTCCATGTGCCAAATGGACTTATAGACTCAAAACTGCACCCCAGCGTAATGCCATGGGCTGGCCTCAAGGGATCCAAAGAAGAGGAGAACGTCTCCATTTACTGTACGGTAATTGCTGCATACTTAAGAACATAAGAAGAACCCTGCTGGATCAGGCCAAAGGCCCATCTAGTCCAGCCTCCTGTATCTCACA
Source organism: Lerista edwardsae (assembly GCA_029204185.1). NCBI lineage: Eukaryota > Metazoa > Chordata > Lepidosauria > Squamata > Scincidae > Lerista > Lerista edwardsae. The sequence goes on along the minus strand of JAJKFI010000053.1, from coordinate 2,587,364 downwards.
GCGGCCCACCAGGTGCCCCAGGGAGGCATGAGACAACAAGATGCTTGCATCCTGTTGCCACTCCCTTGCACCCGGTACTCTGAAGTAGCCCACCACCTTTGTAAGGAGGTCGCACAATCCATCATTGCCTATAGCCCACGATGGACCTTTCCTCCAGAAATCTGTCCAATCCGCTTGCCTTCTACTTCAGTACACTCAAGCTAGGGAACCACAGAGAAAGGCAGAGAGGGCCCAAGCCCCCCCCCATGCCTGAAGCAGCATGCCAAACACTGCCCCCCCACCATTCCCTGAAAGTGTGACAGCCCCTGCTCCTCCCACTCCCTGAATCGGAAAAGGGGACAGAACAAGTGAGGAAGAGATGGGAATGCTGGGCTCAAGAGAGAGATCTTGGGGTGCTGGTGGACAACTCGATGAAGGTGTCGACCCAGTGTGCGGCAGCAATTAAGAAGGCCAATTCCATGCTTGGGGTCATTAAAAAGGGGGTTGAGAATAAAACAGCCAATATTATCATGCCATTGTACAAATCGATGGTAAGGCCGCACCTGGAATATTGTGTGCAGTTCTGGTCGCCGCACCTCAGAAAGGACATAGTGGAGCTGGAAAAGGTGCAGAAGAGAGCGACGAAAATGATTATGGGGCTGGGGCACCTCCCTTATGAAGAAAGACTGCAGAGTTTGGGGCTCTTCAGCCTAGAAAAAAGGCGCCTGAGGGGGGACATGATTGAGACATACAAAATAATGCACGGAAGGGATAGAGTCAGTGATGTCATTCAGGGGGAACGGACCAGAACGGGCGTTCCGGATCCTAAAGGGCTCCGTGGCTGGTTCCGGGTTCCCGACAAGTGCCAATCAAAAGTGAGTTCCTGTTCCTAAATCATTTGAATGACACCACTGGATAGAGTCGATAGAGGGATGTTCTTTTCCCTCTCTCAAAACACCAGAACCAGGGGGCATCCGCTAAAACTGAGGGTTCGGAGAGTTAAAACAGATAAAAGGAAGTACTTCTTTACCCAGTGGGTAGTTAATCTGTGGAACTCTTTGCCACAGGAGGTGGTGATGGCATCTGTTCTAGATGCCTTTAAGAGGGGTTTGGACGGATTTCTGGAAGAAAAGTCCATCGTGGGCTATAGGCAATGATGGATTGTGCAACCCCCTTGCATTAGTAGTGGGCTACTTCAGAGTACCGGGTGCAAGGGAGTGGCAACAGGATGCAAGCACCTTGTTGTCTCGTGCCTCCCTGGGGCACCTGGTGGGGCCACTGTGAGATACAGGAAGCTCGACTAGATGGGCCTTTGGCCTGATCCAGCAGGGCTCCTCTTGTGTTCTTATGCCTAGTGTCACTCTAGCCCACCACGCCCTTTTTCTCGATGCTCCTTCTTCCGTGCCCATCCTTTCTCTTCTTTTTCAAGGGGGAGTGCAATGGAGGTGAATGGGTGAAGAGCTGGAGGGACTCAACCCCCACCAATCTGCTGCCTAAGGCAGTCACCCCCCCTGCGGCCTCATGGGATGAGATGGACCTGTTCCACAGGCAGGGAGTTCCACACGTGTGTTATCCAGGTACCTGGTTCCATTAAGGTACATGGAGCGTTATGCAGAGTGAGCATACAGGTTCCTGCCCCAAGGGACATACAGCCCAAATACTAACACATGTTAGACAGAGGGTGGAGGTATGAACAGGCAGGAGAAAGATACGTTTGATGCACTTACACATGCTTAAGTAGGGGGTGGAAAATGAGGCAAGGCGCCAAAGGTTTGGAAAAAGTGGGTTTTGAGAAGGGAGTTGTAGTTGTATATTCATAAATATAAGTGTATATGTAAAACATAGATTTGCTCTTGTCCATTTCAGGCAAGCTAAGGCAGAAGACAGGCTTAGGGTCGAAGGTGAGAGAGGCACCTAATTCATCCCTGATCAGCTTTACAATCCAAACTGATTGAGTGGGAAAACTACAGTGGACAGCAAGCCAAATGGTCAAGGGCTTGTAGCACCTTCCCAACAGGAAAGGCTACCTGCTTCTGTTCCTCTGTTGAGCAAATGTAAAGTGATGCACATTGGGGCCAAAAACCAAAACTTCACCTATAGGCTAATGGGTTCTGAGCTGTCTGTGACAGCTCAGGAGAGAGATCTTGGGGTGCTGGTGGACAATTCCATGAAGGTATCGACCCAGTGTGCGGCAGCAATTAAGAAAGCCAATTCCATGCTCGGGGTAATTAAAAAAGGGGTTGAGAATAAAACAGCCAATATTATCATGCCATTGTACAAAGCAATGGTAAGGCCGCACCTGGAATATTGTGTCCAGTTCTGGTCGCCGCATCTCAAAAAGGACATAGTGGAGTTGGAAAAGGTGCAGAAGAGAGCGACAAAAATGATTACGGGGCTGGGGCACCTCCCTTATGAAGAAAGACTGCAGCGTTTGGGGCTCTTCAGTCTAGAAAAAAGGCGCCTGAGGGGGGACATGATTGAGACATACAAAATTATGCATGGAAGGGATAGAGTTGATAGAGGGATGTTCTTTTCCCTCTCTCACAACACCAGAACCAGGGGGCATCCGCTAAAACTGAGGGTTGGGAGAGTTAAAACAGATAAAAGGAAGTACTTTTTTTACCCAGCGGGTAGTTAATCTGTGGAACTCCTTGCCACAGGAGGTGGTGATGGCATCTGGTCTTGATGTCTTTAAGAGAGGATTAGACCGATTTCTGGAGGAAAGATCCATTGTGGGCTATAGGCAATGATGGATTGTGCAACCTCCTTACAAAGGTGGTGGGCTACAGGTACCGGGTGTAAGGGAGTGGCAACAGGATGCAAGCATCTTGTTGTCTCCTGCCTCCCTGGGGCACCTGGGGTGGGCCGCTGTGAGATTCAGGAAGCTGGACTAGATGGGCCCTTGGCCTGATCCAGCATGGCTCTTCTTATGTTCTTAGAACCAGCAGCGGGGAAATTTTTAAGTGAGGTTTTAACTCAGTGGTGTCATCTAAATGATTTAAGAACAGGTACTCACTTTTGATTGGCACGTGTCAGGACCCGCCCACCGGAAGTGACATCATAAGCCGGAAGTGAGGTCGTGGCAGGAAGGGACATGAAAAAAGCCCTTTTTGAGGCCTCAGACGATTTTAAACTGACCCAACAGTTGCAACAGTATTCCACAGCACCCCCAGAACACGTTAAGGAGGCCTGGCATCATGTTAAAACCCCAGAGCAACTCATTTTTCAGTGGCAAGGAATGAAAAGGCTCCGCTCGCTGCCTGCCTGCCTGCCTGGCTCTGAGAACATGCAGGCAACTCAAACATGCAGGAAATTCAAACGTTGCAGAGGGCGGAGTCGACGAGTGGGCGGGCGAATGGGCGGGGCTAGCTGTAATCCTAGAAACTGGTACTCGCGTTCCCCCGCATACCCCCTGCATGACATCACTGTTTTAACTAAATGTAGTTAGTTAAAGGGAGACTTCACCCAAGTCTATGTCTTATCCTTGTCGCAATTTGTTTTTTACATAATATCCATGTTTAATGTGTTTTGTGTAATTGTAAAAGTACCTGTGGCTAATAAAAGTTAATTTGATTTGATTTGATAGCCTGATACCTCTGCCATACAATGTCCAGCATGGCCCTCAACTGTTTGGAATTTGAGTTTGGGGTTAAAAGATCTGAACTAAGATTTATAAAAATAAAATGGAGATGTTGATAAGATGAGCAATGATATGGAGACCGTGAAAGGCTTCACCTTGCCTTGTAATGATGGGGTGCGGAGTCAGGCTGTTCAACTCATTGCTAGACAATCCAAAGAAAGTTCTGCTGCACTGCACATAATTGGCATACAGAATTTGCTATCACAAGATGTAGCAGTTGCTACTAGGCAAGGTGTCTTGAAAGACACAAAAACGATAACTGTCCAGTGATTCATGGAAGAGAAGTCTGTCACCAGCAGCTAACCTATAATAGCTGGGGAAACCTCCATGTTCAGAGGCAGTACATCCCTGAATACTAGCTGCTATGGAAGACAAGAGGAGAAGGCCAATGTGGCCCTGCTTGGAAAGCATCTGCCCGTCACCATAGGATACAGGCTGCTAGACCAGATGAATTTTTGGTTCTTGTGCCTTTGGAAACTGGACAACTCAAATTCAAATACCATAGCCTTTGTGGCGTGGGAGGGCTAAGTGTTCCATTGACTAGGACTTACTGATTCCTATAGCCCCAAATATTTAGATCTTACTCTTCTTAATATCTGCCATGAAAAGCAGCAAGCAATCAAGCTAGGAAGGGCTGGGTCATTCAGAAGGCCAACTGAGGCCATCGCCTCGGGTGGTAGATGACTGCCATCCGCATCCATCTCTGGTCTTCCTCCTCCTCCTCCTCCCTGGATTTGAAAAGGAAGTGCAGCGAAGAGAGGAATAGGCTAGGGCAGTGGTCTTCAACCCTTTTCATGCAGAGACCCCAATAAATAAAGTATGAGACTAGGGACCCACCACCAATTTCACCTCCTCCTGGGACCCGATCCACTCACACTGCCTGCCCCATTTCCCCCTCTCTCTTGTGTCTTCACAACAGCCCTGTGAGGTAGCAGCCTGAGCAAGGCCAGCCTTAGAAGCTACAGGGCAAGGCACGAAGAAGAGGATGTGCAGGATTACACCAATAATTCAGTTTTGATAAGGCAGCACCATTGTTGGATTGGGTCCAAACTCTCTCTTGAAAGATCGCCACGACCCCCAAAATGAGGCTTTGCGATCCCTTCGGGGTCCTGACCCACAGGGTGGAGAACTCGGGGCTAGAGAGTTGCTAGTAAACACAGCAGGAATCACGAATGCCATTTGGCCCACTGTTTTCCATACTCTAGCCCAGTGGTCTCAAACCCATCATACAGTGGGCCAAAGAGCATTCATGATTCCTGCCTAGGGCCAGCAGTGACATCATCAAGCAAAAAGTGACATCGTTAAGCAGGTCATGGCCTGAAATAAGCACTTTTCATCTCACTTAGGAACTCATTGGCTGCCAATGACAAAAGAGGTCTTGGGCATCTGATTGACTCAGGATGCAATCCTAACCCGGAATTAGGCTGGCACAAGTCTTTTGTGCCTGCCCAGGAGTGTCGCAAATGCACCATAAAGCGCATTTGGACCACTGTCAGAGTCAGGGAGGGCGGCCCATGTCCGTGTGCCGGCCTCCCCGAGTCCGAGAGTGGTGCAAACATGCTTTACAGTGCTTGTGATGCTCCTGGGCTGGCACAAAGGACTTGGGCTGGCCTAATTCCAGGTTAGGATTGCGCCGTCAGTCGGATTGGCCACTCTTGGGAGACCGTTTGCTGGGCAGGCCTCTCCTGACATTATGAATTCCCTGGCTGGCGGTGGCTCTCTAAGGCTCTGCTAAGTGCTTTATGGCTGGAGATGCCAGCGAGTGAACCTGGGACCTCTGGCACGCACAGCGTGTGCTTCACCCCGAGCCCCAGCCCCTCCCCATGTTCTCAGAAACAAAACCCTGGACGCCAGCTCTCTGATAAGCTGACTGCGTTACAAGGCTAAACTCGGCGTTTATTAAAACAGTTGCGCTCCTCTCCGAGGAGCTCAAACTGGCTCATTCTTTCCACGAAACCGGAGATTCTCGCCCATCTACCTGCAAGAGGCCTTAAGCAAAGAACTATATACATAATTTTGTTTTTTGCTCAAGTCACAAGAAAGTAATGGCGGATGGCAGCTATATCTGTGCGTTTATTACCTCTGTGCTGTTTTGAAGTCAAAGAGCCACATCCTCTGCACAGTTTCAAATTCATCTCTCCATATTGCTGTAACCCAGAGAGAGAGAGAGAGAGAGAGAGAGAGAGAGAGAGAGAGAGAGAGA
>JAJKFI010000053.1:2552539-2581532 GCA_029204185.1 Lerista edwardsae | reverse complement strand
AGAGAGAGAGAGAGAGAGAGAGAGAGAGAGAGAGAGAGAGAGAGAGAGAGAGAGCCCTTCAGGTGGAAGGGTTCAAGCTGGAAAGCCTCCAGGTCCATCTTCCTGTTACTGAAGTTTCATGACAAGACCACAGTGTCAGGTTTGTCTTTTCTGTTTTAAAGGTACAATCCTGACCCACTTTCCAGCACCAAGGTCAGGGCACTGCAGCTCTGACTTAAGGGGACAAAAATTCCCTTATTTTGGGGAGACCTCCATGACTGCCCCCCCCCCATTGCAAGATGCAGCACATGCTCCACTGGCACAGCTAGGTCAGTGCTGGAAAATTGGTTAGGATTGTGCCCTGACTCCCTGTGGACGCAGTCCTAACCAACTTTCCAGCACTGACATAGATGTGTCAACCAGTGGCAGACCTGTGGGGGGTGTCAGGGGGGTAAATGCCCCCGGCACTGAGCTGGGGGGGGTGAGCAACGATGCCTGCCCCCACCATCCGCCTCCCACCATTGATTTGGAGCACAAAGTCGCTCTGACAGGCAGCTCCAGAAGCCGTTTCCTGGAGTGACCCAGCGTGGCTCCAAAGGGCTGCCCTCCCGCTCTGAGAAGGGGCAGGTGGCCCTCCAGAGCGTGCCTGGTTGCTCCAAGAAGCAGCTGTGAAGCTGCCAGTCCGACTGGCCAGACACACTCTGCAGGGCCGCCCTGGCTTCCAGCTCACGGAAGCAACCGCACACGGCTTCTTTAAGCCACCACTTTCCCGAGTGGCTTTGCCGTGGCTGCCCCAGCAAAACCGATCCGGGAGACGGCAGCATGGGGCTAGTTTAAGCCCTGCGAGACTCATTCTCCAAGGGACTTCGCCAGGACAAAGCTGGGAGGGGGGGGCAGCATCTGTGGGAGCCACACCTCTGTTGGTGTGCCCCTAGGCACCAACCCTCACAGGATTGCCCTAGAAGCCAATGGGGCATGTGCTGCATCCTGCAATGGAAGTAGTCACGGAGGCCTCCTCAAGGTAAGTAAAGGGGATGTTCGTTCCCTTACCTCGGAGCTGCATTGCCCTTATCCCAGTCCTGGAAGGTTGGTAAAGATTATGCCCTGTGTCTTCTTATCAGAGGGATTCTCATCTTTTAGAAGGGTGGATTTCGGCAGCATATTCAGCAGAAATCAATAGGTAAAGATTTTCCAGGTTTTTTTTTCCCAACTTGGAGGCAAAAATATTATAGCAAAGCTTCACTTTGCTATACCTGTTTGTTTCTACACTTTGTTCCTCTACCTGTCATTGATCTGCTCAGTCACAGACAGTGGCGTCTCTACAGGGAGGGCAGAGCTCTAAGTTTTTCCAGGAGCCTTACCCTGTCATGTAAATCCCTCCTCTCCCTTGCTGCTGTAGCCAGTAAGCAACGCCAAGATGTTGCTTTTTCCTGTGAGGATTGGCTAAAACGGTGCAGGGGAGGAGTGGTTTCCACTGCAAGGTGAGGCTCCTGGCAAAACTTAGAGCTCTGCCCTCCCTGTAGAGACGCCACTGGTCACACAGCCATCAAAGGGCGGCAGGCATCGTTCTCTATCACCTGTCCAGAGGTGCAGAGCCCATGCGGCAAATCCACTCAGAAGCCAGGGATGCATTTGTCAAAGCTTTAATTTCTGAAATAGGATGGGTTGATGTTCAGTCGGACTTGGAATTTAGGGCTCCTGACCTAGAAAGCTCTTTTCCCTGACACCAGCAGCCCAATCCTAGGAGAGCTGGCACAGCAGGGCAGCAAGCCCAGCAGAGGCGGCAGCAGCTCAGCGCAGGGCAAGAGGAGGTTTTCCCCTTGCACCTGGGTAAGCCCCAGTCATCCCTATGGGGCTGCTCGGATCTGCGCCTGCTGATTTGCAGGCACAGGTGAACGTGAGCAACAGATTCAGATTTTAGAAACCTTTATTGGCATTACACTTACGAACAAAGATAAGTACAAGTGAAAAAAAAAAGTTTCGGCTACGGGATAAGTGAGATGGTTTACGCTTTGGGTTTAGATTTGGATACTGCTAATAAAAATTCCGCCACCGAATAAGTAATGTCCGTCGAATAATCACTAAGAAGTATAACAAGAGGGTCAGTAAAGGAAGCAAAGAGGGAAGAGAGGAAAGGTTCAAGTAATTTGGTTCTTAAGCTTGTATGGGCAGGACAACCAAGTAAAATGTGATCTAAAGTATCTGGCTCAGATACACAAAAGTAGCACAATCTGTTATGGCGGGGAATATTGAGGAACCTACCAAAGTGAACAGCAGACGGGAACACGTTCAACCTTGCTAACATGAAGGCCCTTCTTGCACTAAAATTGGTTAACTGAACAAAATAATTCGAGGGTCGACCCAAAGAAGGAGAGAGACCAAAGAAGAGAGGGGAACAGGTCGGGTTTAAGTTAGGAAGGAGAGTATTAAATTCTTGTTCCCAAAGTTTTGATTTAATAAGCTGGTGAGCTGTGAGCAACAGTGGCCCGAATGGGGGCTGCCGAGGCTGGGGACGGGGCTTAGGACACAGCGCTACGGCCGTCATGCATCACCGCCCCTGTCGCCACCCACTGTGCCACCCCATTACGCCCACGGCACTCCTCTGGCGAGGCCCTGTGCCGGCCAAGCGCCGCCGGTTGCAAGCGCAGCTGCTTGCACCTGTCCAGCGCCCAATTTGCTGGCGCAGATGCGACTGACGGCACATCTGGGACAGCACTGGACCGGCGCAAGAGCGCAGCGCCAGTGCAACACAGGTATAGGACTGCGCTCTAGATGCATCAGGGCAAGTTGCCGCTAGTCGATGAGGAATGAGCACTCTGCGCATGCCCCAATGTACTTCCTTTTTCTTATCACACATGCTTCGGCTCTGTGTATAGACTTATAGAATTTATGGATCTTTAAAACACCAGGATAATCTAGAAGCTGGAGAACTGGATGTGGATCCAACTTTGTCCTGGACTCACTCTACAGCCTTTGTGTCAAGTCACGCAGCACTGGTTTCCTGTTTGTATTCAGGGGGTGATTGTCACCCACCTCACAGAGTTTTCACGGGAGGGAAAAGAAAACCCAGCAGATACTGTCAAACATTCTGCCAAGCATTTATATGTGCTTAAAAGCAAAAGCAGTTTCTAGTGGGGCAGGATGAGTAATAGACTTGAGCAATCTCCAGCACTCTTTGGCACCAGATCCAAGCGCTACTCCACCCCTGCCTTAGCGTAAAACACAGCGGCCCACGGTGTCCTTCCAGGAAATAGAGGTCCCTTGACCTACTCCTCCTAAGCCCCCTCCCTTCCAGAAATGGTGTGAGCCATGGTTTTAATGAAAAGAACATTAAGACCAGCTCCATGGCTCCGGGCACCATCTGTTCTCTTGGGCAGTCTCGTGTTACATCTGTCTTTCATTAGTACTTTGCCCATGTTTTTTTTTTTCTAAAGATTAATGTGAGCCAGGGTTCACCAGTGACTCTGAGCAGGTGAAGAGTGCTGCCCACACCGTACAACAGCGTCAGCAGAGTTGTAAAACAATGCAAAGGGACACAGAACAGAGATAGGGTAGGACGGGGCTGTGCAGCTCAGGGCATCCACTTTGCATAGGCAGAAGCGCCCAGCTTCAGTCCCTGGCCTCTCTTAGTAGGATGGGGGGGGGGAGGAGAAGATGAAGAATGTGTGTCCCTAAAGAGCCAGGACCAGTCTGGGCAGAACACTGTGCTAGACGTACCAAGGATAGGAGGCAGCAGAGGGCACCTCTACGTACTGTACCTACAAAGTTTAAGAGGAAGGACTCTCAACTTGACTTGATTCAGTAACTAGACCCACCTATGGTTTGGAATCCAAACCATGGTTTAAGCATTTAACAACCACACAACCTATAGCTTATTCAGGGCTGTGCCAAGACTGCCGCTCAAAGTGGCATGATAAATGCCACCTCCAGGTAACCAGTTGTGAAATAGCAGGTGCGTCTGCCGCTGCCACCGCCGCTCCTCTGGCTCCCTGGATTAAAAAAAAGGAAGAGGGGAACGGAGAAGAGAAGGAAACACAGAGGTGGGCGAGATGGAGCATCAGGGGCTCAGTCTTCTTTCCTCCATCCTGCTTCTTCTGCTCTGTTTCCCTCTTCCTTTTTTTTTTTTTTAAAGCCATGGAGCAGGAGGTACAGCAGAGGTGGCCAGAGGCTAGCAGGAGATGGGAGCTCCCACTAAGCTGCTCCCTGATGCAACCACCTCAGTTGGCCACACATATGGGTCAGCCCTGCCATTATTGCTTCTCGCCTGTTGTCTTCTTCAGTCTGCACAGCACCAGTTTCTAGATGCCCGTCAGAGGCATAGGGGCCGTCTAACCCTGGTTTGACCATTCAGACATCGCACCAAACGAGAGTTAACACAAGCCCACTTCAAACCATGGTTGCCAGTCCCGGCTTGCTGGCTGATTCCATGCCTTGGTTTGTCAATCCAGACATTGCACTATACTCGAGTTCAAGCTTCCTTAACCATGGTCTCAGGGGTGTAGCTAAAGAAGTGCAGGGGGGTGCAATTGCACCGGGCAACAAGCTGAGCTTGACATTAGTGGCCAAAATTGTGAAAACCTTGGAATGCATGAATAATACCATCAAGTTCTAGGTCATTGCAAAGCTAATTTATTGCAGAAGGCAATGAAACAAACTAGAGTGTAATATCTTTACTCTGTCAGAAGCTATGGCCAAAAGAACAGGGGAAATGAAAATACAACTGTGACGTCACTTCCTGTTGTGACATCACCTCCGGGGCAACGTTTTGCCCTCTGCACTGGGCTACACCTCCATTAGCTACGCTCCTGCATGGTGTGGCTTGTGGTCTGAATTAAACCACAAGCTTGAGCCCCAGTACCTCGTTCTAAATTTGCATCCCTGCAATACAAATTCTTCCTACCTCTATAATCACAGCTGTTCCTTTTGCAACACCCTTGTAAACAGGCACTCACTTGCCATTTGCATTGTAGTAGTTAAAACACCCCTGCAATCTTGCCCATGAATGCTGCGCAACCTGTATCCATTTGCTTGAAAATAAATTCCCATAAAATGAAAGAGTGAATTCAAGTAAACAGGTTTAGGCGTGGACTGAAAAACAAACACCAGTTGTTAACATGAGCTCAGCTTTTTTCTTTCTTTCTTTCCTTTTTGCTATGGAAATGATTCCAATAATATCAGCTGCATATTTTGAATGGGTGTACGCATAGTTTCATTTGGGTTGATGAGTTAGGCCCAAGAAATTGAAATAAGAGAAACTAAAATGTTCTAATTGCAGGGGAAAGAATTCTTCACTCATCCATCACCGGGCCGTTGAGTACTCTGGCCCAGAAATGTTGGGTGTTTTTTTTCTTGCTGCAGTTCTAAACTAACCAGTATCAAACCAGTTGAACTTCCATGGCTCACAACCAAGTCATTTTGGGAGATGGTAATTCTGTGACAAGGCTAAGGATCTCATATCCGCAACAAAAACCGTCACCTCCAGGGCTCTTGCAGGGCGCACGGGCGAACAGGAATGCAAGGCCCACATCTGTTAAAAAGGTAAAGGTTTCCCCACGACCGAATGGTCTAGTCATGAGTAGGGGGCGGTCTAGTCATGAGTAGGGGGCGGTGCTCATCTCCGTTTCTAAGCCTGTAGAGCTGGCGTTTTGTCCGAGGACAAGCTTCCGTGGTCATGTGGCCGGCATGACTCTATGCCGTAGCCCATGGAACGCCGTTCCCTTCCCACCGAAGTGGTCCCTATTTATCTACTCACATTTTTACATGCTTTCAAACTGCTAGGTTGGCAGGAGCTGGGAGCATTGCATGGTCTTGAACTGCCAACCTTCTGGCCAATAGCTCAGCGGTTTAACCTGCAGTGCCACCACATCCCTTATGGAAGAGGCTTGGAGTCAAATTACACGTGACATGGGATTGACAAGCAAAACTGCTTGTGTCTTTTTAAAAGAAGCATTTCTTTTCTTAGCAAGAGCCCCTGATTGGGATTGGGATTGCAATGCAAGGAGAAGAGGAACTCAGCTCTTTCCTTCGGGGAATGCCTTTTTCTTCACACAAATAATCTTTCTGGGAAGTAAGGGTGGCAACATGAATTTCCAGAGCTGGCAGATCAGACAAAACAATGACTAGCTCAAGGTAAGCTTTGCAAGAGGGCATTTGCTCACCTCTTTATCAGCAACAAGTATATATATTTGAGAGCCAGGATGGTGGGTTTGAGAGTTGGAGTTAAGACCTGAAAAATCCAGATTCAAATCCTGGCTTGGCCAAGAAGCTAAGTGACCTGGGACCAGTCTCTCTCAGCCTCACCTATTTCGCAGGGTTGCTGTGAGGATATGATGGATTGTGCAACCCCCTTACGTTAGTAGTAGGCTACTTCAGAGTACTGGGTGCAAGGGAGGGGCAACAGGATGCAGGCATCTTGTTGTCTCATGCCTCCCTGGGACACCTGGTGGGCCGCTGTGAGATACAGGAAGCTGGACTAGATGGGCCTTTGGCCTGATCCAGCAGGGCTCTTCTTATGCTCTTACATTCTTATGATAAAAGGAGAGGAGGAACTATGCACACCACCCTGAGCTCCTTGGAAGAAGGGTGAGATAAAAAATGTGAGAAACAAATATTCCTGATCTGTATGCAATTTCATCTGAAATTCTTCGTTGAAGCAAATCAGTGCGTTTAGACAATCTATGTTGTTTGCTGAGAGACAGCCTGCACCAAGACCAAGCTACAATAACTTACATCAGATCAGTCTTCAAGCTTTGTATAAAATAATTGGTGTCTTATTATTTTAGCACCACTTCGTCAACATACCTGCCCAGGCAGATAAATATTTGCCAAGACTGTTTGCCTGGTTAATAATTGACCGTTTCCCCCTAATATCTCCATTCAACTGAAGGAGAAAAACATGACAATGGAAGGACTCCGTGGGAAAGGCCCAGTTTATCAGTGTCATCAGCACATGTCGACATGAGCTCTGAAGAAGCAGTAGGAGGAGGTAGGGGTGGATCTCCTCTTGGGCGCCTGTTTTGCCAGCAACTGGCAGGAGAGGAGTTGTGCGGAGCAGGAGGAGGTTTTGCAAGAGCAAAATCATAGGAACTCCCCTGCGGTGCTTGGTGGCTTTTTTCCCTCCTCCTTTATTTTGCTGGCAAAAGGAGAGCAGGCAAGGGGGGGGGAAGGCAAACTCCTTGCAGGTATTTTTTTTAGCATTCCTGCCACTGGGTATGAATGGGACCTGAAGAGCAAGACAGAATCCAGGCGTGCCAACTCGGGTGCATTCCAAGCATAGCAAATCTTTGGGCTGCAAGCATTTGTCCACTGAACACACACACACACAGAGAATCTGAAGGTTCGAGTGGAGTACGCTGGCCCAGCCTGCAGAGAGGGAAGCACAGGTGTAAAAATCCCTAATAGCCAAAGCAAATAAGGTCAGAGCCCCTGAGAACTTGCTTGCTGGATCACACGAGATCCATCGTATTCTGTTTTCAGCAGCAGCCTCTAAGAACCATGCAAGGAGAATATGGACAAGCCAACGCCCTGCTCCTGTCTCTCCCCAGCACCACCAGCTACCTTTTAAAATTTATTTTTAGAGGGGTCAGTCTCCTTTTGCCTTGGATCCGAAGTGTCACACAACAGTTTTCAAAATACAGTAACAAACAAAATGCAGGAACAGTATGCTGAGCAGCCAGTTGCCCCTGGAGGTGGAAGTTCTGTTAGCCACCAGCCACATGGGCACCAACAGTTTGGTGGCCATTCTGCAATTGTGGCCCAGGTGCTATATCTTTGTTTCACCTCCAGGTCTCAGTTTCAGAACCTACAGGGAGGGGAGGGGGGATGGATGGACACAAATCTGCTACTATACTGTAAAAAGGTAAAGGTTTCTCCACGACCGAGTGGTCTAGTCGTGACCGACTGTAGGGGGCGGTGCTCATCTCTGTTTCTAAGCCAAAGAGCCGGCGTTTGTCCTGAGGATAAGTTTCCGTGGTGATGTGGCCGGCATGACTATACACCAAGGAGCACAGAACACCATTACCTTCTCACCGAAGTAGTACCTCTTTATCTACTTGCATTTTTATGTGTTTTCGAACTGCTAGGTTGGCAGGAGCTGGGACAAGCAACGGGAGCTCACTCCGTCGTGCGGTCTTGAACTGCCAACCTTCCGGTCAGCAAGTTCAGCAAGTTCAGGTTTAACCTGCAGCGCCACCTTACTGTATTGTACTGTACAGTATGATAAAAAGATATTGTCATTTGCACTACTGAGATACTGCTGATTGCATTACTGTCAAAGGCGTGGAACCTTCATGAGTTCAAGTAAAAATAACAATACTAATTAAACGTTTATAGAAACAATTTGCTTGAGGATGATCAAAGCATTTCCTGAGCTGAACTCTGCCAAGGTGTGTGTGTGTGTGTGTGTGTGTGTTATTCCATATTGCTAACGGAAGGACAGAGATATAATAATTCACCTGGGGATATCTAAAGTGCTTTTAGGTGGGATGTTTCATGTGGGATGTAGTTGCCTGTAAACCGCTTTGTGAATTTTGTGTTGAAAAGCGGTATATAAATACGATTGATTGATTGATTGATTGATCGATCGATCGATTGATCGATTGATTGATTGATCGATTGATCGATTGATCGATCTTGTTCACTCACTCCTTATGGGACAGGGTCACATGCTACCATCACGTATCTGCTGTCTATCAGGAATTCTCCCACACTTAAATGGTCATATTTCATTACTGCATAAAATCTGACTTTTTGGCAAACACAGTGGTCTAGTGTTCCACCCTTTCTGACAGGCACATGCCTAGATAGAACAGACCAAAGACAACAAATACATCCAACAGATATCATCATCAATAACGCATATAGCAATACTAATGCTTCTTCCCACGCATACAGAAAACGGCCCTTAAAATCTGTTCAAATATAATGACTTTGTTTAGGAGGCCATTGCTGGGACAAAGTAACTCAGAATAATGTTTCTGATCTCTACAGCCCTCAGCTGTCCTGCCCTGAGTATCTTGAGATCTAATTCTGTCCTGTTCTGTGGCACCTAGCACCGCACCCATGGTAGACTGCTCCTAATGCTGCCGTCTGCTTGAAGCTATGAGTAAACCTGGCCACTTTTCCATTCACTCTCCCTTGGGTCAGTCTCCAAATAAAAGCCCTTTGGGGCAGGGATCACTCTTTTTACTCTACGCAAAGCACCAGGTACACCAATAGCGTTACAGAAAGGAGTAATATCACCACTGTCTTTGGTCAACCTGCTTTCTCAAGCCTTCCCATTATCACAATTGCTCAGAGTTTGTTCTCCTTCCCAGAGAAGTGACAAACCTCTATTTGAGCTGTGCTGAAGGTGGCATAAGATCAAATGCTCCCCCCGCCCCAGAATTTTCTACACTAAAAAAACCTTGCATGCTAGGAAGAGGCATGCAATTGAAAACACATAAAAATGCAAGTAGATAAAGAGGTACTACTTCGGTGAGAAGGTAATGGTGTTCTGTGCTCTGTTTGCAAAGAATTTTGTTGCATGTCCATCCTTGGAATCCCTACCTGCAGTCTTTGGTTTATCACCAAAGTGTAATCTAGACCATTGTCACATCTCCGCTGACTGCAAAACCTGCAAAACCACCCGTGGCATTCATCGTGCCAGGAAGGCACAATCTGACTAAAACACAGCTCATTCTGTACGTGCCAGCTCATCTAAACATGGGAAGCCTTAAAATGGGCCCGTGACCTCAGCACTGCGAGAGCCAAAAATAAATTAAAAAAAAAATAGAAAATTAAGAGCAGACAAATCCAGACAGGCTCGATAAACCTCTTAGGTGTCTTCCGGTATCAGCTCTGCATTCCTGACCTACACTGCAACTTTGACTCGTAGTTCTGACTTTGTCTTTTCCTATAATTAGCCATGTGACATACTTCTGTGCTCATTCAAAAGGACGTCCACAAGCAACTGAGCAAGCTTTGAGTTGCAGCCTAACTCCTACCTTGCTACATTTATATGTTGTACACAGGGCCAGCTTTAAGCCAATGCAACCAATGTCGTCACATCGGGCCCCGCGCTTCAGGGGGCCCCGCACTAGCAGGGTGAGCATATTGCCTGTGGCTGCAGCTGGGATCTCTATGGGCTGTAAGTCAGTGGGGCGAGCAGAGCAGCTTCACCTTGGTCTCTCCCACCTGCCTCTGCCTCTGAACAGCCTAAAATGGGCCACCTGGAAGCAGTTATGATGTTATGATCTCACCACCAATTACTTCGACATGCCATGCTTTGCACGTGGTACAAACAGCGCACTTCTTGGTGAGTGGGGGCCTCGCAGGTAGGTGGGGGGCCCCACAGGAATGCCCCACATTGGGCCCCGCCCTGGCTAGAGCTGGCCCTGGTTGTACATTGTATTGTAGTAAGCCACCTTGGGCTTTTGCTTCGGAATGGGAAAGGCAGGATATAAATCTTTTAAATAAATAAATATGATAACCTCTCGGCTTGACTTCACTGTGAGTTTGAATCCAGAACTTGATTAAGGCCCTAATTCTGGAATGTGGGCACCACCAGCCCACACAAAGCCCACCTATCCATGAAGCTGACGGGACGGTTGCTTGAAGTTGCTTCTGATGGTGGATGGACGGGGTGCCTGCTGCCCACCTCGGTCCAAAAGCTGCCGTTTGCTTGCCGGCAGTCTTAACAGGCCATCTGTGCTGTTATGTTCCTCCTCTGCCCACTCCCTAGATTCAAAAAGGAAGAGGGGGAATGGAGTGGATGCGGGAGGGGAGAGGAGTTGGGTGGTCTTGCACTCTCTGGAGTTATACGGTAAGGGGGAGTGAAGCAGATGCTTCACTAGATGCTTTCCATCACTCTCCTCCACACTTCCATCCAGTGATGTCATGCAGGGGGTACGCGGGGGTACGCGAGTACCGGTTTCTAGGATTACAGCTGGCCCCGCCCATTCGCCTGCCTACTCGTCGACTCCGCCCCCTGCAACATTTGAATTTCCTGCACGTTTGGGTTGCCTGCACGTTCTCAGATCCAGGCAGGCAG
The DNA here is from genome assembly GCA_029204185.1 of Lerista edwardsae. NCBI lineage: Eukaryota > Metazoa > Chordata > Lepidosauria > Squamata > Scincidae > Lerista > Lerista edwardsae. The sequence continues at coordinate 2,570,524 of JAJKFI010000053.1, read as the reverse complement.
GCAGGCAGCGAGCAGAGCCTTGCCTTGCCACTGAAAAATGAGTTGCTCTGGGGTTTTCACATGATGCCAGGCCTCCTTCACATGTTCTGGGGGTGCTGTGGAATACTGTTGCAACTGTTGGGTCAGTTTAAAATCATCTGAGGCCTCAAAAAGGGCTTTTTTCATGTCCCTTCCTGCCACGACATCACTTCTGGCTTATGATGTCACTTCCGGTGGGCGGGTCCCGACACGTGCCAATCAAAAGTGAGTACCTGTTCTTAAATCATTTAGATGACACCACTGCTTCCATCTCCAGAATGAACTAGAGGCAACTGAGGAGCCTGGGGAAGGGGGCAGCATTTGGCCTGGAGGTCTTGGGTCAGCTCTGGGCTGCTTCCCCCCTAATATCTTCCTGATGACATCGTTGGAAGAAAAAAAAGTGTGATGCGTTAGTGTTTCCTCATTCCCCACTCTGCTTTATGGGCAGCCCTTGGGGGGGGGGATATAGGACTGTGATGATGTGACATCACTTTTCTTCTTCTTCTACGAATGCATTTCTAGGGAGATGCTGGCTGCTGGTGTCCATTTATCTCCCTATCACATGTAGTTTGGGCTGTACGGTCAATTTGCTGGGGAGGTAGGGCTCTATTTCAATTCCCCTGCAGCTGGGAAAGGGCAGGTAAATACGTGCCCAAAGCAACAGGTTAAAGGACATTTTGTATATACGTTCTATATCAGTGTTATTCAAACTGTGGGTCAGGACCCACTTGGTGGGTCGCGACCTTATGTCAGGTCGCTGAAAGCTGGGGGCAGCCATCTTGGAAGCTGAAGACCTTACTCTTGTTATATTCCTTTTGTGAGTGTGAACAGTTTGAATTTTCAAGTGAGGGTTTTTTTTTAAAGAATTGTTTTTAGTTCAGTGCTTTTATATCATATTTTGTCGTCATATTTTGTCCCTATTTTGTACCTTGCTTTCTGTCAGGGAAGTTTCACGGTTGTACAATTGCTGCAGTCCAAGAATACCAATTTGCATTTCAGGAGTGTCATTTGATTATGTTACACTGTCAGCACTTCCTGCTTGATGATGTCACTTCCTGCCACAGCATCACTTCCAGGTTAATGACATCACTTCTGGGGGGTCCAGGCATGAGTGCCATTCTAAAAAGTGGGTCCTGGTCTAAAACGTTTGAATACCACTGGTCTATATAAATCTCCCACCATTCTATTATCATGGAATTCAAAGTAGCAAACCCGAGGTTTCCAGGTAGACTCCCATTGACCAAAACTGCTTGGCTTCAGACACTTTGAACCAACACAAGCTCTGTATGTACCCAATATTTTTTTAAGGTGGACAGCTCAGCAAAGGGAAATAATAGGATATATTATTCTGAGAAATTCTATTCACCTGTAACAGGCTTTTCTAGAGAGGGAATTGATCTTGGATTGTACACCTGTAAGGTCATGAATTGATACTTCGCTGTACCATCTATATCTACCCAAACTTTCTCTGTTCCTTTCTGTCTCTAAAGGTAAAGGTTTCCCCATGACCAAATGGTCTAGTTGTGACCGGCTGTAGGGGGTGGTGCTCATCTCCGTTTCAAAGCCTGTAGAGCCGGCGTTTTGTCCGAGGACAAGCTTCCGTGGTCATGTGGCCAGCATGACTATATGCCAAGGCGCATGGAACGCCGTTAACTTCCCACCGAAGTGGTCCCTATTTATCTACTCGCATTTTTTTTACGTGCTTTCAAACTGCTAGGTTGGCAGGAGCTGGGACAAGAAACAGGCGCTCACTCCATCACGCAATCTTGAACTCCCAACCTTCCGGTCGGAAAGCCCAGCAGCAGTGGTTTAACCCGCTGTGCCATCACGTCCCTTTTCTGTCTCTACAAACCACATAATCATGCCGGGTTTTCCAGCTCACCTCTGTAGTGGAAACCACGTAACAATTTCACCAGCATGCTGAACACTAATTACTGCAGTTGTATATGAGGTACTTGATGTTTAATGCTCCATCCCCTACCCAAGGCAAGGAGACGGATCCAGAAGTCCAGCTGGTGAGTGCCAAGACCACCTGTTCCATGATGCCAGGGCTTCGTGGTTAATAGAATGTGTGTGTGGTCTGCTCAATAGCCACTTGAATAGCCTTGCCTGATTTCCTCCAGAAGCTGAGACTTCATTAAATGAAGCGTCCCTTGTGGTTGAGACGACAACCTTCAAAGTGAGCTTCTATAAATCAAATTCCAGAGAGAAGCCGGGCAAGCCTTTTGCAACAAAAAAATGCCTTGTCACACCTTAAACACCAAAAAAAAAAAAAAAAGTACTGTTCATTGATGCCACCTTATATCTGGCAGCATTTCATCTTTTTTTGTAATACCTGATATCCTCCAGAATCTGCATCACATTTTCAGCTTGTTTTTTCTCTCAGAGCAACATGCTGGCAGCCTCATAACCAGTGATGTCATGCAGGGGGTACGCGGGGGTACACGAGTACCAGTTTCTAGGATTACAGCTGGCCCCGCCCATTCGCCCGCCCACTCGTCGACTCCGCCCTCTGCAACGTTTGAATTTCCTGCATGTTTGAGTTGCCTGCATGTTCTCAGAGCCAGGCAGGCAGGCAGGCAGCGAGCGGAGCCTTTCCTTTCCTTGCCACTGAAAAATGAGCTGCTCTGGGGTTTTGGAACTGTTGGGTCACTTTAACATGATGCCAGGCCTCCTTATCATGTTCTGGGGGTGCTGTGGAATACTGTTGCAACTGCTGGGTCAGTTTAAAATTGTCTGAGGCCTCAAAAAGGGCTTTTTTCATGTCACTTCCTGCCATGAAGTCATTTCCGGCTTATGACGTCACTTCCGGTGGGCGGGTCCCGACATGTGCCAATCAAAAGTGAGTACCTGTTCTTAAATCATTTAGATGACACCACTGCTCACAACAATGCAGTGTTGCCGGTGAGCATCACAGAGCCCGGACTTGCCTCAAGCTAGCTAGTGAGCTGCACTGAATGATTGCACCAAGAACTGGCTCTGGCTTTCTCCGCCACCTCCAAGCCCAGCACGCCACTGCAACAACAGCTGCCAGCTGAGTCAGCACTACTCTTGCTCATTCCCAGGGGTGGCGCCGGAGGTCAGCCAGGGCACAGGCAGTGGGTCCACGCCCATCAGAAAACCCACTTTAGGTTGACAGCAGCAGTTCCCAAAAAGCCGTCAGGCAGAAGATCCCCAGCAACCCTGTGGAACCCTGCGGAGCAGATCCCTGTGGAACTCCTTGCCACAGGAGGTGATGATGGCAACTGACCTAGGTGCCTTTAAAAGGGAATTGGACAGATTTCTGGAGGAAAAGTCCATTGTGGGCTATAGGCCATTGATGGGTTGTGCAACCTCACAATAGTAGTAGGCTATTTCATAATGCCAGGTGCAAGGGAGTGGCCACAGGATGCAGGTCTCTTGTTGTCTCGTGTGCTCCCTGAGGCACCTGGTGGGCCCCTGTGTGATACAGGAAGCTGGACTAGATGGGCCTTTGGCCTGATCCAGCAGCGCTCTTCTTAGGTTCCTACCCTGGTGTCAGCAGTATTCATTTCCATAAGCTGTTCAGCTCTTGAGCCTTAATGTGAGAAGCAAACTAGCAGCTGCTTCCTCTTACGAAAATTTCCCATGGTTTGCTATAGGACGAGCATGGATGTCCAAACAAAGCTGTTTTATTATGTGCATGCTTCAGTGGCACAGCCTCTGCCCAGTGCACGTAAGTTCTGGGTTCATTCAATTCAATACGGTCCACATGGACAGGCATCAGCTCTCCATGGTGTCAGAGAGGGGTCTTTTCCAGCCCTGCCTGAAGATGCTGCCAAGGCCTGCGCCTGGGACCTTCTTCATACAAATTGGGTGCTCCACCACCAAGCTGGGGATGTGGTGATGCTGCGGATTAAACCGCTGCTGCTGAGCTTGCTGACCAGAAGGTTGGCAGTTCAAGACCACGCGTCGGAGTGCAGTGGCGGTCGCCCCGCCCCCGCGCATCATGCAGACACGCCTCCCTTAACCCGGAAACGCTCTATTTCGGAGCGTAAGGGAGGCGTGGGCGGGCCAGAAACCGCGTGGTCTCTCCCAGACTGCGCGCAATGGCACCCCGCCACTGCCCCGCGCCCCATGGCTCGTGCCATGGGGTGCTACAGGTAAGATATGCGCCTTTCGGAGTGAGCTCCCGTTGCTTGTTCCAGTTCCTGCCAACCTAGCAGTTCGAAAGCACATAAAAATGCAAGTAGATAAATAGGGACCACTTCGGGGGGAAGGTAAACAGTGTTCCGTGCGCTACGGCATATAGTCATGCCAGCCACATGACCACGGAAGCTTGTCCTCGGACAAACGCCGGCTCTTCGGCTTAGAAACGGAGATGAGCTGGAGATGAGCACCGCCCCCTACTAGACCATTTGCTTGTGGCGCAACCTTTACCTTTTACCACCAAGCTGTAGCTCTATCCCCAGCATAGGATGAAAATCTATGTACAGCAGTGGTTCCCAACTTGGAAGTTGCAAGCTGATTTTTAGGTGGTTGTGGGGACCCCATTTACTACTATAACTGCATTTGCACAATACTTAAAAAGTTGCATTTTTGCAACGTTTTCGGGGAACCTCCAAACAGAGAAATACGTTTTTGAAAAAATTTGAGGGAGTTTCCACATACCTGAAAACAACTGTTGCATTTGGTAACCCATGGTAGTCTACATACATGGTTTGTTGGAGGCACAATGATGTCACTTCCTGCTTAGCTACCACTTCCTGTTGGGCTGGGTTGGTTCCAACAAGCTGTCGCACCTAAAAAGTGGGGCCCTGAGCTAAAAAGGTTGGGAATCACTGATGTACAATATACAATATGTAATTTAGCTCCAGTTTGGACCATTGGTTCATTCAGGTCAGTGCTGTGTTCACTGCCTGGTGGCAGTTTGTCCTTAGTTACTCTCCCTACGAGTCTCTCTGTTGCATTCACAGATCACAAACGGTTTTGCGAAAGCAAACAATCAACAGTTGTGCACATCCTCCTTTCCCATCACTCTATCAGACTTTTGCATGGAACACACTGTTCCATCCAACATAAATTAAGTAAATGTGATGTGTGTGATGTCCGGCCATACAGTGCATCGTTAACCTGTGGAACATAAATTAGGACGCTGCCTTAACCAGACAACTGGCCTGGCCTAGTACATCCTACTCCCACAGGCAGCAGGTCTTCAAGATCTTAGACAAAGGACTTTCTCAGCCCCGCATACCCAAGATCTTATTAGTATTCTGAATTTAAATGCTTCTGGCATGAACGCAACCATTGAGTCACCACACCCTTGCCTAGAAGGCACCAGCCAGTCAAAAACACAGCTATGAAGGCAGGGAACACCTGTGAATTGTCGGCTTTCTAGGCCCTAGGATTAAAAACCTTCTTTGGACCCAGAAAAAGAGACCTACGTCAATTGGACTCCACTGGACTCCTACAATTCAAGAGCCTTTGTCACCCAGTTTCCAGATTCTCAGGGATTTCTCAGGTTTATTGGTTTCAAATTAGTTGCCACGCAACACTGGGCTGTACACAGATTTCTCGCATCAGATCCGTCACATTTGGTGGGCAAGTCAAAGCAACCGAGCCAGACCTGCCTCTTTCCTTCAGGGGAGGCAAGAACCAAATGTCACACAAATCACGATGACCTTGAGTAGCTGCCAGTCATCGTATCCTGCTGAGCTGCCTGTCACTACTGGCCTACACCTACGTACCTATCAAAAACCTGGCCAGGTTCCTGGTAGCGGTACACATATTTTTTTCAAGCTGGGAAAATGGCAGGACCTGCCGGCAGTCCACACTGTGGCCAGCTTCCTCAGATGAATCTGCTGCAGGATTCTTTCAAAGTAGATTGGGTTAGAACAGTGTTATTCAAACTGTGGGCCAGGACCCACTTGGTATGTCGCAACCTGATGTCGGGTGGGTCACGGAAAGCCGGGAGCAGCCATCTTGGAAACTGGAGACCTTACTCTTGCTTTATTCCTTCTGTGAGTATTAACAGTTTGGATTTTCAAGTGAAGGGTTTTTTTAAATTTTGTTTTTAGTTCAGTGCTTTTACATTGTATTTTGTCCTGCTTGACGATGTCACTTCCTGCCACAACATCACTTTCAGGTTAATGACATCACTTCTGGTGAGTCCCGACACGAATGCAATTCTAAAAAGTGGGTCCTGGTCTAAAAAGTTTGAATACTACTGGGTTAGAAGAAAGCATCGGATTGACACAGGATGCTTCTATGGTCACTGTTTCATCGGGCACGGACGTCCATCATGCACAATCCAAATAACACCGTCGCCAGGTTGCAGCATCCTAGTTTTTCCCACATTGCCTTCCCACTTCTTAAAAGGACTGGTCTGTGGCCATCTTTCTGACCTCAAACCGAAACTGTGCCAGAGGCCAATGAGGTACTCTGTCATTTTTCATTCACTTCCAACCAAATAAACAGAGCACCAAATAAACACCAATTGAGTTACACACACGCAAGTCATTTGTTATTAATTTAAAGCACGTTTGGATTGGGAGGGACTTAAACAGCGGCGTCATGCTGCCGGAACGCTGGGCGGGAGGAACAGGTGAATGGCAGCCCGCCCGTTGCGTCCCGCTCCGTTTCGCCGTCTAAACGGAGCGGTACGCAACGGGCGGGCTGCCGCTCACCCGTTCCTCCCGCCCAGCATTCCGGCAGCATGGTGCCGCTGGACTTAAATACTCTACAGTCTGAAAAGCGGCTGCTAGGAGACAACCCATGCAGGGGACCCTCTTGCCACAGCCACATTTTGAGGAGGAGTTAATGGGTCATGGAAAATATGCACCTGTATGGCCAACAGTGCTTGCTAGATAGTGGCTCTTCCCATCCAGAGAGTTTCTACCACTGGGAAAGCACACCAAATCAGGAGAATGTAAGAAACGCCCTGCTAGACCCGATCAAAAGCCCATGTAGCCCGGCGTCCTTTTCCCCATAATGGACAGTCAACTGAAGCAAAGGCAGCAAGAAGCCCAAACTCATCTGTTTCACCGCAAAGGTGAAATTTTTGCAGCGGGGCTGAATGAGCCACTGAGCCAGCCTCTCTGCTCTACCCTGTTCTTCCTCTTTGGAGCTACCCAATGCTGGCAAAAGTAGCTATTAATGGAGCAGCACAGGAAAACTTGCCGGTGGATTATGATGCCCCAAAGCCTAACCCCAGCTCAAGGCTAAGAATCCGAACTTGACATCCTACTCAACAAGTCAGGTTTCTCTTCATTTTTTCTTGTTGAGAAAGCCTGCTCAGAACCACCACCTCACCTTGCCATATCAGAACTACAGAGTGCTCAGCCCAATTAAATTACAGAGCCGAGATTCTTTGAAACATGCATTTGAAACAGAGGGTGCATTAATGCGCTTCCTGTCTGCAAACCTCTGATCAGGGAGTAGGGCAAACAAGGAGCAATTACCCCAAACATTCTTCCACTGAGATATTCCAGCAACTTTAAAAACGCAAGTTGCTCAAGGCAGGAAAGCAACCGCCCACTGGCCCTCCTGTGATGTGGAAACACAAAGAGTTCTGACAAAAGGCAGAGTTCTGACCTATACCAAGTTAGACCATTGATCAATCTAGCTCAGGACTGTTTACACCAGAAGTCTCCGACTGATGGAGTTCCAGCTTGGCTTCTGGTAGGTTGTGGCAGAGCTGCAGCAACCATTTTGCTTTGAACCTCAGGCCTGCACAGTTTGAACAGGACATAAGAACATCAGAATTGGGCCAAAGACTCATCTAGTCCAGCTTCCTGTCTCTCACAGTGGCCCACCAGATGCCTCAGGGAGTATACAAGACAACAAGATGTCTGCATCTTCTTGCCACTCCCCTGCGTCTGGCATGCTCAGGTAGCCTACTTCAATAAGGAGGTTGCACCACCCATCATTAGCCTGCAATTGACTTTTCCTCCAGAAATCTGTCCAACCCCCTTTCAGAGGCACCACCATCACCACCTCCTGTGGCCAGGAGTTCCACAGATCAGTTACTCACGGGGGGGGAGGACTTATTTGTACTTAATTTCTTTGTACTTTTAGTATATCTGGAGCTAGGAGTTCTACCAAGGTCAATTCTACCAGACAGTTTACCTTTGAAAAGCGTGCTTTGCCAAGTCCCGACTGGTTAATCACGTTCAAGCTGTGGGATGGAGCTTCAGGTCTTTATCCACACCAGGAAAACTATGGGACCTGCCTGAAGGTAAAGACTGAAACAGTGCACCAATTTGGAAATACCTTCACTGCAGTCAAGCCCAACATCTATTTACTCTCCAGTTCGAGCTCTTAAAAAAAAGTACTGTTGAACCGAGAAGCCAGCTGCAGACAGGACTGGAGTGGGCCAAGGGCCGGATTATCATCAAGAAACACAGGGGCTCCATACTCACTGAAACCACCGATCCCTGTAGCTCAGGATTGTCCACACGCAGTGCCTCTCCTGGGTTCATTCCCAGTCGTACCCGGAGGCTGAACCCTGGGACCATCCACATGCAAAACAGGTGCTTTTCCACTGAGTCGAGGCCCATCCTCAAAGTAGTTTCTGCTTTTAAAAACTGTTTCCAGGGTCTTCAAACAATTATCCCTTACTGTACATATAATTAATATTATAATGTGATGTAATATTATAAAGTAATGTGATGCAATGCAGAGTGAATAGATAAACACAACAGAAGGTGATCAGTTTTATTTGACTTTTAAGGCAGTCGGCCTGTTTCTCACTGAGTTTAGGCATCTTTTCCATCCCCAACCTTGTTCTGTATGAATCCCTCTCCCTTCTGTGCTCTTTTCCAGTTCTGATATATTTATTCTTGCAAAACAGAAGAGCAAATATTTCAACTGGACAATAAGTTGGGATGTGAGCCTATATGCACGTACTCAGGAGTGAGCTTCATTGAACTTTTGAGACAAGCACAGGATCACGCTGTGAGCCGCTGTTCTGTTTGCTGGTTCGTATATTTGCCATTCAAATTGCAAGTCAAAAGAGATGGTCAGGTACACACTGTGGATAAGGCGTCTACTGCAAATGCTCTCTTAGTATTAAGTATTATACCCTCTTAGTATTATACCCTCTGGCTGGTTCAATAACATATATAACATAAAGGTAAAGGTAAAGGTTTCCCCACGACCGAATGGTCTAGTCGTGACCGACTGTAGGGGGCGGTGCTCATCTCCGTTTCTAAGCCTGTAGAGCCGGCGTTTGTCCGAGGACAGTTTCCATGGTCATGTGGCCAGCATGACAATATGCCGTAGTGCACGGAACGCCATCACCTTCTCACCGAAATGGTCCCTATTTATCTACTCGCATTTTTAGGTGCTTTTGAACTGCTAGGTTGGCAGGAGCTGGGACAAGCAACGAGAGCTCACTCCGTCGCGCAGTCTCGAACCCCCAACCTTCCCTTTCAGAAAGCTCAGCAGCAGCGGTTTAACCCACTGCGCCACCACATCCCAATATACAATATATAATATAATACTTTTTAAAAAGGAAGTTGAGTGATGCAGCAATGCTTTCCCACCAGTCCTTCCCAGGATGACAGGTGGTACTTGGGCCTTCTGCCCCGTGACCACACGACACTGCCCTGCCTGGGCTGACCTAGCTGAAAGTAGCCATGGCTGGGGCAGAGATGCTCCAGGGGTGAGAGATGGCTGTGCAGCTGCCTGATCCTTCAAAAGATGCAAATGCTGGTTGCTTGTTTCAGAACCTGGAGCGGCTCCAGATTTTCCTTTTTTGCTACAATGAGTCTTTCAGAATAATGAATGGCAGCCAGCCTGTTTCTCACTGAGTTTAGGCATCTTTTCCATCCCCAGCAGCGTTTTGTATGAACCCCACTCTCTACTGTGCTCTTTTCCAGTTCCGATATATTTATTCTTGCAAAACAGAAGAGCAAATATTTCCAGTGGACAGTAAGACTCCCCCTTTCCTTTTTAAAAATTCACCCTGCTGCTTTGCCTTTAATAATGGCAGCCTAGCCCAGAAAAATTAAGCAAGGAGAAGTTCCCTTTTATAACTTTACCAGCATGCCAAGATAAGTTTCACTTGCAAAATGTTGGCACCTCTGCCCATTGGCTATCAGCAGCAGAGCAGGGCCGGAAAAAGTGGCTAAACAGCGGTTAGAATTCAACAGGTAAAGCCCTTTCCAGCAGGAAAATGCAGCAATGAAATGGGAGTTTGAATTTCCTGCTGAATTGGACCTGTTGAATTTCCCCAAGCCACTGCACGATCTGCGGGGGCTGCCTGCCATCCTTCAGGATCTCCAGGCTCCTTTCCTGAGTTTTTGTTTTATGTTTCTAACCCATTTATTTGAGAAGACATAGTAAGCACATAAGTCATGTTTCACCCAGTTGCTCAGGAAGTAGTAACACAATTAGATGGCTAAAAACCTATTAGGCTCCCTATTTAATATGTTTAATACCGATCACTGTACATATTTATGTTCTGACTCCTTTTAATGACTACCCACCCCCCAGAGCTCCCTTTTCCACACTACCTCCGGCCACAGGCCTTGACCCTTCCCTGCTTACGCGCATATCATCTGCATACCGCTTCCTTTTAGGCTCTGCTTCGGTACACCTGTCTTTCAACATATCAGAACACCTGGTCAGGTTAACGCCTCTCCAAAAGGCATGGCATCCTGGGGAGGAATGCAACTCCAAGCCTGAAGACTTCCTAGCAGACCCCAGATTGTTCAGCTGGAGGGAGAATGTCCTGTTTAGTTTACATTACGGCAGCAGCTCAATGGCAAACACAGACATCAGGGGGACCCGAGAACCCCCAAATCTCTGCTTCACAGCATCTCTGATGCTGCTTTCCCATAATAAACCCTCTGGAACAGGAACTCAGCACCCACATGGATAGTACACTTGACTCAGCGCAACAGGGTTCCCCCTGACAGTATCAGCAGCGAGATCCTTCAGGTTCCAAGAACATTGCCTAAGACCAACACATACGAAAGTTTCCACATGATTGTTTGGAGGAATGAGGCCAAATGGACTTACAGCTTCTCTGGGGGCTTGTTAGAAATGACAAAGAATGCGATTCCCTGCTTATATGGAAACTTGGAACTTGCCTCCGCAGTGGAAGATTAGAGAGGAGGGGTGAATGTGTGTAAACAGGGCTTACATTCTAACTTGCTGAGCTCCAAGCCTTCCGAGTTGTTTTACCCGCGAACGGATCAGAAGATTCTGGCTAGCTGCAGTTAAGCTGCCTTTGAAAAATACCTGGTTCCAAGCTACCCTTTGGAGCAGTCGTGGGGTGTTCGATGATATCTGCAAGCCAAGCAGTGTCCTTAGAAACGAAACCCTCTGACAGTAACAAAGGCAAGAGACAGAACTGTACTGAGCTCCTGAGCCTTCCAGGCTCTGCAGGGGAGACTGTTTCAGCTTGTCCTGCGTGTATGGCAAAAGCTGCAAATGTCACTCTTCCCTCTTGTGCAGTACTGAAGGATTTAAGAGCACTCCAACACATGCATGAGCAGGTATTGTCACCATCAGGCTGGGGCTAAGCTAGGTTCATCCACAGTGCGATCCCATGTAAGCCACCTTGAGCTCCATGTTGGAGGAAAGGCAAGCTCTAAATGCAACAAACAAATGCAGAGGCTCCCTGACTTAAGAACATTCAGCATCAGAACGTTCCAGATGTAAACAGGCCTGGCCATGTTTACATGGTTACACAGGTGGCGTTAAGCATCCATTCCCAGCATTTGCTGTCTTATTCCAGCCATCTCAGCAAACCCATTTAGCACACGGTAAGATACAGGACTGTACTGTAGGTGTGGCCTCCCAAAGCGGAATGCCAAGTATTACCCCCTTACCCAATGGTGTGCCAGTCTCTGCTCCTCCCACTCTCCAATACTCTACTCAGCACTTCCCGCCCCTCTACATTTCTTCTTCCTCTCTGTCAACTTTTTCCAAACCAGGGAATGAAAGGAGGCGGAGGTGCAATGGAGGCAAGTAAGCAGATAGAGATGGCAGATAGAGCACCCAGTTGCCGGTGACTAGGGTACAGACCTTGGGAAGGGCACAGCATTCTTCAAATTTAACCTAAATTTGGCAGTTTTGTGCTTTTCATTTTTTTTCTGCACCTTTTTTTTGAAAATTGAAATTGGCAACTTTTTTGAAGGGATGTGTGCAAGAAGTTAGCCTTGTCTAAGGTGCAAAACAGCCTGGCAGTGGCCCTGTGGGCACACCCCATCAATCAGCTGCCTGAGGCGAATGCCTCAGTTGGCCTCATAGATGAACCGGGCCTAGTCAGGTAAATACATTTTTTTTTTCATATTTCACAACATGCTCATTACTGATAATAGTGATGTTGGTTAAAAAGGTCTGGTCGTGACCGACTCTAGGGGGCGGTGCTCATCTCCGTTTCTAAGCCAAAGTGCTGCCTTTTTTCCATGGACAAGTTTCCATGGTCATGTGGCCGGCATGACTATACGCCAAATCACAAGGGATGAATAGGTACAACAAAGTGGTACCTATTTATCTACTCGCATTTTTACGTGCTTCCGAACTGCTAGGTTGGCAGGAGCTGGGACAAGTGATGGGAACTCACTCCGTTGCGTGGTCTTGAACTGCCAACCTTCTGGTCAGCAAGCTCAGCAGCAGCGGTTTAACCCGCAGCACCACCACATCCCTAGCAATGTTGGACTTAAAAACAAAACAATTTACAAAGAGACCAGGATACTAAGCCCATACAAGTTAGGATGAGCCAGGATACTGAGCCTGTATAAGATCAGAAGAAAGCAATCTTGTGGCAGAGCACATGCTAGAGGTGTACCAGACCCCAGGTTCAAACCTTGCCACCTCCAGTTGATATTGGATAGTAGGGCCAGAACAATTCCCCTCGCCAAGAACTTGCTGCTATACTCAGAGAAATTAAGCAGGCCAATGGTCTGACTCAGTTTAAGGCAACTTCACGTGTACACATTCACCTTGGCACCTGTAGTTTTACTGTACATTTACTATGGCATTCCAAAGCTTGCCACCCCCTACCCCCTGGGCTAAGGAGTTGGCAGCAAGATTCCCCTGCATTGTCAGTGGGAATGCTGCCTTCAGCACAGGACGCAATGCATCCATTCATTCCCAATTTTTAAATGCAGGTATATTGTCGAACAGAGCCAATCAGAGCAGACGCTGCTGGGCTAGACAGGAAATGGGCTGATTCTGTATAAGAGTTTCACATGTCCAGTTGCCCATTTATTGATTCAACATGGGTTGCTGTTGTAACTGAGGCATATTGAGACATGTCAGCTGGCTCTGGAAAGGAGCCTTGAAAAGCAGCAGCAACACAGGTGTATGCCAATATTAGGGAGCGGAGGAAAAAACAGAGAGGGTGATGGAGCCGCACCCTAAGAGATTAAATTCTGGAATGTGTCAACTAGTCTCAAACAAACTCTGATGAAGAGGAACATCAACATGGCTGGCTTATTATGCATCCTGGGAGGTTGATCCACTGGATACTGTGGGACTTACTTCCAGGTAAACATACATAAGATTGGGCTGCACAGCATAGAAATCCAAATTTTAATATGTGCCAAGATTTGGGGCCCCACCCTATGCATGAGCTTCTCAGAAGTAAGTTTCCTTATAGTCAATGGGGCATACTCCCAGGAAAGTGTGGGTTGGATTGTAGCCAGACAGCCCAATCTATGCACAGCTACTCAGAAGTAAGCCCCACTTACTCCTCAATGGGATCAAACTCCTAAGTAAGCATGGATAGAACTTCAGCCTTAGTCTGTTACAATGTCTGCAGCTCAGCCCTGGAACATTAAAATTAACATGCCAGAATGTCCTGTTTAGCATGTGCAGAGTACCTTCACATACAACTTAGTAAATAACCCACCATATATAGGAGTGGGGTGGCAAAGGCTTTTTGGGGAGTAACCCCCCCTTTTTTTTAACTGTTCCTGGACCAGTGCCTTTAACAGCAGCCTATCACATACAAATTAGTCAGCTGAACCTGACTGATCAGGAATCATAGCTTCCACACCAAGTAAATTGAGCCTTCTAAATATTTGTATTTCAGGTTGCTACTACAGATGCAGAAGCACAGCAAGTGAAACAAACAAAGAAACAAACAAAACAGGTGCCAGTCTCCAGTTCCACGACCCAGAAGTCAGTCCTGGAATGCAGGAATAACACAGCAACAACAACAACAAAAAGGCTACTGATCATATGCAGAGTGCCTTTTTATTACCACTCACTCATTCACCTGCTCAGATACAGGATTTGGGATGGCGTGCAAATAAAAGGTGTTCCAAGCCGAGAGCAACACCTCCTAGCAACCCTGAACTTTCACACCACTTTAAACTAGAAGGAAAACCTGGATAAAAAGATCCATGAAGAACACAGAATTCCAGCAACACTGGCACAAGGTAGGTTGGGATGTAGAGAAGAGTCTGAGATCTGGCTATGCACCTTTGCAGAAGTGCTGGACAACAGCGCGGGAGCTGCCTGGAAACTCAGAACTGCACCATCTTACCCAGGCGCAATTCATGGGGGGCTGTCACCTCCCCTCCTCTCCCGGATTCCCACTGCAAACAGCCCCACACACACCCCCAGCAACGCTCACCTCTTCTTCTGGACGGTGGGACTGTACTTCCCTTTGTTTCTCCTCTTGAATAGCGAATGCATAACTTCGCTCCCACAGGAACCAGCAGCTCAGGGTAAAAATCTGGTTTCAGCAGGAAGCATAAAAATATGAATCGGCGGCTCCTCTTTGCCCTGGGTGAAAGGAAGGCTGGTGTCTCTTTCGCTGCTAGATCCTGCGGGTTAGCCTAGTGGAGGGGAGGAGAGAGCACCTTGGCAGCAACTTGGAGTCCTGCTTCTCTGTCACTGTGCTTCCAGAAAGAGGTGTGATCCTCCCAGCCCAAGCTGGCTTGGGATCCCCTCCCACAGGAGGTGGTGCTTACCTACCACTCATGGGCACAGGCGGAGCCAGTCCGGCCCAGGATTTCCTTCTCTGCTTTTATTTTGCTAGGAGAGAAGTTGCTGAGGAAGGTTGGCTGCGACTCGTGCAGCTTCTACCCCCATAACGTGCTTTGAGTTGCCAGCTTTATCACCAGCTTTTACTTGCTTTGTTTTGCCTTCGCTCCCGGGACTTCAACAGCAGGCAGAAAACGAAGCAGGGAAACCTTGTATTCCAGCATGGCCCTAAGCAATGAGAAAAAGCTAAATTGTTTCAATCCCTGCATGCCAGACAAAAGCCCAGGAGCAAAGCTGATAAAGACAACATATTTAACACCTGTACAGAGTTTTCTGAGTGCGGCAAGAGCTTCATAAAGGGAGAGACCTTCGGGTATCGGAAGGGCTGTCACACGGAAAAAGGAGCAAATTTGTGCTCTGTGTCCAGCACTAGAACAGCCCACCTCATGCGGCAGTGGTGCTTAATGGAGGTTTTCAAGCCGCGCTTCTCAGGGATGCTGTAGCGCAGTGTTATTCAAACTGTGGGCCGGGACCCACTTGATGGGTTGTGACTTGATGTCAGGTGGGTCACAGAAAGCTGGGAGCAGCCATCTTGTAAACTGCTGACCTTACTCTTGTTATGATCCTTTTGGAGTGTTAACACTCCAAATTTTCTTTTTTCTTTTTTTGAAAAAGTTTTATTATTTAAAGATATGGGTCAGGGTTACAAAAAAACAAAAGGGAAGGTTAGCACAAGGTACACACATAAGGTAAAACCATTGCAGTGTATCATATATATATATTTACCTACTACCAGTAAATTTTAATAATAAGGCTTCCAAGGCTGTTTTCTTGTTCAATATCTACATGTCTAACAGTATCTTTCAACTTTTCTTTCAACTTTTCAACATTGCGTATCAATTCAGTCATAAAAGGGTTTCCAGTATTGTCTGAATTTATTTAATTATCTTTCCCTCTTTTAATCTTCCAGATAGAATATCCATCTCAGCAACTTCATACATTTTCCCTATAACCTGTTCCAGATTTGGAATTTCCTCACTTTTCCATTTTTGCGCAAAAAGTAATCTGGCTGCCGTTATAACATGTATGATAATATATCTTTTAGACAATTCTTGTATATCTGTTAAAATGTTTAACAAAAAAATTTCTGGTTTAAATAAAGCTTTACAATTTAGCATTTCTTGTAACATTTCATGTATTTTTTTAACACTCCAAATTTTCAAGTGAGGGTGTTTTTTTTTTAATTTTGTTTTTTGTTCACTGCTTTTTACATCATATTTTGTCCTCATCTTGCTTTCTGTCAGGGATGTTTCATGGTTGTACAATTGCTGCAGTCCAGGAATGCCAATTTGCATTTCAGGAGTGTCATTTGATTATGTTACATGGTCAGCACTTCCTGCCACAGCATCACTTCCATGTTAATGACATCACTTCCGGTGGGTCCCAACATGAGTGCCATTCTAAAAAGTGGGTCCCGGTCTAAAAACTTTGAATACCACTGCTGTAGTGGTTGCCTGAGCTGAAAGTGGGGGCGGGGGCATTTGATCTTTCAACTCTGTGATTATCTTGATGTTATCCATGTAACAACACTGTAAAGTTAGGAAATATTATTATCCCCATATTGCAGATTGGAAGATTGAGACAGAGGCTCGCCTAAGGCTACCTAATGAGAGTTGATGGCCGGACTTGAACCAGGCAGGATAGAAATAGATAAATAAATAAATGTCCTGATTCATAATTCATAATTGACTCTTTAACAATAATTGTTTAAATTGTTAACGTTTAAAAAGGCACCAAATTACCAAATTAAACTGTGAGCCTCTAGCACTGTGCTCCAAAAACAAAAATGGTTATACCGAATTTAGTAAATGTTCACCAAATGTATAACACAACATTTACACGACAATACTATTGTATAGCTATCAGAATTATATGCCCCAAATGCGGGTTTGGGTTATATTGTGAGCATTTACTATTTTGGGGAGACAAAAACATTTTTTTTTTACTGTCAAATAAATGACAAGGGGTCAATATGTGGTTATCACTTTAGGATTATTAGGTGATCTAAAATTTGGGGAACATTTACTATTTGGGGGAAACGAAAGTATAGTTCTGTATGCATGTTTTCATTACATTTGGTGATCACTTAAACATGAGCCATTTACAAAGGGACATGGTGTGTTTTAACCCCCCCCCCAATAAGGCAACATGCACATGTGGGATGATAATTATAATACATTGGCAGTGCAATCCTATGTGTATCTATTCAGAACCCCCCCCCCCAACACAGTTTCTGGAGGCACTCCCAAAGGAGACTAAAACATTTCAAAAACGAGAGAAAGTTCTGCCCAAACAGTCTTCTCTGTCACAAGCCCCACAAGTGCCCACAAGGCTGGGCACTGCTTCTACTTCCCCTCAGGGCATGCAGCCTTAAGCAGTCCTTGGAAAGGTGGGGAACGGGCTCTGCCAACACTCTCCTCAGACCAGGGCAGCTCTCCATAGGACAGTGATGGCGAACCTATGGCTTGCATGTCAGAGGTGATATACGCCATGACCAATGTTCACCAACACCTGACAACAACTGAGCTTAATTGACTTGTATTTCATTTTTGTGATGAATTATTTGATGTTTGAATTTCTTTATGTAGTACGTAACATAGATAACACTACACATGATTGGGACTGCATTTTTTTTTAAAAAAAATACATGAATATTTAAAGAGTTGTTTCTCTTTTGGGGGGGGGGGATGACACACCAGCAGAGTCAAGTTAGGCATGTTTTGACTTTTTGACATGCCAAGCCCAAAAGGTTCACCATCACTGCCATAGAGAGCTTCAGTTAAAGGCCCCCTCAGGCCAGGGCACCTCTCCTTCCGTTTTCTCCTCAGGGAATGCAGATCTTAAGGCCGCCCTATGGAGGTGAGGGAGGGGCTGCGCTAACCGTCTCCTCAGGCCAGCTGTTGGGATTAGATGCCCCCCCTAACCTGGGCACCTTTTCCTTCTTCCCCTCAGTCTAAAGCAGGGGTCAGGGAACTTTTTTACCTTTTACCCCAAAATATA
>JAJKFI010000053.1:2541010-2552139 GCA_029204185.1 Lerista edwardsae | reverse complement strand
CAAGCAAAGAGGCACATCCACAGAAGTCCTCTCAACACACACACACACACACGCACACACGTGCATGTGTGCCTGCGGGCACATGCACACACACACCTCAGCTGCTCACCAGAGCCTCCCCCACACCTGCACATCTTGCGTCCCTGCCGGGCTCCTGGGTGGTGGCGATGGCGGTAGCTCCTCGGCCTCCCCACCCAGAGCTGGTTCGGGCTCTTCCCTAGCGTCAAGCACCGCCGACTCCATGGCTGCCTGAGTGCCAGCCGGGAGCTGGTCTGCGCCGGCCTCGCTGCTCGGAATAGGCTTGGCCTCGCCGGCTCCCCCATCACCCGGCACCGCCGCAGTTGCAGCCACGGCCGCCATTTTCTCTGCTGTTGCTCCTTTTCCCTCTACCAGCAGCGGGATCAATAACCACGGCCTTCTTCACCACCTGGGAAGGGAGGGGAACGCTGCCTATTGGGGGCCAAATACCTTGCCACTTCTAATCTCCTATTGGAAGCAAGGGAAATCCATCAAGCATGAGAGGAACTTCCCATTGGTTAGAAGAGAGAACGCTGGTCATGAAGGAAGGATGAGGGAAAAGGGGGCGGGGCATACTCCTATCTGTCCATTACCCCCAGGAATTTCATTTTTACCCCATTTGGGGTAATTTACCCCTGTTCCCTGACCACTGGTCTAAAGAGTCTCTGGGAATGTGAGGGAGGAACTGCTCCAACACTCTCCTCAGCCCAGTGCAGGCCTCCATAGGAGCTACTGTTATAAGCTCCCCCGGCCTGCGCACCTCTTTGTCTTTCTTCACCTCAGAGCGCAATCCTAAACTGGAGTTAGGCTGGCATAAGCTAAACCAGCAAAGTTTGGCCAGCACAAGGGCCACCATGTTTAAACTGTAGATTTGTAAAAACCCCATTGAAAAAAATGGTGGTTTAGACTAGCCTGCTCATGTAAGCCGCCTTGGGCATTTGCTTCGGCATGGGAAAGGCGGGGTATAAATTCTTCAAATAAATAAAAAAAATAAATACTCTCAGAGTCAGGGAGGATGGCGCATGTCTGTGTGCTGGCCTCTCTGACTCCAAGAGTGGTCCAAACATACTTTACGGTGTCCCTTGTGCTGGCCAGACTTTCCTTTATTTACCTCAGAATTTTACCTCAGAATGCCACATACAAGGGAGTGGCATTTGGACCACGCTCGGAGTCAGGGAGGATGGCGCATGTCTGTGTGCTGGCCTCTCTGACTCCGAGAGTGGTCCAAACGTACTTTAGGGTGTCTCTTGTGCTGGCTTACCTTATGCCGGCCTAACTCAGTTTAGGATTGCGCCCTAAGTCTAAAGCAGTGTCTCCAAACTACGGCCCAGAGGGCCACATCCGGCCCGCAACAAGATTTTATCCGAGCATTTGTCAGTGCATTTGCTGGGTTTTTACTTTTTTCCTCATGGTATATCACTTATCCATTTGAGCATGGCCCTGTTTGTAATTTTCACAGTTCTCTTTTGTTCTGAATTGTATCACGCTGATTTTTTTTAAAAAAAGAATGCAAATAAAATTTATTCATTTAAATTTCATTTGTTTACAAAACAATTATTTTTTTCAGCTTGCAAATACGTGTCATATCTGACACGTGGCCCCTATACTGAAAGGTTTGGAGACCCCTGGCCTAAAGCATTCCCTGCAAAAAGGGATTCCCTGGAAGGGGCTGCACCAACACTTTTCTCAAAGCAGTCCTGGTCTTTATAGAAGCCCTGTTATAAATCCCCTCAGGCCTGGGCCTTCTTCTAGTTCCCCTCAGGGCATACAGCCTTAAGCAGACCCTGGAAAGTTTGTTTGTTTGTTTGTTTGTTTGTTTGTTAGATTTTTATCCCGCCTTTATGCCTGAAGGCACCCAAGGCGGCACTACATGGAAATATAAAATTTAACATTAAAAAGCAATATAAAAATATTAAAACAATATAGTAAAACAATAAAAACAAAACAATAGAATTTAAAAAACAAGCCCTGTGGATCATAAGATATAAAATATAACACACCAGCCAGCCAGCCAGCCAGCCTGTCAACAATTAAAAGCTTTTTGAAATAAAAAGGTCTTCAGCCCCCGCCAAAATGTTAACAAAGAGGGAACAGTTCTCAATTCTAAGGGGAGGGCATTCCAAAGTTGGGGGGCCACCACCGAGAAGGCCCTCTTCCTGGCCGCCGCCCCTCTCACTTCTCCTGGAGGCGGCACAGTCAAAAGGGCCCCTCCAGATGATGTAAGAGTACGGGTAGGATTATATGGAAGGAGGCGATCCCTCAAATACCCCGGACCCAAGCCATCAAGGGCTTTAAAAGTCAAAACTAGCACCTTGAATTGGGCCCGGAACAGAACCGGCAGCCAGTGTAGTCGCTGAAACAACGGCTCGACAGAGTCAAACCGACGTGCCCCAGCAACCACCCGAGCCGCCGCGTTCTGTACTAGTTGTAATTTCCGGATCGTCTTCAAAGGCAGCCCCATCTAGAGCGCATTGCAATAATCTAATCTAGATGTCACTAGGGCGTGGGTCACTGTGGCCAGGTCCGCACAGCTCAGGTACAGCCGCAGCTGGCGAATCAGCCGAAGCTGAGCAAAGGCTCCCCTGGCGACCGCCGCCACCTGGGACTCCAGGTGTAGCTGTGGATCCAGGAGAACCCCCAAGCTGCGAACCTGCTCCTTCAGGTTGAAGTTGAAGAAAGGACTGCACCAACAATCCCCTCAGGCCAATGCTGGTCTCTATAGCAGCCGGTGCCATCAGCTCCCCCTGACCTGGGCGAACACTGGGTGCTACTGTCACCAGGAAAGCCTCTGTCAGGCATGGACCGTTGCCTGACCAGACCGACCCCTGATGCCCACCCCACGTGTATCTGGGCACTGGGCACTCGGTTTCTAGGTCAGGTCCTGCCCTTTCCAAGCGAGCTTTCGGTTCAGCGCCTGTCGTTTTAGAAACTAAAGGCAGGCTGAGATGCCTGTGAAAGACATGGGACAGCCCTGGCTTTCAGAGCATTTTGCCATGTTGTAACAGTCATGCCAGGCCCTTCCTGTTGGAGAACGCAAGGAGAGTAGTCACCCTGGCCACGCTAGGCTGCAGGAAGTGAAAAAAGGCCCCTAGAATCCCTCAGCAACATCTCTGCCTGGTTTAGGCAGTATATTTTTGCTCCTTGTCTCCACTCAGCAGTGACAAGACAGGTGTGACTTGGAAAGCCGGGACTGAGTGAACAGGTTTTAGAGGATATTCCCTGTCGGCAGGGTGGAGCTCCAACCTTGACAGGACAATGCAGTAATTAACAATCCCTTTTTTTCTCTCTCTCTTCCCCCCTAGGTCTGTCTCAAGGTAGTTTTTCCTTAGAGAGAAGGGATATGATGAACAATGCACCCCCGTTTTAGAAACAGAGGATCCAGAAGGTGAGGAGCTGCAAATTATTTCCGTTGGGCTTGTCAGTGCCCAGTAAAGTTCTCCACCCTTAAAGGGCTCCTCTGATATTCAGGTAACAAATACATTGTGAAAGCAAGCGCCCTGTCACACTTTCCTCTGGCTGTTCCTGTTTTCCGCAGACAGACCCGTTTTTAAAAGATGTTTAAATATATTTTATCCCATCCTGTCTCCAAGGAGCGAGGCTGGTGTGCACGGTTTCCCACCTCCCATTTTCTCCTCTCAACAACCCTGTGAGGTAGGCTAAGCTGAGACATAGTGACTTGGTCCAAGGTCAGTGGAGTTCCTGGCTGCGACCCACCTGTTCTGTGGCAGAAGCTGCCGGAAATCACCTCCTTCTCCTGTGCCAGACCTCCGCAGGCATCTGGAAGCAACCGAAAGTCACTTTCACAGCTTTCTGGCTGTTTCTGGGGGCCTTAGGAGGCTTGCAGAAGCCTGGTGCAGCCTCTAATTGTCTCGGGGGGGGGGGGCTCAAATTTGGAGCCAACTGGTGCAAAGAAGGGTGGGAGGTCACAACCACAACCCAGGACTTTGAGTTGTGACCCACAGTTTGAGAAACCCTGCCCTAATAAATATACCACTCTATCAGTAGGAGAAAGCCATAGGTCAGTGACTGAGCACTGGGAAAGACCCTGTCTGGAACACTGGAGAACTGATGTCTCCACTCAGAATCAGGTAATACTGACCTAGGTACAGGAAGTCAAGCCTGATTGCTCCCTGGGAGGACAAATACTGAAGCTGAAGCTCCAATACTTTGGCCACCTCATGAGAAGAGAGGACTGTTTAGAAAAGACCCTCATGCTGGGAAAGACTGAAGGCAAAAGGAGAAGGGGGCGGCAGAAGATGAGGTGGTTAGACAGTGTCACCAAAGCAATGAACATGAAATTGGGCGAACTCCGGAAGCTAGTGGAGGACAGGGAGGCCTGGCGTGCTGCGGTCCAGGGGGTCGCGAAGAGTCGGACACGACTTAGCCACTGAAGTCTAGACCAGTCACTTGGCTCAGAACCTAGCAACATCATACATTCACTCAGAGGCAAATGTTCATGCTGTTTTTATATATTGGGGCTTTTAACATTTAATTTATGATAATTAAACTCTCTGGCCTGTATTAGTCCCTGGGATATTTTTTTAACAACCCTTTTCATTAGATAGATCAAAGCTGACTTGATTAATCAGGCAGTATAACAATTTTTTTCAAAAAAAAATATCCAGACACTCCTTGCCACAGGTTGCTGTGACATTAGACATGCTGTGGCCTAGACATTTTTAAAAGGAGCGTGGGCAGATTCATGGAGGAAAGGTGCATCACAGGTTACATGCCATGATAACTCTATGCAACCTCTTGGTTTTAGAGGGAGCCTATTTCTGAAGGCCACTTGCAAGGGGAGGGCAACAGGATATAGCAGTGGTTCCCAAACTGTGCATCTGGATCCACTTGGCGGGTCACAACCTGATGTTGCAGAAAGCTGGGAGCAGCCATCTTGGAAGCTGCAGATCTTACTCTTGCTATATTCCTTTTGTGAGTTTTAGTTTGCATTCCAAGAGTGTCATTTTATTACGTCACAGTGATGGCACTCCCTGCTTGATGATGTCACTTCTGGCCATGACACCACTTCCAGGTCAATGACATCACTTCCGGTGGGTACCGACATGAGTGCCATGCTAAAAAGTAGGCCCCAGTGCTAAAATGTTTGGGAACCACTGGGATACAGGTGAGTCACCTGTAGGATACAGGTGAGTATCCTACACTGGGATACAGTGATGTCACCACTGGGATACAGGTGAGTCACATCTTGAGTGTTCCATGATGTATCTGGTAGAGCATTCTGAGATACAGGAAGCTGGACTAGATGGGTCTTTGGCCTAATCCAGCAGGGCTCTCATGGTGTTCTTACGGTTTATTAAGCCTGCAGATAGGAAACACTATCTTGGAATACACAGGAGAGAACACCTCTTGTGAGTTTAGGCTTCCTATAGTGCGTGTGCATCATTTAAAACAATATGCCTTTTGCTTCAAAATTCTTACTTTTACTCATGCAAATGCAAGTTGATTAATTCAGAACAGTCAGTTAATGTGTATACAAAACATCATTTGGGCTGGAGAATTATTTTTTAAATTTAACCTCAGCCCCCTTACGAAAAGAAAAGCATTTACAGCTCTCCGCTTTCAGGTTTTTTGGAGGGAGATATAACAATACCCCCCTTCCTCCCAAGACTTTGTACGTGTGAGATAGAGGAAGTTGATGACATCTTTCATTATGTATTTGGTTGCCCTCTGCACGAGCACCCGAGAAATTAATTCCTTGCGGGTATCCTTAAGTCAGTACAAGAGGGACCCCTGCCAGCTCAGCTTTGTCTGTTACTTGCAGGTACAGATGTAGCTATTACCTATCAGGTAGCAAAGTTTGCTATAGCTGCAAAGAAGATTTATGCAAAACGATAGAAACCTTTCAAGATTAAATTAATCCAATGTTACTATAGGGTATTTTGGGGTACGCACCTGTGTTTCTGTATGTATACTTTTGTGCAGGCTTTTGGTATATTTTTGTTATTGTTTTGTCATATTGTGATGACCTATGGTTTTTAAGCAATAAACAGACATTCAACGATTAACCAACTAACAGCATAATCCTGTATGGAGAGGTTTTTGGAAACAGTGTTATTTATTTTACTCAGAAGTAAGCCCATTGTGTTCAGTGAGTCTTAAGCTATAATCTCAAACACCTCTACCTATATATGTTTGAAAGCAAGTTCCACTGTATTCAATGTGGCAATGGGACTCAGGTGTATAGGATCACAACTGAAGATTTATTTAATCAGGTGGTATCATGATACCCGGGAGCGTGGACCTTCCAGACTGCCCCCAGGGGTTGTGGGATGATGTCCCCTCCTGGCCACCAGCAACCTCCAGTGGCCCAGGAGGCATTCCTTAGCCCAACCGGTAGTGCAGCACAGCGTCAAGACTGGATTCAGCCAACCCCCACTTCCAGCACACGAAGCACACCATGGAGTAAAATGTAATAGTTTATTAAAACTACAGGTTACAGCATAGAGGCTTAAGAAGGCCTTTCAAAGAAGGCCAAAGCATAGCATAACTACATGATGCTTAATGCAAAACAAGAAAGCACCTCTCTCCTAGTCTAATTACATTCTACCTATCACTCACTCAGCAAAGGACAGAACTTGGTGTGATGAAGGCAAGATGGTCTCTCCTCCCTCATGCTCAAAAATCTGAGTCTTTTGTTCTTCCTTCCGCCCCCCCCCCCGCACCTTCCCAGCCCCCCTTGTCACCCAGAGGCAAAACAGCTCCTGGTAAAGAGAAGATGTCCTTGGGAGGTTTTCCTGCTAGAGGCCCCTCTATCTCGCCCCAGCCGGCTGTTGAGCCAGACACAACAGCCTCCAGGGGAAAACTTTCTCACTGCCAGGGTCCCAGAGTGGGGTGGGGAAAGACAGGAATGGGCCTCAAAATGGAGCCAAACCGGGCCTGTTTCCCTGCTGCTCACGACAGGTGGAAACCCATATATGAAAGCATAGTTTACTGCTCACTTGGAAAACATAATTCTACATCTAGGTAAGCAGGTGAGTGGCTAATTTTCAAGCCTTGGTTAAGGGCACTGTGTGGTAAAATGCCATGTTTCCTGTCCCACTCCAGGAAATTGAAAGTCCTGTATCCCTTTCCTTATCGCTTCTGGTTTGGAAACGGGCTGCTGCTGATCCAGGAGTCCTCTCTTAATCCTGTTTGCTGGTAGATTATACTTCCTACCCAGTGTAGTGCAAGGCCAAGGGGTGCAGTCTTGTTTAGGTACATGCCCCTCTATTTGGAGTAAAGCATTCTAGCCAAACCTCCAGTTTGTTGATTTGAACTTCACTCTGGCGCTTTTAAGAGACACCTGTGAATTCTCTTCGTCACGGGTGCTTGTTGGCTGCTGAGCCAGCAGCCTCATTATGTAATCTCATTTAGCGCTCCTATCAATAAATCATTTTAAAAACCCGCTTTGGCCCACAGCCCAAAACTGTCCTTTCATCCTGCTCCATGAAATTCAGCATGCAGTTTCATGGCGGCAGAAGCTGATCCAAACAAGATTTGCTATGTAAATGCAATCCCTTGCCCTCTAAAATTTCACAGCTGAAAACAGGGACATGCTGGGAACACCCCTATTCTCATGCCAAGGATCAGTTTCTTAGCCCTACCCAATTAATGTTCCTGTACATGCATTTACATGGCCATGTATCTCGGCACTGACTCAGAGTTGTGTCTTCCGGGAGACTCTGGGGAGGAGCTGAACCCCAAAGAATGACAATGCTAGTACTGTAATTGCCACTAACAAATAATTCTGGCTCATCCCTGAGGTTGACTGAAGCAGTTGCCTCAGGCAGCATGTCGATAGAAAGGTACTCATTCACCGCTACTGCTCCTCTTCTCACTCCCTGATTTGGAAAACCTGCCAACCTAGATGCACCTAGATGTGATAACTAGAGACCACTTTGGTGGGAAGGGAACAGTGTTCCGTGTTCCTTGGCGTAGAGTCATGCCGGCCACATGACCACAGAAACCTGTCCTCGGACAAACGCCAGCTCTACAGGCTTTGAAATGGAGATGAGCATCGCCCCCTACAGTCAGTCACGACTGGACCATTCGGCTGTGGGAAACCTTTACCTTTACCTTTTTTAGATATTCCCAGTAAGTTTGGTAGGTCTCAGGTTTTGGGCTGAAGATTTCAGATTTTTTCAGAGCTATCTCTTTAAGCTGCCAGATTGAAGTTTTGGAGGGCCACCTTTGCTGTCTCCCCCTTCCATACAAATATTGGTGTGCCGCGCTAGTGCACCTTTCCACTTCCTTCCATGCCAATGGAAGAAGAGGTGGAGATGATGAGGCGGCAGCAGTGTGATATTCTTTAACTCGGTCATAGAAAAGACAACATTGCAATTATTAGGAATTTGTCCTGCTTTGTTTGCCTTTTCCCCTTCCTTTTGCTGCAGGGCTCCATTGTGCCACTAGATTTTTTTTTAAATCAAAGCTACAATCCCATACACAGTCACCTGGGAATAAGTTGTATTTAATTCAGCAGAAGTTACTTCTGAGTAGATATCCATAGGATCAGGGCTGGCTCTAGGAGTGGCGGGGGCTGGGCTCAATGCGGGGCATTCCTGTGGGGCCCCCCCCCACTCCCCACGGGACCCCACACTCACCAAGAAGAGCACTTGTGGTGCCACACACAAAGTGCGGCACCTGGAAATAGTTGGTGGTGACAGGATGACGTCACTGCCAATTGCTTCCAGGAGGCCTGTTTTGGGCACTTCAAAAGCTGGGGCAGCTGAGAGGGCCCAAGGGAAAGCTGGTCTGCTGGCCCCACTGACCCACATACAATCCTAAGAGATCCTGACTGCAGCAGCAAGCAATATGCTCACTGCACTTGTGCGTGGGGCTCCCAAAGCGCGGGGCCCGATGCGATGGCATTGGTCACATTGGCTTAAGGCTGGTCCTGCATAGGATTGTGCTATGAATAGTTTGCAAAAATGTGACATTACTAGAGGCCCATCTATTTGGAGTAAAGCGTTCTAGCCAAACCTCCAGTTTGTTGATTTGAGCTTCACTCTGGAGCTTTTAAGAGATACCTGTGAATTCTCTTTAGCCCCTGGCACCCACATCTAAAACTGGAGCATCCCCCAGAGGTTCCTATGTCATCACAGGGCCTCTAAGGGGTGCTCCTATTGACTGATGGGAGAGGTGAGTAGAGCTCCCCATCATCCACTGCCAATATCCCAGGTGTGTGTGCAGAGGTCTGACACACCACGGGTGTCCCATGTTATTGATCGTTGTTAATGCCAATGGGAATTGAGTGTGCACGCACAAAAGGCATTAAGTGACTTGCCCAGGACCATGCAGGGAATCAGAGGTACACTGAGAAAGCAGACTAGTGCAGGAAGCCTGGAAGAACAAAATTGCCCTCTCTTAAAACTGACTTTTAAAATACCAGACTCCAGACTTGCTTGTGTAATCGGCAGCCGTGCCGATGCTCAGAAAACAGTAATAAACATGTGGCAAGAGTTTGTATAGCAGCCTAGTTGCAGTTGGTCAGAAGATATGGATTCTCCTCCCCCCTTCTTCCTCCCCGATTTCCCCCAGTCGAGTCCCACAAGTCTGTAGGAACACAATGTTCCCCTTGTTGGATTGGAGGAAATACGGGTTCCATTTAGCCTGGAGTTCCGCTTCGGACAAACAATCAGGTAGATGCCTCTGCGAAGCTCACAGGCAACCAGTAGGATAATGTTAGCTGTTTCCTTGGGGTACTTGGGGTGTCCTGCCTCTGCCTCGAGACTTTACATCAAACATTCTTGGCTTGTAGTCGTTCGCAGACATATTGATCACCATTTCATTGATTATATTTTTAAACTGCTTTTTCAGAGAGCTCCTGAAGCCGACTGTATCAGTGACATTTCAAAAAGTGCTGGTGGCAAGCGCCAAATGCACTGCGTCAGGCTTAGCAAACAGCACACACATGGGAAGAGAGGTGAATTAACAGGTATTTTCATGCAGTTGGGGCACTTTTTGTTGTTTTTATTGCAGTTGCTCCTCCATCATCTATGTTCAGCGTGCTTCACATAACTATGAGAACAAAAGACGTTGCCCTAAAGGGATTACAATCTAATATAGGCTGAGTTGAGTAGCCCTTATCTAGACTGCTTGGGATGGGAAGGTGTCTGGATTTCGGATTTGTCGGGATTTCGGAATAACTGCATTAATATATTGAGAAATGCTTCCTCCTCCTGTTACCCATGTCTGCTGGCCTGTTTGACATTTTTCAACAATGGGAGAGAACAGAACGGACAGCCCGTACTTGGGAATGAGCACAAAGTTCACGCTAGAGAAAGTTTTTAAAAAGTCTGGGACAAAAATATCTGGATTTCAGAATAGTCTGGATTTCAAATGTCCAGATAAAGGATCATCTACCTGTATAGACACAAGGGAGAGTACAGCAGAAAGGGACAGAAGGGGAGGCAGGAATTAATTGGGAAAGAATATGAAATTGTATCATTGATTTGTAGTTTGTTTATTACTGAATGTTTAGTGCGCATTTCTCCGCAAAGGGCACCCAAAGCAGCTTATAACAACACCCCTCCCCCATAGGTCAATTTAAAGGCACCCTCTATTCAGTAAGATTTTTTCTGTGCAATTTGGGTGTTATTGAAACTTTGGGGGCGGCAGAGGATGAGATGGTTAGATAGTGTCACCGAAGCAATGAGCATGAAATTGGGTGAACTCCGGAAGCTAGTGGAGGACAGGGAGGCCTGGCGTGCTGTGGTCCAGGGGGTCGCGAAGAGTCAGACACGACTTAGCGACTGAACAACAACAACATTGAAACTTTGGAGCATCTTTTTTTCCATTGTCCACTACATCTATCGAGTAGAGAACAATTTTTATACCCGCTCTTGCATTCTGCTGGTTTGAATGATGACTCAGAGAGTTTAAAGTTGTTATTTGCAGTAAAGGCCCCGGCTTTTGTTAATCAACTAGCCACATTTATAGTACAAATCGTAAAAGTCAATTTACTTCGTTCTAGTTGTGTAAACTTTGACAATATCTGAAGATGTGATTCTATGATGTAAGATTCTGTATTTTTCTTGTGTTGTGTTCCATTAATGGTCCAAGTCTGATATCTATCTATCTATCTATCTATCTATCTATCTATCTATCTA
>JAJKFI010000053.1:2517704-2533948 GCA_029204185.1 Lerista edwardsae | reverse complement strand
TATTATTATTATTATTATTATTATTATTATTATTATTATTATTATTATTAACCACAGCAGCCTCTCCTTTCCCCTAGTCCGGCAGCACACGCAAACACTGCCTCTGGCACA
Organism: Lerista edwardsae; assembly: GCA_029204185.1. Classification (NCBI taxonomy): domain Eukaryota; kingdom Metazoa; phylum Chordata; class Lepidosauria; order Squamata; family Scincidae; genus Lerista; species Lerista edwardsae. The sequence goes on along the minus strand of JAJKFI010000053.1, from coordinate 2,533,837 downwards.
GGCAGCGTTGCGGCTCCAAAGCAAGGCTTGGACTGCCAACTCTTAGTCTGCAACTCAAGCAGCGCCAGGCAATTTGCTGGCTCGTAGTGCCAGCTCCTCCCCCCCCCACACACACACCCCTGTGCCTTTAGCTGATGTTTCTCCCTCTACTCGCTGTTCTTATCTTGAGAGCAAATTCTTCAGAGGCAGGGACATGGGGCCAAAGAGAGTTTTGCTTTCTTCACCTCCATCTCAAGTAATGTTTTTATGCTTGAGGTTGAAAGACCAAGACTGGAGACAGGTTTCTGGAGAAAGTTGATGGCGGTTTGACATGGTATACCTTGGGCACGCCTTGTGCATGCTTGTTGTGGGTTTTTGTACGGGTTTGTGGTGCAAAACAAAAGTCTGCATGCTCACCCTGGGGAATGATGCCCCCTTTTGTATGAGCGTTTGCTCCCTTACCGTAGGGGAGGCTCCAGCCTCCCCTATGCACTCCTTGGATATCTGCGGATACTGAGTTACTGGGTGGAGGGCCTCAGAGGTCTTTCCAGATGCAACCAGAAGCGGTCGTGTTTGGGAGGTGTTCCGTGGTGTGGGGAAGCTGCCTCCCCCCAATGTATACTGTCTGAGATGTCTGGTCCTGCCTGGGGGGGCCTCTGAGGAGTGAGAGTCTGCATAGGACAAGGTTTGGCCCCCAGGTATTACCACAGATGGCGAGTGTAGCCATGAAATTAAAAGACGTTTACTTCTTGGGAGGAAAGCTATGGCGAACCTGGTTGTTGTTGTTCAGTCGCTAAGTTGTGTCCAACTCTTCGCGACCCCCTGGACCACAGCACGCCAGTGGCCAGCTCTTCCACAGGGGATGGGATCTCATGCTCCTTGGTGGGGCCAAACAAAACGATCCATTGGCTTATTTTATTGCATGGATTGGCCTAACGTTAGTATGGCATGAAGACAAAGGGCCCAATCCCATCCTACTTTCAAGCACCAATGCAGCCGCAATGCAGAACTAAGGGAACAAATGTCTCCTTACCTTGAGGAGGCCTCATAAGAACGTAAGAAGAGCCTTGCTGTATCAGGCCCAAGCCCCTTCTAGTCCAGCTTCCTGCATCTCGCAGCAGCCCACCAGATGCCTCAGGGAACACACAAGACAACTAGATATGCGCATCTCATTGCCACTCCCCTGCATCTGGCACTCCGAGGTAGCCTAACACTAAAGTAAGGAGGTTGCACTAACCATCATGGCCTGTAGCATGCAATGGACTTTTCCTCCAGAAATCTGTCCAGTCCCCTTTTAAAAGCATCTAGGCCAGATGCCATCACCACCTCCTGTGGCAAGGAGTTCCACAGATTAATTACCCACTGGGTAAAACAGTATTTCCTTTTATCTGTTCTCACTCTCCCAACCCTCAGTTTTAGCGGATGCCCCCTGGTTCTGGTATTGCGAGAGAGGGAAGAGAACCTCCCTCTATCCACTTTATCCATCCCGTGCATAATTTTGTATGTATGTAGGCCTCTGTGAGTGGTCCCTCGCTGCAGGATGCAGTGCGTGCCACATTGGCACAGATGCATCACTGCTAGAAAGTTGGGTAGAACTGGGCCCTAAGCTGTTGAACAAAGGTGCGGGAGCCAGACTTAAAAGGGAAGCAGCAGATAAAAATTTCGTGTTTCTTTGCGTTTGATCATTCCATCAAACAAGCAACTACAAAGAGAAGAATACCACTTGTGTCAAATGCCGGCCACAAGCCACAAGAATTAGGACACTTGAATAACTCACTCCACAGCTTTTCATTTTTCCTTTCTCGCCCTATGACAAAGTCAGTCCAAATTTAGACAATTTGTGCTTTTTCCACGAATATAGCAAAAACAACGAAATAAAACCATTCATGCCGTTGTTGGATCTCTACTCTAGATGCCTGATATCACAAGTGTTGCTCCAGACTGTTTGGATGCATAAATCTATGCTGCATGGGTCGAATGACTTTATTTTAGGCCCAGAGGCAATATTTCAAAGCTTTTCCTTTTTCTCCTTCCTCACTCACACACTTCGTATACAGCAAAGTGTATACAATTAAAAACAAAATAAATCAAACACCCTTCAATGGATGTGCATGTGCTTCCCACAATAAATGACAATTATACTAATAGAGCCCCATATCTTAATGACATCCATTTCACCTATGGCACCGTCCTGAATGCCGGAAGGGAAATGGGAAAGCAGGGAGGCTACTGACTGTCAGCCTCATCCTAATCATATTGACTCAGAAACAGGGTTGCCAAGTGACCTGAAAAAAAAAAACTAGCATTGCCTGCTATTGTGCCTCAGAGAGCAGCTTGGTTTCCAAAAATCAGCCAGTGACATTTGGAGGTGCACAGATCATTAGTTGTTGATCAAGATGCTGTTAAAGGTTATGGAGCAGGAGGGAACAGAAAACATGTTTGTTTTTTATTTTATTTCCTTGGCTAATTACACTTATACCTGCCTCTTCTGCTATGATCGACACCTGAATCAGCTTGCAACTAAAATCCATGTCCTTGGGGACATGTTTGTGTGTATGTTTGTGTGTGGGGGGGGGAGTAGTCTTTTCTGGTCCCTTGCTGACATCATCCATCTTCCAGACTCTTCTCTCCAGAAGCAGTTGGCAGTGGAACTGGCATTCTTTACGCATGGAACCGAACTCTTTATGCATGGAAATTCCTCCGGAATGCCTGGATCCTGACCCCTTTCGCTCCCACCTGGAGATCCGTCTTTTCCATCCTCACTGCTAACAGAGGCAAAGCTTAAGGAGGTGGTGTATTGGAAAAGACAGGAGATACCCTGAGGATAGGGAGTGGTATCAGCAATGGCCCCTTGTCCCAGATAAACCAGGGATTATAGGGTTAATCCAGTGATGTCATGCAGGGGGTATGCGGGGGTACGCGAGTACCGGTTTCTAGGATTATGGCTGGCCCTGCCCATTTGCCCGCCCACTCGTCGACTCCGCCCCCTGCAACGTTTGAATTTCCTGCATGTTTGAGTTGCCTGCACATTCTCAGAGCCAGGCAGGCAGGCAGCGAGCGGAGCCTTGCCTTGCCTTGCCACTGAAAAATGAGCTGCTCTGGGGTTTTGGAACTTGGGTCACTTTAACATGATTCCAGGCCTCCTTCACATGTTCTGGGGGTGCTGTGCAATACTGTTGCAACTGTTGGGTCAGTTTAAAATTGTCTGAGGCCTCAAAAAGGGCTTTTTTCATGTCACTTCCTGCCACGACCTCACTTCTGGTTTACGACGTCACTTCTGGTGGGCGGGTCCCGACACATGCCAATCAAAAGTGAGTACCTGTTCTTAAATCATTTAGATGACACCACTGGGTTAATCCCAGAAGGTTTTGCAAGCCTTGGGCGCACAGCTGTAGGCTGTGGCGATGAAGGCTGTGGCAATGAAGGGAGGCCAGCACAGGTGCAGATGGGTGTGGCTGATGTTAGAGTCTGCCTAGCAACAGACATGGATTGGCTGGCCTCAGTATAAAGCTGGAGGCAGCAGAGGGAGAAAGAAATCTGGGATGGGACCTGGAAAGGTCCTAGGAAGGCTGGTGCTGGAATTGCATTGGTGGAAAGGCATTGGTGCTGGAAGGGAGAAGCTGTATAGGTACTGGAGGATGGTACCTGGGATGGAGTGCTGGATGGACTGCCTGCCTGGACTGCCTGCCTGCCTGCCTGTAGGAAGGACAGTTGGACTGGCTAAGGTAAGCTCCTTGTGGGGAGTGACTGTGGGAAACAGTTGTTTGGCTGCCATGCCCCTGGAGCCACCAAAGGGAGGAGACAGTTGTAGCTGGGAAAAGCTGACTGCCTATTGGTGGTGGTGGGGTATTTTGAGTGAAGACCAGCCAGTGATCCCAAACAAAAGCTGCTGAAAGAGAGGAGGCCCAGTGGGTGACTGAACCCCTCCCTCTTGCCTATCTCTAAGGCTGCTCTGTGGGGAAACTAGTTAGCCTAATGTGGGCATTAGGGCCCTTGGGGAGGCCTGGCAGGGAATTTGGCGGAACACTTGTCTTCCCTAACTTTAAGTTCTCTGTTGCAGGACCGGATTTGGCGGAACAGGTGGTCACTCATTATTGCTGCATTTGCCTGATTTCACCCCTTGTTTGCTTACAGAGGGCTGTGCTCATTGGTGGTGCCATCTGAATAAATTAGTCATAATAGATAAGGTGACCAACCGTCCTCCTTTAGGGAGGACAGTCCTCCTTTTGTAAGTTCTGTCCTCCCTCGAAAAGTGTCCTCCTACATGTCCTCCTTTTCGATATTTGAAGACTAATCTGTAAATCTCCGTATTCGATCGATGCTGATCCATTGCGTGTGATGTATTTGTATTTGACATGACGATTTGTCAAGGCTCGGTGTAAAGAGCAAACAAGAAAAAGCTAGGCCCTTGCTTGACTTTATTTTGAAAGAATTGTAACACAAGCAGGATTGAGAGAGCTTATTTCATTGGTTGTTTGCAAAAGGTGAGACGTTATAGCTGGGATCAGGAATGCAAGCTATTGAGAAAGGTAGCTAGTGCTGAAAACAGGAGATGGCCCCTTTACCCTGATAGGCTAATTGATTGAGCCTGAGGGGTGTGGCCGCACAACCACCATCAAGACCTTCCAAACTGCAAGACTCCTCCAGATCATCCTCCAAGAAGATCATCAGAGCTGATAAAGCTTGCAAACCTGCAGACTTCCCTTTGCAAGACTGGAATTGCTGTCTGAGGAACAAGAAGCCTAGTCAGTGATAGGAGCCTTGTTTTCTTTGTTTTATGAGGTATCTCTGTTAGTTCTAGTATGCTTTCTTAGTTGTGTAACCCTTGTTTATCAATAAATTACAATTAAATTTACTAATTATTTCTTTCTTTCAGGGAATATTCAATCATACACAGGTAAGCACGATTCACGTTTTAGTAATTCATTATCTATTTAATAATTTCCAAATATGTATAATTTTATTTACAAGTTTATACAACCCTGTTGGCATGTAAGCATAATTACAATATAAAATGTTACAAATGTTTTTATTATGCATTTTGTATTATAGTGTATTATTGTTGCAATGAATAAAATGTTTCTTTTATTTACAATATTTTTTTCTTCAATTTATTGTGTCCTCCTTTTCATTGTAAAAAAGTTGGTCACCTTATAACAGAGTACAGTCACAGCCAGGCATTCGGTGGGGTTGAAATTTGAATAAGCACTTCTTGTCTTGTCATATTGCAAGCAAGCAATCCAGAGAAGCTGGATGCAGTTTGTCAGCATCAGGAAAAAGACAGGTTGACCCAGAACCGGTTTGAACGTCACTTTTCACGACGCAGCGAGTGGCTCATTCCAGTAATGTTCAGAGTGCGAGTCATGGGGGTGGCATTTGGGTAAATTCAGGCCAGGGACCATTTCTCACTGCAGCACGTGGTCATTCAACGCTAAGGTCATTCAGGATAACACATTTGGTATGTGAACTTCCACATAGGACGTAGTATGGTACAAAGGGGAAAACATATTTTACATTTTCATTCCTAGGCACTCAGAGCAGCATGCTTGGCTGTCTCCCCTGCACCTACAACAAGCCTGTTAGGTAGGTGAGGGGTCATCTGACACATCTGACAATTCTCATCACCACCATCTGCCAGGATTGTCCCCATTTTGCAGATGGCGGAACTGAGGCCAAGATACTTGCCTTAGCTAAGCACGCTCTGAACCTGTCCAGTTCTTGTTCTTACCCACAACATTACAGCCAGATCTGTATTACTAAATACAGGCTGTAAAAATACTCTTAACAGAAAGGACAATGAAAATAGAAATCCTACTGCTTTTATGCAGTATTTCTATACGTCCATAGGTCAAGGTGCAACAAAAAAATCATTACACATAAATAGTGCACTAAGCATATTTGCATTATGAAGTACTTTCAAGTTAAAATACTTTAGTGTCCACACCCTCAAATCAGCGCCAGAATTCCAAATATGAATTTGACAAGTCTAGCCTTAATTCAATGTATAGTTTCGTGATGTTGGAATGAAAAGAACCACTTTAGAAAGATTCCCCCATCTTTTTTTATTTTTCAGCAGATTATGTAAAACTTCAACTGTTCAGAGGCCTCTTATAATGTAAAGTCCTAAGCAGTAGCTTGCGCATAATGCTAGCCTTGATTACAGCTTTTTGTATATCTCACAGCTGAAAGCACAGTCTTTCTCTCTTCCAGTTGCCCTTGATTCATCTCCGCTGTGTTCTAGCAAGTCAGACCACTGGTCTTCTCTGATTAGGAGCAGCCCTCCAAAGTGTATTTATATCCGGTCTTTTTTTCCCCACTATGGAACAACACAGAATATTTGGGGTTCCCAGGAGCTCCCCCATCTAGGCACTGACCAGACAGACATACTGAGCTACGGCACAGAGGGCACAATTCTAACCTGGAGTTAGACAGCAAAGTGTGTCAGGCAACAGGGCCACCCTAAAGTGCATTTGGACCACTCTTGGAGTCGGGGAGGATGGCGCACATCTCCAAGAGTGCTCCAAACACACTTTAGGGCAGGGGTCAGGGAACTTTTTTACCTTTTACCCCAAAATATATTTAGATACGCCAACATTACCCACCCCCCCGCCAGAACAAAAGAAAAAAAAATTACATATTGGAACCCATTGCTTTTTATTTGATTAATTAATGAGCTTAATTAATGCTATGTAAATATGAAGTTGTAAAGGGCGGAGCAAAACAAAACAAAACGGAGCCAGCCAGCCAGCGACGGAACCGGAACAGGGGTAACGGACGGTCGCACTGCCAAGACACAGCCGGGCATGCATATAGATTCATATGCATGCCCGGCTATGTCTCAGTAGCACAACCATCCATTACCCCCAGGAATTTCATTTTTACCCCATTTGGGGTAATTTACACCGTTCCCTGACCACTGCTTTAGGGTGTTCCTTGTGCCGGTCAAACTTTGTCAGCCTGACTCCAGGTTAGGATTGTGCTCAGAGCCTCTGAGAGGAATTTTATCAGGGGGTACAAAGTTTATTTTGGGCCCCTTTTGGGTGCAAATCTTCTTTTAGACCCTTTCCCTTCTCAGCTGAATCAGAATTTTGTACGATCATTGGATCATAATTCCTACAAATTCTGATATATAGAACTATGGAGGCTTACGCAAAATCTGAATGCCTGCCTTCACACAATATATGCAACATTTCCGGCAATTCCAGGTAATTTTTCAGATCCCCTCCTTTAGCTTTTGGGTCTGGGCAACAGTGGCAACAGGATGCAAGCATCTTGTTGTCTCGTGCCTCCCTGGGGCACCTGGTGGGCCGCTGTGAGATACAGGAAGCTGGACTAGATGGGCCTTTGGCCTGATCCAGCAGGGCTCTTCTTATGTTCTTATGATGTACCCCCTTCTCATGGGCCCTGCTACAGCAAGGCAGTTGGAGCATCTGCCCTGGGACTAGGCAAAGGAACGGATGACCGTTTTTCTCTGCCTGTATCTAATATCTTTATTTAACCAAGGTGGCAGGGCTTGAACTGGGGACCTTCTCCATGCAGAGTGCGTGCTCTGTCACTAGACAGAGCTTTCTGTGTAATTGTTGCCTGCCATCGCATGCAGGTTAGCTCCGCTGCCCAGACATGTTCCGGTTTGGCACTCTGGGCCGCACACCTCCGAAGACAGGTGTAAATGGGAAACAAGGCTCTGAACAAGTGCACCCATGCTCATCGTCATGGGGTGGTGTGGATGGATGTTGCTTGTGAGCTGAAATGTCCTGTCAGGTGACAGGAAGTCATAAATACACGGCATGTCAGTTATGGCATTTTTGTCCATCAAGTCAAACGACTGCATCAGAGAACTGATGACGGTTTGGGTGTTTTTCTTGGTATCTTTCCACGTACATGGAGGAGCCAGCCAAACAACCTCTTCTGTCTTGGGAGCTAATTCTGTCTTGATTGTCTTTCTCCAAGAGGGTAGCCTGCCTCATTCTTCTGTTGGAACGAGTGCTTAGCTAAGGAACCCCACAAAAGGGCCATAACACTGTGGCAGAGCACATACTCTGTGCGCAGAAGCCCTCCCACCTTTTCAGGCACTGACAATCAAAAGCATCATAGGGCTGGGCCTGAGACCTTGAAGATCAACCTTCAGTCATAATAGACAGCAGACAGCTTGGCAGGTCCATGGTCTTGACTCATTACACCATCCATTGACTTGTCACCATTACACCATTCCTGCATCCTTTGGACTCCTGCAACTCCCAGGCCCCTACCTCTACTCTCTCAGTCCCTGGGCCTTTCTTCTTGCCCTAATGCCAGCCAAAAGATCAGAGCAGTTAACCCAATGGCAGGCAGAGGCTCCCCTGCTTGCCTGACCCTTCTGTGACATCAGGTCACCTCAGCCAATCAGAGCCAGAGGCTATTTTTCTGTCATATGCAAAAATCAAGTTTGCTCTCTGCTCACATCTTACTGTAAGCTTTTCAACCCCCTATTACAGCCCCTTCTGGAATACAATTGGAAGTTTCTGCACTTGGGAAAATCAGAGAAGAAACATGCACCTACCCAGAGCTGAGATGCAAGTATTTCGTTGTGTGCTCCCTGAGGCATCTGGTAGGCCAGTGTGAGATACAGGAAGCTGGACTAGATGGGCCTTTGGGCTGATGTTCTTATATGTGACACCAAAGGTCTAGGGAGGGAAATATTGTGTTTCATCCTCAAGGGGTTTTGCAATTGGGCCCCCTTCTCCCTGTTCCATACAAATGGAAAGACGCTCTCCTCCATTCACCTGAATGAAGAGAAAACTGGGGGGGGGGGAGTGGTCTGATCGCAGTTTGGGTTGGGGGCTGAAGGGCAGTAAATTGGCACCTCATCGGGGATTTCCCCTGTTAATCTGAGAATTGCTAGCATGTCTGCATTTCCTCTCACTGCCACAAAATCTCTCTGTGTGCCTGGTGATATGGGGCAAGCTAGAGGATCGCTTAGAGTTCTAAAAAGTGGGCAATACCGTCCATGGGAAGTGGAAAGGAGGAATGAGATTCTAGTTCGGACTTTGGTGGTGGAAGGTGAGAGTTTAACCCTAATCTCCTGTTCCACTACCTTTGCTTTGTTATGTGGGACAAATTATGGCTTTGGGGTGTGTCTGTTTATAATCTGTTTATAACAGTGCAGAAGGAGAAGGCTACTCCTCTACCCAGCCCTGTGGTTCCTCTCAGTGTTCATCCTTACAGCTGCTATTAACACTTAAGGAAAAACTGATTTTCTATATCTTATTTGGCCCACATAAATTGCAAGCAGTGATGTCATGCAGGGGGTACGCGGGGGTACGCGATTACCTGTTTCTAGGATTACAGCTGGCCCCACCCATTCGCCCACCTACTCGTCGACTCCGCCCTCTGCAACGTTTGAATTTCCTGCATGTTTGAGTTGCCTGCATGTTCTCAGAGCCAGGCATGTTCCTTTCCTTGCCACTGAAAAATGAGTTGCTCTGGGGTTTTAACATGATGCCAGGCCTCCTTCACATGTTCTGGGGGTGCTGTGGAATACTGTTGCAACTGTTGGGTCAGTTTAAAATCATCTGAGGCCTCCAAAAGGGCTTTTTTCATGTCTCTTCCTGCCACGACCTCACTTCTGGCTTATGACGTCACTTCCGGTGGGCGCGTCCCGACACGTGCCAATCAAAAGTGAGTACCTGTTCTTAAATCATTTAGATGACACCACTGATTGCAAGGTGTTTTTGAAAGGGGACTCCACCTGATCTGTAGGTATCAGCTGCAATCAATCATTCAATCAACAGTATTTATATACCGCTTTTCAACACAGAGTTCACAAAGCGATTTACAAATAGTAATAATAAAGTTAAAAGGCTCCCTGTCCCAAAAGGGCTCACAATCTGCTAACCCCTGCTAACTGGGCAAGAGGCACTTTTCAAGCGGTGGTCCTCATATTTAGCAGAGGGAGAGTAATTATCCCTCTTCACCCCTGCAAAGTCTCTTTCTAGTGGCTGTTGCTGGGGATGTTCCGCATTTATTTATTTTTTAGATTGTGAGCCCTTTGGGACAGGGAGCCTTTTAATTTTATTGTTATTCTTATTAGCCTGTAAACAGCTTTGTGAACTCTGTGTTGAAAAGCGGTATATAAGTACCTGTATATAAGTTATATAAGTATATAAGTTGATTGACTGAGCGATCTAAATAAATGCAGACCACCCCCAGCAACCGCCACTAGAAAAGACACTGCGCTGGGGTGAAAAGGGACAGTTACTCTCCCCCTGCTAAATATAAGAGGAGCACCACTTGCAAAAGTGTCTCTGGCCCAGTTAGCGAAGGAGAAGGCGGTTGCTGTATTAACAGAGCTGGCCCATGATGAAACGGTTTTGGCAAACTTTTTGGATCAGAACCAGCCTAGCGGTGCCGGGTCATTAAGAATCTCCGCTCCGAACACAGCAGCAGCACCGGTTCTGCCTACATAGCCAAAATGCCAGAAGGGTGATTCATTCCACCGTCAAGGGATGGGTGAAAAGAGAATGCTGCACATACCAATGTCTCCAGCCAAGGAAACTCACAAGGAGGGAACACCCTGTGCTAGCCAGAGGTGCTTCGGAGACTTGCAGGGTGGGTTGGGGAAGGTTGGCCTTTACGGTGGTTTCTGTTTAGGGAGGAAGCATTCAGTGAATATGGTCCAATGGAGAACCAAACTTTCTGCTAGATGGGCAATCTGCAGCATTTTCCAGTAAGCTTTTGTGTTGTTTTGTTTAAAGTGGCACGCAGCCATTGGGAGGGAGGTTGTTGATTTGTTTGGCAGTCAGCTAAGAGAGTGCTTAATTCTACTCTCTAGTCCAACTGCTGCTTCCCTAGTCCCACCCCTTCCCTGCCTCCAGCCACAGATGGCAAAGCACAAGCAAGTGAAAATGTGGGGAGTTCCGTCCTGCATCATATAGCTGGATCCTCAGATATGCTTACCACATGTCATTATCTGCTGCTATGTGGCAAGAGGGGATAGAACCAGTGATGTCAGTCAGGGGGAACGGACCAGAACGGGCGTTCCGGATCCTAACGGGCTCCGTGGCTGGTTCCGGGTTCCTGACAAGTGCCAATCAAAAGTGAGTTCCTGTTCCTAAACCATTTGAATGACGCCACTGGATAGAACGCCCCCATTTTTGGCTGACTTTTTAATGCCACTCTACTTTTTTTTAAATTGGATTGTATTGATGGTTTGAGGCTGATTATTATTTCATTTTTAGCTGCTGTGACTTTTCTTTAAAAAGCAGAACCTTTGAAACAAAACCCGAACCATCGCCTCGCACCAAAGAGCAACTGAAGTCAGGGAAGCAAATGGATGTTTCTAACTGGTAACATAACTCCAGATACAGAGTGCCCTTTCCCCCGCCACCCCTGCACACATTGCAGTTCCTGTTCCTTTAATAATAGCACGGCCCAGTACTATATGTGACACAAACCAAGCAGAACATATCCCATGACCTGTATTTTGAGGCTTGCCAGTCACTTGCATTTGAAAATCCTCCTTGTCATTCAGTGTCATCTAAACCAGGTTTTTCAAGCTCCAGGCAGGCTGCTTGTCGCACCTCACAGCTTGTTCAGGCCTGCTTTCTCAGTGGAACGGCAGCCAACATTTCAACAGGTGAAGTTTACATGCCAATTGCCCATGACCCCTGTCAAGCCACTATCACGATACTCGGAGGCCTGGCCCTTCCAGACTGCCCCCAGGGGTCGTGGGATGATGTCCCCTCCTGGCCACCAGCAGCCTCCAGTGGCCCAGGATGCATTTCCTGTAGCCCAACCAGTAGTGTAGCCCAGCATCTGGACTGGATTCAACTAACCCATTTTTCACCATTTTTCAAGTGGTGTCCTCTTATATTTAGCAGGGGGAGAGCAATTGTCCCTCTTCACCCCTGCGCAGTGTCTTTCTCGTGGCTGTTGCTGGTGGTGTTCTCCATTCTTTTAGATTGTGAGTCCTTTTGGGACAGGGAGCCATTTAACTTTAATGTTCTTATTTGCCTGTAAACCGCTTTGTGAACTTTGTGTTGAAAAGCGGTATATAAATACTAGTGATTGATTGATTGATAATGATTTATTAAAACTACAGGTTACAGCACAGAGGCTTAATAAGGCCTTTCAAAACAGGCTAAAGCATGGCATAGCTACATGATGCTTAATGCAAAATAAGAAAGCATCTATCTCCTAGTCTAATTACATTCTACCTATCACTCACCCAGCAAAGGACAGAATGAGGTGTGATGAGGGCAAAATGGTCTCTCCTTCCAAGCCTCAAAAGTCTGAGTCCTTGTTCTCACTTTCCCCCCTGCACCTTCCAGCTCCCCATGTCTGCCAAACAACTCCTGATATTATGAAGATGTCCTTGGGAGGTTTTCCTGCTAAAGGCCCCTCTATCTCACCCTGGCCGTTGAGCCAGACACAACAGCCTCCAGGGGAAAACTTTCTCAGCTCCAGGATCCCAGAGGGGGAGGGAAAGACGGGCACGGGCCTCAAAATGGAGCCGAGCCAGGCCTGTTTCTCTGCTATTCACGACAGCCACTCTCTCCCATTTTGTCCCCATTTTTGTCTTGAGGGATGCCTCATTAAAATTTGGTGATTGAGTTCAACCCCAAACTCTAGGCTGTCAGTAGGTGCACGTCTGTAGACATTGCATCCAGGGGGGGGGATTACATGGGCAACAAGCTTGGTGGGGGGCAACAAGTTAAGCTGGACATTAATGGTCAAAATTCTGTTATATATCATTGGAAAGGGAATTTCATGCAGAATGCAGTGAAACAAACAACACTGGAATATCTGTATTCGGTCAAAGGCTATGGCCAATTAACCAGAAAACATTTTATTTATTGACTTAAATAAATTTTATTTTTTTTTGGGGGGGGGTGCTACAAAATCTTTGTTGGCCCCAGGTAGCAGATGCCTTAACTATGTCACTGGTTGCAACTACGGTCAGGAAAGTGGGGGAAGGTAGATGGTGCCTCTTTTCCCTAATGTGCGTACGTGGCAGTGCACATTGCCATGCATAGAACGTCCCGCCACTTTATTTGCAGAGGTTGCTAATGTCCAGCACCCTCTCTTGGGCAACTCAGCCTCCGTGGGCTTTCCTCCCTGCATGAGTCCACCTCCTCTTCACTGCTGTCCAGTCACAAGTCTCTTCTGCTGGGGCCAAACTGCCCGGCTGCCCAGAGGGTGAGGCCAATAGAGGCTGCTACTCTCTTGCTCCTACTCTCACTGCTGACTCCTTCAAAGCAAAGGTGAACAGGCAGCAGCGGGGAGAAGAGGAGGGCAGGGACATAAGAACACAAGAGGAGCCCTGCCGGATCAGGCCAAAGGCCCGTCTAGTCCAGCTTCCTGTGTCTCACAGCGGCCCACCAGGTGCCCCAGGGAGCACATGAGACAAAAAGATGCTTGCATCCTGTTGCCACTCCCTTGCACCGGGTACTCTGAAGTAGCCCACCACCTTTGTAAGGAGGTTGCACAATCCATCATTGCCTATAGCCCACGATGGACCTTTCCTCCAGAAATCCGTCCAATCCCCTCTTAAAGGCATCAAGACCAGATGCCATCACCACCTCCTGTGGCAAAGAGTTCCACAGATTAACTACCCGCTGGGTAAGCTTCAGCAGGTGGCAATGGGTCCCCCATGGGACATTGGCCATGGCAGCTCCCAAAAGGCTGACTTGCATTTGACCCGGCTCATCTGGATGATGGGTTGTCGCACTAGGGCACACCCTCGTCCCCCCACTTGCAAAAACTATTTTTGGGGTTTTTAAAGCAGCACAGCTGAAGCTATTGCAGAGTAAGTAAACACAGCTGGACCGAGGCTTTGCCGATGCGTAGTTGAGAAGGTGGGTCTCAGGCAGCCATCGTTGGCCTGAGAACAGGAGCGTGACCAGTGGGCATTTCTCTGCAAAACGAGCAGGTCTTTGTGAGTGGATCTCCCTGCCAGAGAAATGCAGCGGCCCCTGCTGAGTCTCTGCCTGCCCAGAGCTGTCTACGCCACCAGGGTTCTCTGGGAAAACCGAGGTCCCGTCTCTAGTGGGAGTCGCCCACGTTGGTCTGCCCTGCGCTCTCTCTGGACCAGCTCGGGAGGCTCACGTGCCTGAAACTGCCTGTGACCGCAGAGCCTGTGTTCTCAGCTTCTCCATCCCCGGCTCTTGGCGGGGCCACTCCCTGGACGAACCAGCTCCTGGGTTTCAGGAACAGGTTTGGCCTGCCCGGCTGCGCTGCCGAGACGCCCTCATTCCTTCTCTGAAGAAAGGAAAGGGTTACACCCTCCCCGTGTGCGCCTCTCTTGCCGAGCCAGTGAGCTGAACGCCTTCGCAGCCCAGCCCTGAGAGCAAAGGTGGGTGGCTGTCTGGAGAGGCCCTCGGAAAGCAGACCCACCCCACTGCCCCCAGGGCAGGAGCTCAGAAGCAGGAAAGCAGAGCGGTTGTCTGCTGGTCACACCTTGCCCGTCTCTGTCAATTTAAACTCGGGGCTGGCCTTGTTCACAAGACACAGAACGCTTCCTTCTGTCGAGTCAAACCACTGGTTTATTTACAGCACAATTCCGTATAGGACTGCTTAATAATAATAATAATAATAATAATAATAATAATAATAATAATAATAATAATAATAATAATAATAATAATACTTGGATTTATATACCGCCTTTCTTAGGTCACCAGATTTCTCTGATGACTATAACTCAAGGCGGTTTACATAGGCAGACTTTATTCAGAAACCCGAAGGTTTTTACAATTTTTACAGAAATGTTCTGTCTTTCAAGAACTACACACATACAGATGGATCTTTCTGGATTTAGTCCTTCTTTCTGGCCACCCGTTTGTCTTCTTGCTGGCTGATAAGCGGCTTCCCTGCTCCCACCAGAGAAGCGGCTGAACTTAGGCACAACTCCCCCTCACACAAGGCAGCCGAAGCTCAGCTGTTAATCAGCCGCAATTAACGAGGTCTGCCGCTCACAGAGACTTCTGGCTGTCCCGAACTGGCGACCTTCAGATCTTCAGCTCTTATCTTCAGGCAAACGGAGGCATTAACCCTCTCAACTA
This sequence comes from Lerista edwardsae, assembly GCA_029204185.1. Classification (NCBI taxonomy): domain Eukaryota; kingdom Metazoa; phylum Chordata; class Lepidosauria; order Squamata; family Scincidae; genus Lerista; species Lerista edwardsae. The sequence goes on along the minus strand of JAJKFI010000053.1, from coordinate 2,518,817 downwards.
AATCTTCTGCTTAGAAGTAAGGGTCAAATCCTTTCCAACTTTCCAGGGCTGATGCAGCCGCAGTATAGCTCCAAGGTAAGGGAACCATCACTCCCTTACCTTAAGGAGGCCTCCATGACTGCCCATCACCACCCCAGAATGCAGCACACATTCTGTTGGCACAACTGCATCAGCCCTGGGAGGTTGGATAGGCTCGGGCCCCGAGTCTCCTTGAGTTCAGTAGCACTTACTCCCAGGTAAGTTTAGGATTGCAGCCTGGTGTTATCTGCTCCAAATGGCAGCTCTGCAGCATCAAAGCCCTCAGCATCTGCTACCTGGAGATACAAGGGATTGAGTCGGCCCTTCTGCCGACTTTTTACCCAGCAGGTAGTTAATCTGTGGAACTCTTTGCCACAGGAAGTGGTGATGGCATCTGGTCTAGATGCCTTTAAGAGGGGTTTGGATGGATTTCTGGAAGAAAAGTCCACCATGGACTATAGGCCATGATGGGCTGTGCAACCTCCTTACGTTAGTAGTAGGCTACTTCAGAGTACCGGGTGCAGGGGAGTGGCCACAGGATCCAAGCATCTTGTTGTCTTGTGCCTTTTTAATTAACCCTAGCGTAGATGGACAGTTCAGAACCCATTAACCCACTGTTATTCAAACTGTGGGCCGGGACCCACTTGGTGGGTCGTGGCCTGATGTCAGGTGGGTTGCGGAAAGCTGGGAGCAGCAGTATTGGAAACTGCAGACTTTACTCTTGTTATATTCTTTTTGTGAGTGTTCGCAGTTTGAATTTTCAAGTGAGGGTTTTTTTAAAATTCTGCTTTTAGTTCAGTATTATTGTTGTTGTTGTTGTTGTTGTTGTTGTTGATGATGATGATGATGATGATAATAATAATAATAATAATAATAATAATAATATCCATTAACTTATACACAGTCAAAATGATAAAAAGATCACAAATACCACAGACTGGTCTTTTGTTGGCAATTCAAGCTCTAACCAAGAGCCTAAGAATTGTCCAAATATCGGCGTGAGATGTATGATGTTCCCAACAACGTAGTTTTTTGTAGGTCAGACCTTCTTCTTCTTCTTCTTCTTCTTCTTCTTCTTCTTCTTCTTCTTCTTCT
>JAJKFI010000053.1:2488100-2509467 GCA_029204185.1 Lerista edwardsae | reverse complement strand
AACCAACCAACCAACCAACCAACCAACCAACCAACCAACCAACCAACAGTTTTTATATACCACTTTTCAACATGAAGTTCACAAAGTGGTTTACAGGCAAATCATAATAATACAGTTAAATGGCTCCCTGTCTCAAAAGGGCTCACAATCTAAAAAAATAATAATAATAATAAAAAGCAGAACACCCCCAGCCACAGCCACTAGACAAGACACTGCGCAGGGATGAAGATGGACAATTGCTCTCCCCCTGCTAAATATAAGAGGAGCACCACTTGGGAAAAGTGCCTCTTAATGGGGGATATGAATGAATATTTTATAACACCCTGAAATCCATTATTTAAGAAGAGTTGTATCTACTCTAAATGTCCCGGAGCTTAATGAACATCTTGTTTTGTTTTTATCTGGCAGGCAAGATCTTTCTACTGTTTACATGCTAAATAAAACCTTAAAATCTTCTTTTCCTTGATCTGCTCTTGGGCAAAGGTTATTCTATCAGCTGAGTAGGAGGAAGGGCAGACTCCATTGGCAGCATCTGTATCCCTGAAATAAGGGTCCTGGCAACGAAAATAGTCCGCGTGCCAAGCCTCCATTAATTGCCTGCCAAGTTTGCCTCCAAAGGGCATCTCTTTGGAGGGCTGCTTTCGTGTCCTGCTGTTTCCAATGCACAAGATGCGCCCATGTGCCGCTAACGGGGGTTGTACTTTTTTTTTTTCCCCAGTGCGCCTGTGAGACATCTACGTGTGGAAGAACAGGCGAGGCAGGAGGTCCCTGAGGCTCGAGTGGTTGCCTGAGTGTGATTTTCATATCGGTCCTTTTGTTGGCATGTCTGGAGCGAGAGCTAAAACCTTGGAAGCCCTTGGGGAGCGACTCTGCCCTTGACGGGCTTGCCACTTAGGATTAACCGAGAGTCGCAACATCTGTTCCTAGCACGCTGTGCTCGAAAGGCTGTCAGCGTGGAGCGCTCAGGCCAAGGCAGTTGCAGTGGGCCACCTTTGTTTGCGGTTGGAGAGAAAGGCCAAGGCATTGCTTTAAAAAAAAATACAATTCATGATTTGGCTCTTTTGTCCAGGTCCCAGATTCTGGGGATTAGAAGCGTCCCAGTCCAGCCAAGAGCAATCACGGTTATTTAGGTGTCTGGATTGCCGGGAAGACGAGGTGTGATCACCCGCAGTCGCTTTCAGCAGCACATGGCTTTGGAACTGAGCACCCGGATTTGTTGGGCAGACCTCTTCCTGCGTCCTCGGGAGCCGTAGAAGAGATCCACCAAATTCCGGGTCCAGGAGAGAATGTCCTATCTTAGGCCGACTGGAAGAGAACTTGAACGTTTCGACGGGCTTTCTCTCATTTATTGGTAAGAGGGTCTCCTTGCCAGGCCAGGCTGAAAGTGGGGAGAGGGGTGGAGGGTTTTAGAGATGTGCAGAACTTCCCCCTCCCCAAGCTGAGAAATTTCAGCTGACTTACAGAAATTTGTTGGCTTAAAGGCTTTTTGGTGTTTTGCCTTTAGAAATGCGCTTCAAATTTTCTTTCAAAATTCTGCCTTTGCACTGCCGGGGGGTGGGGTGGGGGAATAGAAGCAGTTGGAGATTCTGTAAAGCATATGCAAGACCGCAGAGTGGGTATTGTTTGTGAGATGGTGTGGTTGGAAGGTGTCTGTGAAAGGTTTACCCACATTCCTCGGCATGCTTCCTTGGAAGTAAATGCCACAGTGTTTGATGGGGCTTGCTCGCAGGAAAGGGCGCAACCTCACAGTGGCAGCTTGTCACCACCCCAGATGCCTGCCGTAAGCCTTGTGTTTGTTGTTCAAAATATTTGCATCCCGCCTTTCCCTCTTATATCCAGGGCACCACCACAGGAGCAACAATTACAAAATAAAAAAGAGGGAAAACAGCAGATGGCACATATTTTCAAAGCCAGAGGGATCACACACAAACCAGCTCTGATAGCAAAAGTCACATTGCAATAAACAGTCCTTACTTGGCACCTAAATGCCATCAGGGAATTGGGGGCAGCCAGTTTATCATTTCTGTATTTATGGGTGTATGTGTCTATTATGAATATTTATGTACCACTTTTCAACAACAACAAAAAATTCACCAGGCGGTGTACAGACAAAATAAAATAACTAAAGCTGCAATCCTATCCACACTTACCTGGGAGTAAGCCCCATTGGCTACAATGGGACTTACTTCTGAGTAGATATGCATAGGCTGGGGCTCTGAATGGCTCTCTGTACCAAAAGGGCTTGCAGTCTAAAACGATTCAGAAAAGGCATCAGCAAACAGCTACAAAGAAAAGACTGTGCTGGAGCGAAAGGGACAGTTACTCTCCCCCTGCAAAATAACAGCCGAGCCCCACTTGAAAAAGTGCCCCTTTACCGAGTTGGCAGGGATGATTTATTTATCCGCTTTTATGCCCCACCTTTCTCCCCAAGAAGGGGTTTTGAGTTTTCCAGTGGCGGGGAGTTCCAGAACCTTGGCAGCCAAAAAGAGGAGGCCTTCCATGTGAATGCCGACCGCACCTCTGCCAGCGATGCCACATGAAGCAGGACCTCCTAAGCCTGGCGGCAGGAGGAGCAGATGGTCCTGGGGTACTAATCTAGCAGAAGAGGGTATCTTGGGCTTCCTTCTAAAAGTAGCCGGCCAAGGCAGAAGGTGCAAAGCTTTTACAGGAAGCTTAAAAGTTCAGGGGGGTGAGATGAACCCTGGTGGCATCGTGCACTGGTCGCCAGTATGAGTGTTGGACTGGTGTGGGGAGGCCTGAGTTCAAATCCCCACTCAGGGTGCAATCCTAGCCAAATTTTCAGCACCAGGATAAGGGCAATGCAGCTCTGGAGTAAGGGAACAAACATACCCTTACTTTGAGGAGGCCTCTGTGATGTAGCAGTAGCTCCACTGCAGGATGCAGCGCATGCCCCATTGGCACAGTTACGTCAGTGCTGGAAAATGGGTTAGGACTGCACCCTCAATAGTACCATTTGTTAGGTAACTCTTGGCCAGTCGTCACTTATCCATCTAGCCTACCTCACAGGCAGAGGCGTTTCTACAGGGATGGCAAAGCTCTAAGTTTTGCAAGAAGCCTTACCCTGTCATGAAAATCCCAACTCTCCTTTGCTGCTGTAGCCAGTAAGCAACGCCAAGATGTTGCTGTTCCCTGTGAGGATTGGCTAAAATGGTGCAGGAGTGATTTCCACTGCAAGGTAAGGCTTCTTGCAAAACTTAGAGCTTTGCCATCCCTGTAGAAACGCCTCTGCTCGCAGGCCTGTCGTGAAGGCAAAAGAAGTGGAGAGCCTTCTGTATCGCTCTGAACATGGTGGAGGGCAAGTGGAATAGCCATGTAATTTGTGGTAACATCACATGTTGTGATGTACAGCAGTTCTCAACAATGATCATTTTACAGTCCACCAAATTTGCTTCAACAAATTTGATCTGATCCTGGGACAGCAGTTCTCAACAATGAGGTGGTCCTTCTTGGGCAGGATGTGTGGATGGAGCGAAGGCAGGTCCAAGGAGAGAAAGGAAGTTAAAAAGAGGCACAATGAAAACCAGCACCCCAAAATTTACCCTACTAGGGGGATATACAAGTTAATTTCAGGCAAACGTTTCCTAATTGTATCAAACAGCTTGTGAGTGGGGAAATTTCATTAGGAAAGCAGAACTATTGAGGGGTCTCGGCCATCATGCTTTAATCACTTACGCCGTGGAGAGGCAGAGCCCCTGATAGCAGCACATGTTTCAAGCACATGCATGTGGGAAGCATATCGGCCCCATGTGTGCGGATGTCTTTATGCACTGCAACAGTGTGCACCTCTTGGGTTGGGTCCCCAAAAACACTTGCAGAAGGAAAATAGCTGTGAGTGCAATTCCACAAACAGGAGCTTGCAGAAGAGGTCGTGGGCAGGTCCTAGGACACTTGGAAGAGTGAGTTTAGTGTCCCTCTTCTCTTTTGACTTTAGTGTCCCTCTTCTCTTTTGAGTTTAGTGTCCCTCTTCCCGCCTGGCACTCTCGCCCCGGGGGGAAGCAGCTGTCCTTTCATGATCGGAAAACTCCCCCACATGTGAAAAGCTGCCTTTGGATCCAGCTGCACTGTTTGTGTGCACTGTGATTCTCATATGCGTGCCGTCTCTCTGTCAGTGTGCTTGACTGAGATTGAGGAAAAATGCACCTGCTTTATGAGCACAATACATTTTATACCTGCACGTTTATTTTGTTTGCTTGCTTGCTAAAGCCATGTTTCTCAAACTGTGGGTTGGGACCCACTTGGTGGGTCGCGGCCTGATGTCAGGAGGGTCGCAGAAACCTGGGAGCAGCCAACTTGGAAACTGCAGACCTTACTCTTGCAATAGTCCTTTTCTGAGTTGTTAATTTTGTTAATTCCTTTTCTGAGTTGTTAATTTTGGTTTTAGTTCAGTGCTATGACATAATATTTTGACATAATAATCTTGCTTTTTGTGAGGAATGTTTCTTGGTTGTGCAGTCCAGGAATGCCAGTTTGCATCCCAGGAGTGTCATTTTATTCCATTGCAATGACAGCACTTCCTGCTTGATGATGTCACTTCTGGCTATGACATCACTTCCAGGGTCATGTCATCACATCCAGTGGGTCCCAGCATGAGCGCCATTGTAAAAAGTGGGTCCCGGTCTAAAATGTTGGAGAACCACTGAGCAAAAGTATTTCTATCCTGCCTTTCCCATCCAATCAGTCGGGCACCCAAGGCAGTTGTAGCTGCTTTTAAGTAAACAGAAGGCAACATTGAACAGCATAGTTGCCGGTAAGTAAGCATTTTAATTCTGATGTCCCCATCTTCTCTGATTTGGACTTATTTTCTATAGAAAAACAAACAAATCCTGGGTATTAACAGCAAGAGAAAAATTCTGGATGTGCAAACTCAAGGCCTTAACACCCCAGGGTCTCAGTTGTGTGGACAGCATTGAAATCCTGCACGATATCACTTGAGAGCTGTCCTGTTCAGTGGTGTTGCACAGGCATGTTGCTGTCTCTGCCCCTATTGACTCCAACGGCAACCACGAGGGCCGTTAACTACCATTGGGCTAACTACCCCAGCGGGTAGTTAATCTGTGGAACTCTTTGCCACAGGAGGTGGTGATGGCATCTGGCCTAGATGCCTTTAAGAGGGGATTGGACGGATTTCTGGAAGAAAAGTCCATCGTGGGCTATAGGCAATGATGGGTTGTAACCTCCTTATATTAGAAGTAGGCTACCTCAGAGTACTGGGTGCAAGAGAGTGGCAACAGGATGCAAGCATCTTGTTGTCTCATGCCTCCCTGGGGCGCCTGGTGGGCCGCTGTGAGATACAGGAAGCTGGATTAGATGGGCCTTTGGCCTGATCCAGCAGGGCTCTTCTTAGGTTCTTATGAAAAGGCTTGCACTGTTGCATACTTATTTAGTTGCCTGGCATGAGCCACTCTGTTAAGAATTTCCCCACCTCTCCAAACTGTTCCCACCTTGGCTTGCATTTAACAACACATCCACGTTGACTGTGCATGTGTTTCAGTGTTTACGCATACTCTGTATAGTAAGGCACCCAGGGTCTCAAACCAGAGACTCCGGCTCAGGTGCCTTGCTCCCCTCGGTCACTGCAGCGGCTTCTCAGGAAAAGGAGTCAACTCATGCACAGGACCTTGGCCCATTCATGCCTTGGACCAGCCTTGGTAGTATTTGGCATTTGAGGAAGAGGTTTGAAGCAAATTTGTTGAAGCAAACTTGGTGGACTGTAAAATGATCCTGTAAAATGACTTTATTTTCCTGGGCTCCAAGATCACCGCAGATGGTGACTGCAGCCATGAAATTAAGACGTTTACTTCTTGGGAGAAAACCTATGGCGAACCTAGACAACTTAATCAAAAGCCGAGACATCACCCTGCCAACAAAGGTTCGCCTAGTCAAAGCGATGGTTTTCCCAGTAGCAATGTATGGCTGTGAGAGCTGGACCATGAGGAAGGCAGAGCGCCGAAGAATAGATGCTTTGGAATTATGGTGTTGGAGAAGACTCTTGAGAGTCCCCTGGACTGCAAGGAGATCCAATTGGTCAATCCTACAGAAAGTCAAGCCTGATTGCTCCCTGGAAGGACAAATCCTGAAGCTGAAGCTCAAATACTTTGGCCACCTCCTGAGAAGAGAGGACTCTTTAGACAAGACCCTCATGCTGGGCAAGATCGAAGGCAAAAGGAGAAGGGGGCGGCAGAGGATGAGATGGTTAGGTAGTGTCACCGAAGCGATGAACATGAAGTTGGGCGAACTCTGGAAGCTAGTGGAGGACAGGGAGGCCTGGCGTGCTGCGGTCCAGGGGGTCTCAAAGAATCGGACACAACTTAGCGACCGAACAACAACAACCCTTTTCACCACACTTATAGTCCTGAACCAAATTGCCGCTAACAGCAGCTTCAGGGGGTGATTTAAATGGAGGGATTGCAAAGGATTGCTTAACGCCCAACAACAACAGCAATGCTCTTGATCCAAATTAACCCTCCCAGCCTACGTTTTGATAAAGAAAAAGACGTAGGGAGTCCTGGTCACGATTACAGACACACGGCACCATTAAGGGAGAGGTCAGGGGAGGAGCACCTGCTGTTGCATTCAGACGTTGGATAAACCAAGGGTCTGATCAGTGGTGTCATTCAGGGGGAACGGACCAGAACGGGCGTTCCGGATCCTAACGGGCGTGGCTGGTTCTGGGTTCCCGACAAGTGCCAATCAAAACTGAGTTCCTGTTCCTAAATCATTTGAATGACACCACTGGGTCTGATTCCGTGTCAGGCATCTTCCCAGGTTCGTGTCTCTTTCACTTCAAATGTATTGGCCATCACCTCGTGTGTAGACACATCTTGTCCGGTTTGGTCTTCAGTCACCTGGGGCCTGTGTTCCTGCAAACTGGCTGGTTCTATGTCTCTCAGCCCAATGGGTACCTTGCACAAAACAGGATCCCTCACTGTCCTTTTAGACCCAATCCATGTGTGGATGTCGCGTACGGCATGAGTGGGAATGATCGCACTCGGCTGCCTACGTGCTGAGTCTACACACTTTTCAAATTTCAAAACCCCAAAAGGCCTTAGCGGCTGACAAAGGAGCCAGATCTGACAGAGTCAGATCAGGCTCCCAATTTTCATGGACCCCTAGAGCAGTATTTCTCAAACTGTGGGTCAGGGCCCATTTGGTGGGTCGCAACGTAATGTCAGGTGGGTTGCGGAAAGCTGCCATCTTGGAAACTGCAGACCTTATTCTTGCTGTATTTCTTTTGGGGTTATTAACAGTCTGAAGTTTCAAGTGAGGGTTGTTGTTGTTTTTTTAAAAAAATTGTTTTTAGTTCAGTGCTTTTACATAATAATTTGTCCCAAACCTGCTATCTGTCAGAGATGCTTCAAGGTTGCGCAATTGCTGCAGTCCAAGAATGTCAGTTTGCATTCCAGGAGTGCCGTTTTACGATGTCACAGTGATGGCACTTCCTGTTTGATGATGTCACTTCCAGGGACGACACCACTTCCAGGTTAAAATTGTCATCACTTCTGGCGGGTCCCAACACGAGTGCTGTTCTAAAAAGTGGGTCCTACTCTAAAAAGAACCACTAACCTAGAACCACTAACCTAGACAGAGGGATGCGGAGATCTTCCTGCAGGGGCCCCCTCTAATCACACTGGGGGTACACATCCATGGCTATTGGGGAGCAAGCTAGGCCGGCGCATGAATGTGCTCTGGCCTAGCAGCACTGGATCTGCTCACGCTCACGGATGAGGTAGGTTTGTGCTGGCCTGGGCAGGCCAGTGCAGGAGGGGGAGGGGGTCGCAGGAGGGTGGGATTTGGGGGCAGGGGGAGAGCAGACCGGGCGCAGGAGGGGAATGGGACTGGCCTGGGAGACTTAAGACAGATCCTAAGCCCCAGCCCGACCTGACATTACAGAGGCCGCTTTGATTTGTGCCCACAAAATCTGGGTGCAGATCAGTGGTGTCATTCAGGGGGAACGGACCAGAACGGGCGTTCCGGATCCTAACGGGCTCCGTGGCTGGTTCCGGGTTCCCGACAAGTGCCAATCAAAAGTGAGTTCCTGTTCCTAAATCATTTGAATGACACCACTGGTGCAGATCCAAGTAGCCCCATAGTACTATTACCCCACAGTAGCCCCATAAGACGGGCTGGCATGCCCGTGCGGGGTCAGGCGAATGAAATCCGCTTGCTCCAGTCCTGCCTCGTTCTGGATACAGCTCAGACGACCCAGCCTGCCTGTTCCAGCCCAAGTGAGGATTGCGCCCTCCGTGAGCTTTCCGACGGAGTCGGGATTTCCGCCAGGGTCTCCCTGCTCCTAGTCCGACACGGTTGCCGCAGCAACACATCGGCTGCCTCACCAGTGTGCAGCGGAAATCCGAGTCCAGAGTCTGGAAAGCCCAGCCGGGGAAAGAGCGTGCGGCACGGCAGCCTCCCAGGGAGGGCTGCACTGCTGGTGCGCCAACATGTGGACGATGCGTTTCAGTGACGCAGCCAGGGCAAGCTGCCCGCCCGGAGTGCCAGAGCCCGCCTCTCTCTCTCTCTCTCTCTCTCTCTCTGTGAAAAGGGCCAGCTGCCTGGCCTGATGCTCAGCTGTCCTTACACTTTTATTAGGATTTGGTCCGGGAAGCCAGCTTTGGAGGGCAGCAAGCAGATGGCCGGGGAGATCAAGCGTCCCCATCACTTTGATAAATATGGCCCAACTCAGTGACTGATTAAAAGATTAATTTGTTAGGGAGTTTTGGGAGAAGAAAGGCAAAGAAGAATCAGGATCTTGGCTTGGTACTTTTCCAGTCACCACCCCTGGCAGAAACGGACATGAATGGGCCTGAGGACTTCTTTTTTTCCCCTTGTCATTGCAATTAAAGATTCTCTCCCCAACTCTCAGGGGTGAAGAGCAGTCCCAGCACCTCCTTAAACCTGGGCTTAATTCCCAAGAGCAGGGGTGGGTACAAGCTGAGAATCGGGACTTCCTCGGTTTGAGCCTAGCATTGCAATTCTACGCAGTTCTACTTGAAAATAAAGCCCATTGAGTTTGATAGGATGTGGTACCAAGGAAATATGTGCAGCAGTATTATTCAAGCTGTGGGTCAGGACCCACTTGGTGGGTTGTGGCCTGATGTCAGGTGGGTTGCGGAAAGCTGGGAGCAGCCATCTTGGAAACTGCAGACCTGACTCCTGCTATATTCCTTCTCTGAGTGTTCACTCAGAATTTTCAAGTGTTGTTGTTGTTTTTTAGTTCAGTGCTTTTACATCATATTTGATCCTCATCTTGCTTTCTGTTAGGGACGTTTCGTGACTGTGCAGTTGCTGCAGTCCAAGAATGCCAGTTTGCATTTCAGGGCTGTCATTTGATTATGTCACAATGACAGCACTTCCTGCTTGATGATGTCACTTCCTGCCACAACATCACTTTCAAGTTAATGACATCACTTCCGGTGGGTCCCTGACACGAGTGCCATTCTAAAAAGTGGGTCCCGGTCTAAAAAGTTTGAATACCACTGATATATTCAAAGGATTGCAGCTTCGGTGACCTTACTGGGCAAGCCACTCCCTCCCAGTCTCAGCTTTCCCACTGGCAATGTGGGGGTGGTAATACTAGCCTTACCAGCAATATGGGGGTGGTAATATTAGCCTTACCAGCAATATGGGGGTGGTAATATTAGCTTTACTGGCTTGCTGTAAGGATCGCATCAGGTTAATACAAGTAAAGCATTTGGACATTGCTACATATACAGAGCAATGTCAAAATAGTCCGCATAGTCAAAGCTATGGTTTTCCCAGTAGCAACGTATGAATGTGAGAGCTGGACCATAAGGAAGGCAGAGCGCCGAAGAATAGATGCTTTTGAATTATAGTGTTGGAGAAGACTCTTGAGAGTCCCCTGGACTGCAAGGAGATCCAATCGGGCAATCCTCCAGGAAGTCAAGCCTGATTGCTCCCTGGAAGGACAAATCCTGAAGCTGAAGCTCAAATACTTTGGCCACTTCATGAGAAGAGAGGACTCTTGAGAAAGGACCCTCGTGCTGGGCAAGATGGAAGGCAAAAGGAGGAGGGGGCGGCAGAGGATGAGATGGTTCGACAGTGTCACCGAAGCGATGAACATGAATTTGGGTGAACTCCGGAAGCTAGTGGAAGACAGGGAGGCCTGGCATGCTGCGGTCCAGGGGGTCACGTAGAGTCGGACACGACTTAGCGACTGAACAACAACAACAACATATACAGAAAGTTTCATTATTAAAACCAAATGTGAAGGCCAAGTAAAGTAGGACTTTGTGATTTGTAGAGGTGAGTGAAACTGGTTTTTTTTTTCTGATTTTGGTGTTTTCTGAAGTTAGAAGTGCAGAAAGTGATGTTACGTTTAGGGGCACATTTTTATAAATTATAATTATGAATTGTAATCTCTTTAAAAGTGTACTAGGTAGGGAGGTGGGAGGAGCCTTCTGGCAATGGCGAACGCACTCGGGGCAGCTCTGTTTCCTCGAGGTGTTCAACTCTCCGTGTGAGGACCTCTGGACCAAAATGAGGTCGTTCAGCTGCCAGGTGAGGCAGTGAACCCTGTGGGTGCAATTTCCTTTAACCCTTACAACGGCAATTGTGGGGTGTAGAGGAGACAGCCCTTTTCAATTTTTGGATCCCACGGAAGAGAACGCCTAGCCGAAGAGCTGGGACAAGCCAGAAAGACTCTCACTTCAACAGCTTAGCGAAGATGTAAGCGTTTTCTTTGAAAAACCTGATTCTAATTTCCATTTCTACAGAGTAAATAGGTGCTTAAGAAATGTTAATTTGGTGAATTGGGGAATGGCAAGCTAACCTAACGAAGAAGGAAGCGACTAGCAACAGCAACGTGTGAAATGGCGGCCAGAGGCGTGCAAGCCGCTGGTATTCAACTAACATGGTATTCAATTAACATATGTAAGCCCTAATGAAAACCTTTCGATTGCAATGGGAAATTGTTTGTGAAGGCATTTAAGTCAGCTTGTTGTTAAATACATTGCAATTGAGTTGGATTAAAAAAATGATAAAGCTAAAAAAAATCAAACAAATATAGAGATTTAAATTGGACACAGGAACAAACGTTAAATCTATTTGTCTGAATGGGAACTGACTGTTTAAACAGAAGCGCTGCGTTCTAGTAAGCCTGAACTTGCAACTTTCAAAACTAAGAAGTCTCTATGTGCTATGCTCCCTATAAATGGCGACTACTGGCTTTTGAATACTTAAGAGATGTTAATTTGAGAATCTGCAAGTCTTCCCAATGAAGAAGTCCTAATGAAAACCTCGTAATTGCAATGGGAAAGTGTTTGTGAATGCATCTAAGCCAGCTTGTTGTTGTTGGATTTTGAATACAAGGAGACGAAGGCAATTTAACGTTCCAATACTTTGAGTAAATTACAAAACAAAGGCGAAGTGGTTTGTACCTGATTGAAAGCAAGACTAAAGTTATAGATTGAACTTTAATAAAGCATTAGGAATTAAAAAAGGAAAAAAGGAAGAAGATTCAGTTGGAAGGAAGAACCATTCTTTTAACTTTACAAAGAACATTGAAAAGAACATCCTAAAGAACGTTGAAAGAAAAATTCACTAGAAAAGCAGAAGAAGAAGCATCTATTTAATTTATATATACTGATTCCATATTGTGCTGAATTTAACACTGAATACTGAATTGTGTTGAATTTTATATTACATAATTTTGCAGTATTAAGCTAATATTAATATGCTTTAAGTTAGTGGGTGGTTTTTCCGATTTTTCTCCATCCTTTTTTGCTTCCCTCCTTTTTTCCTCCATCTTTTCCTGTTTTCCTCCATCTTTACTAAAGCTTAGCAAAATTAGGAACTGCTTGTAATACACTTATGTTAAGATATACTTTATTTTTGTCTCTTCCCTTTCTAGTTATTTTTCCATCTTTAACCTCTCCTGCTTCTGATGCAATTTAGAGTATAATTTGCCTTTGTAATTAAAGGCTAGAGGGGGTGTGTGTCTATAAGTGATGATTGTTAAACACTAATTGAAGGGCTCTGTTATTGTTCAAAAGGAAGAATATATGCATATATAGAGAGAAAAGGGGGGAAAAAACGCAAAACTACAGAAGAAATTTCAAATTGCTAAAAGGTTAAGTGGGAATTTTTTGTAGTTGTTATATCTTGCCATTTATAAGAAGCTTTTGATTGATCTAATCATTTAAGTCGTACTGTTAAAGATAATATTGTAAAGAATGACAGCTAAGAAAGAAGGTCTTAGAGTAGGGGTTAGGACCTCTCCATTATTGACTTCGGGTTTGTCTAATTTGGTGAGGCAAGATTTAAAAAGTATGGAAGCAAGAAGGGAGATTCAAAATGATACAATCTTAGCAGCAATAGAACAAATGCGTCTAGATATACGAGAAAATATAAGAGAATCAGAAACTAGAATAACAACAAGATTTGAAAATAAGTTAGAAGAATTTCAAATGCAATTAAGTAAGGTCTCTGAGGAAATGAAAATAGCTACTAAAGATAGGAAAAAAATAAAAAAAGAAATACATTCAGTTCAAGAGGAAATTACGGAGTTAAAGAGTGAGTCTGAACAGTTAGAACTTATACAGTTAAGACAACAAATGGAAAATGCAAAGATGTTAATTCGTATTCGGAATTATCCGGAACAACAGAAAGAAATAACAGAGAAAGTAATTAAAAATTGGCTAGAACAAGAATTAGAAATAGCAGAAGAAGTCTTAGAAGAGGGAATAGAGATAGTATATAGAAAGAACTCTAATTTTGCCAAAAGATATAATAAACCAAGAGAAATAATTATAAAGTTCAACAGAAAGAAACTGAAAGAGGAAATTCTGACGAGGTTAGAAGAAAAAGAAAGAATAATAAAAGAACATAAACTCTTGATATTAAAAGAAATTCCCTATCAGGTAAGGAAAAGAAGAATTCCTTATAAAGACTTCAATGCGGTTTTAAGACGAAATCAAATAAAATACAAATGGAATCTACCAGAAGGGGTTAGTTTCTATTACAAAGCCAAATATTATAATATTAACTCAGTACAAAAAAAAGAACAATTTTTAGATAAATTCGGCAAACAATTAGGAATTATAAATACAAAAGGTATAGACAGAGAAGGAAAAGGAAGATATGAGAGAAAAGGAAAGTCAGAATTAAGTAGTTCAGAGGAAGTGGAGGAAATAATTAGTCAAGACGCAGAAAGTAAAGGAGAAGATTCTCAAGAAGATTCAGAATCAAGAGGCGCCGTGGCATTAAGGAAAAAGAATGATAAGGATACAATCAAGCAACAAGATGTACAGGAGGGGGAAAGAAGGAGGAAGACAACAAGGAAAAAGAGATGAATAATTTATAAATGTAAACTAAAATACTGTTACTTAATATAAATGGACTAAATAACTCGACTAAAAGGCTAAAAAACATATAAATAATTAAACAAAGTCAATCCAGATATAATATGTTTACAGAAAGTCTATATAAAAGACCAACAAAAAACTGATATATAATGAAATATTAGGGATTGTATTTTCAACAGTATTGGTTAATAAATAAGAAAAAAGGTGTGGTTATGTATGTTAAACTAGCTTTGAACTCAGAATTAATTTGGAAAGATGTCCAGGGACAAACATCCATTTTACAATCAAAATTATTAATTATTGATATGTAGGCAAAAAATATTAGGTAAGAACAACCTTATAAGACCTTATATCAAAAGATAATTGATCTTGCCCTCTTGGAATTGAAGGATCGATTTTGGAATTGAAGGACGATTTTGATAAAGCGGAGATGTATATTAAAAAAAAAATGTTTTACTACGAATATATTATATATTATAAGGATAAAAAGGTAGAAATGGAAAAAATATGCAGATTATGGAAAAAAAAAGATTTTTGATTAATATATTATTTTGCTGTGACCTTTTGTTTCCTTCCCCAAGTCTCCCTGTCCCGTGTCGTCCTTATTACCTATCCCTATGTCTTTATATGTGTAAACACAAATAAAAAAAATATACAAAAAAAAAAAAAAATAAAAATAAAAGTGTACTAGGTAGGCGATATAGGTGGTATAGTTTCAGCAGGTGCAGTCACATGCCTGTAGAGGTGTTAGAGCAGGGATGTCAAACCTGTTTCATACAGGTAAAGGTAAAGGTTTCCCCATGACCAAATGGTCTAGTCGTGACCGACTGTAGGGGGCAGTGCTCATCTCCGTTTCGAAGCCTGTAGAGCCAGCATTTTTGCCCAAGGACAAGCTTCCGTGGTCATGTGGCTCTACGCTTCCGTGGTCATGTGACTCTACGCCGTAGCGCACGGAACACCGTTACCTTCCCCCCAAAGTGGTCCCTATTTATCTACTTGCATTTAGGTGCTTTCGAACTGCTAGGTTGGCAGGAGCTGGGACATGCAACGGGAACTCACTCCGTCGCACAGTCTTGAACTCCCAACCTTCCGGTCGAAAGCCCAGCAACAGCGGATTAACTCGCTGCGCCACCACGTCCCTAAACTGTTTCATACAGAGGGCCAAAGTTATAATGGAATTTCAGCAGGTAACCCATAAGGATGGAAGGGAACTTGTGTGTGTGTTTTTTACTGTCTGTAAAACACCATGTACTTAAATGGAATAACAACAATAATTGGATAAATTATTGATCATGATGCCTTCATGCTTATAATCACATCAAGCTTTCTTTTTGTGTGTGCTGTTTTATGAGTGCTCTCATGCACATTGGTAATAATGAGGGAAGAAAAGACATGAACCAAGGAAGTGGAGGAAATAAAAATTGTGGCATACTGTGTATACACAGCATTTAATGCAAATGTAGAATTTTTTTAAGGCATAGTAGAAGAGTCTTAATGCACTGATTCCATTTTGGAAATCAGGCCAGATAATCCAGTACTCTGAAATCTCGGGAGAAACTGGGATGAGGAAAAAAGTGTTCTTTTAACCTGATGGTTACATCTAATTGTCTTTTGATTCTCTCTGATATGAGAAAGAATATAGTTTTTTTTTCCCCTGACTGTGTGTTACAGTTAACAGACTGTAGGCATTGTTCATACAGTCCCATCAATGAATAAGACACTTTATACAGAGGAAGAGGACAGTGTCCTGCCAAAATGATCTTACAAATTCAATAAAAAAAATCAGAGGAAATGGAAGGAAATGAAGGCAAGGAAAGTGCAAGCCATTGTCTCCGTTGTTCATGCTTACACTTACAGCGCAATCCTAACCTGAAGTTAGGCTGGCAGAGTTAGGTCATCAAAGTTTGGCCAGCACAAGGGACACCATAAATGATGGTTGTACCACTCTCAGGGTCAGAGAGGCCAGCACACAGATGTGCGCCATCCTTCCTGTGGTCCAAATGCACTTTATGGTGTCCCTTGTGCCAGCCAAATTTTGCTGGCCTAACTGTGCCGGCCTAACTCCAGGTTAGGATTGCGCTCTTAGTTACAATGGGGGAAGAGGGCTAAGTAATTGTGCCAAAGCCTTTGTGGAAAAGATGAGTTTTAAGATGCACGACTGCTTCTGTAACAACGTATTCTGTAATTGGTTGAAGATAATTGTAAAGAACGGTTGCCCACAGGAGACTTTGTTTATGAGAACCAAATGGGGTGAATTGTTGGCACAGTCTGCCAGTGTGGCCACAGCGAATGAGTACAGGGTGTCGTGCAAGTGTAAAATTTCTGCCAGAGATCCTTGCCGGCTGGAGATGGGGAGATGAGGTGTAGATGAGGTGCAATGGGGAGGGTTCCTCCCCACTTTCTGCCCAGAATTGTGTCACTTGGTGCTTCAATGAGATCAGCTTTGCAAAATTATCACAGCCGTGCACAGCTCATTCTGCCAGCTTCTAGTGGGATGAAGATCAAGCAAATGAGATTTTAAGCGCTTGTCAAAATTGGAAGCTTCTCTTTCTTGAGAGGTGGGGGTGGTGGTTTGTGAGAAGAGCCTGTGGGGCAGAACCGCGCACAGCTGAGCTCACTTGCTTACATAGTCCGGCTCCTGAGCCAGACAGGCGGATGGCTCTGCAGTGAGGCTTCCTAGCCCGGGGCAGTAACTGTTAACAATAGATACGGGGATCCTGGGCTGGCCTGAGACCTCCTGATGCCCAAGATGGAGCTCCAAATCCTGGTAGTGCCTTCTCCAAGCCCCTTCACCAACCACACCCTGAGTTTGTAAACAAAGAGACGGTGGAGCAAAAATGTGGAGGAGAGAGAGTGGGTGAAGATACTGTAGTTGCCCACTGTCCCTCCTCCATGCTTCCATTTCAACTCTGTTCAGGGCCGTATTATCCATTAGGCGGAGTAGGCTGCAGCCTAGGGGCCCCACAGGGACTAGGCATGTCTGGGCGCCAGCCTAACGCATGGGTCTCCAGACTCCCCAACCGCCCCGCCAACCCTCCAGCTGGGAAGAGACCACAAAGGTGACTATAGAAGGCCTTGTAAGACAAGGCTTGCAGAGATCACCACGAACCACAGGGGATAAGCCCCGCCTCCAGGAATTGAGCTGGGCTGCCCTGTGGAGGCCGCATCGCTGGGGGGCTTCAATGCAAAATTGGGTCCATTGGTGAAGTTATTTTTTTTTTCCCTTTTGGGAACAACTTTGCCTGGCTTTTCTGTTTTTTGCCCCTCAGATTTTGTATTGGAAAAGGCAGGAGCCACCCAGAGGACAGGGAGTGGTATCAGCAAAGGCCCCTTGTCCCAGATAAACCAGGGATTATAGGGTTAATCCCAGAAGGTGTTTGCAAGCCTCGCACAGGTGCAGATGGGCGTGGCTGATGAATTAAAGCCTGCCCACTGATTGGTGTCAGTATATTGGCCTAGGTATAAAGCTGGGATGGGAGCTGGATAGGACCCAGGGAAGGTCCTGGAGGAGGGCACCAGGTAGGTGCTGGATGGCTGGACTGCTGGCTGTGTGCTGGACAGACGGACGGACTGCTGGCTGTGCTGGATGGACTGCCTGCCTGTTGGATGGCCTGAAGGAAGGACTGGCTGAAAGACTGGCTAGAGGAAGGACTGCCTAAGGATGGGATTTGGCGGAACAGATTTCTGCCTATATTTCTGCTGTTTTTGGAGTGGGGTGAGGAGCTGATAATGTGTTGTGTTGCTTTCCTGAAGTTTCAAAGGGGCCCCAAATAGCTGAAAGCCTCGGGGCCTGGCCATGGGTTCATATGGCCCTGACTCGGTTCTCCTCTCCCCTTTTGTCTCTAGGAAGAGGGGCAAAGAGGAACAGCGAAGGCAAGAGGGACTGGGAGGACAGAGGCGGGGGTCTCTCTTAACCTAAAGGGACTGGGTCAGGCCAGCCTTCCTGAGATCTCCATCAGGCTCACAACCGAGCAAGGGCCACTTTCAGAACCATCTCTTGAACCTGAACTACCTGGTAGAAAATTCCGCTCCGCATGGCATCTTAGGGCAGCGGTTCCCCAACTTTTTCGACAGGCGGCTCCGTAGACCCACTGGGCCATTAGCCACGGCTCCCCATTTGGGCTACAATCTTATACATTGTATAGGGCAGCGGGGTTTTTCTCAAGGATTCTGCAGATCCCCTGGCTGGTTTCCGTGGCTCCCCGGGAGCCTGCCGTTGGGGAACCACTGCCTTCGTGCTTGAATGACATACCGACATGACTACATGAAACAGACATTTTTACACATGCTCCAGGATTTGACTTCTAGGGGTGCTGGGGGTGGGATTGGATTATCAAGAGTGGTAAGCCTGCCAACTCAAAGTTACGTTCCAGCATTTGAACAAGACGTTCCCCAAAGATGGCAGCAGAAACCAAATGGGCACAGTGGTTTTCCAGGAACAAAGACCTGACTCATGCAAGCAAGCCCGTGCATGCAGGCAAATGTCACAGTCCATTCCACCCAGGCCGGTTTCTCACCCCTTAACCAAGCTGACTTGGAGTCAACCCCCCCCCCAATCCAGTTGGTTCAACCCAAAGCACAAGCAAATCCCACCTCCCCAGTCATCATAAGGAGAACTTTTTGTTGTTGTTGTTGTTGTTGTTCATTTTTCCTTGTCACCCCAACAGTCAGTTTTCTGACCATTGAATGATGTGGTTCCTCGAGCTCTGGGCCAGTCTAAACAGTCTAGGTCTGGGTGTTTAGCATTCAGTTCTTTCCATAACCTGCTTCTGTTAATAAGTTTATAACCCATAAAATCCTGGAGGCTGGGGAGCGGGCTGGGGGTGGGAAGCGGTGAAGGGATTTAGCAAAGCAGGGAGACAGATAATCCTGTTAACCCTTCATGTATCTGGCTTGCTGGTGGAGCTTGAAGCAAGAGGTTTTAGCTGAGATTCCACTTCCCCCTTCATCTGACTGAATTGGACAAAGAGCTGTAGTTATTCAACTCATGTGTGCATCACAGCATACATTAGCTTAGGGCGCAATCCTAATCAACTTTCCAGCACCAGGATAAGGGCTATGCAACTCCAAGTTAAGGGAACAAACATTCCCTTACTTTGAAGAGGCCTTCATGATTGCACCCCCTCCCCACAAACTACATGATGCAGCACATGCCCCATTGACACAGCTATGTCAGTGCCGGAAAGTGGGTGAAGATTGCACCCTTGATTCAGTTCTTGCACCCAACGCTGGCTCAGGAGAACTGCTGAACTGAACACATGGTCTCTTTCCCCTGGGACGTAATGGCCATAATCATACTGGCCATGTTTCTGACAATGGCAAACTGCTCCTTCTTTATCTGGGCAAGGTTTTGCTGAGTTGGGGTCAATGTTGTTGCGGCAGGGGTGCCAGGAGCCCCTTTTGGTATCGGTTCTGCAAGCACATTCATTCTGCTTCCGGATAGAGAGCATCTTTGCTGGGACCCACCTGAGATTTGCTTGCGACCCGCATAGTGGGTTCCAACCTGTAGTTTACTGCATTAAGAACACAAAAAGCTGCTTTCTTCAGAGTCAGGCCATTGGTTCATAAGGTTTAGTATTGTCAGCATTGAACGGCAGCACCTTCTAGTGTTCCCAGCAAGGGTCTTTTCCAGCACTATCTGGAGATGATGAATCTGGAAACTTCTGCCTGCAAAGCAGTCACAGCCCCTCCTCAAATATGCTTTTTCCCCTGCAGCAAAAGATATTGGAAAATGGCATTATCACGCCATTGTACAAATCGATGGTAAGGCCGCACCTGGAATATTGTGTCCAGTTCTGGTCGCCGCATCTCAAAAAGGACATAGTGGAGCTGGAAAAGGTGCAGAAGAGAGCGACAAAAATGATTACGGAGCTGGGGCACCTTCCTTATGAAGACAGACTGCAGCGTTTGGGGCTCTTCAGCCTAGAAAAAAGGCGTCTGAGGGGGGACATGATTGAGACATACAAAATTATGCATGGAAGGGATAGAGTCGATAAAGGGATGTTCTTTTCCCTCTCTCAAAACACCAGAACAGGGGGCATCCGCTAAAACTGAGGGGTGGGAGAGTTAAAACAGATACAAGGAAGTATTTTTTTACCCAGCGGGTAGTTAATCTGTGGAACTCTTTGCCACAGGAGGTGGTGATGGCATCTGGTCTTGATGCCTTTAAGAGGGGATTGGATGGATTTCTGGAGGAAAGGTCCATCGTGGGCTATAGGCCATGATGGATTGTGCAACCTCCTTACAAAGGTGGAGGGCTACTGGTACCGGGTGCAAGGGAGTGGCCACAGGATGCAAGCATCTTGTTGTCTCATGCCTCCCTGGGGCACCTGGTGGGCCGCTGTGAGATACAGGAAGCTGGACTAGATGGGCCTTTGGTCTGATCCAGCAGGGCTCTTCTTACGTTCTTAAAATTTCTTATTGGTGAGGGGAAAAGCAGAGTAGAGCAAGCAGCGAAATTTCCCCCCTAGGGCATCACCTCAAGGGAACCTCCCTCACCCGGGCTGACTGCTATTAACAAAAGACACATGAGGCAGAGGCAAAAAGAAAGGTTTACTCACAGTTCCACCCAGTGCATACCTACAGCATCTGATTAGGATCAGGGGTACAACTAACACTTGGAAGGCAATGCCCTTCAGCTGCATTGCCCTGCATGGAGGTGTGCTTAAGATGGCAGGGGCATCAGAGCCCTTGGTCTGCACATCTTATCAAGCCAGTGGTCAGAGGACAAAAGGGATGTGCTCAGAGCAGAAGGGAAAGAAATAAGGTCAAGGCCACACACCCCTAGGAATCACAGAGAGGACAGGTAAGAAGGGTCTAGGTCACAGGACATCACATTTTCCCCTTTTGGACATTAGACTGCCCCCTCTAGACAGCAGACGGAGTTGTGCCAACTCCAACAAAAGAGACCTAGCAGAGGATAAAGGTTTTCGTCGTGCAGAATTGAACTGCCAACCTTCCGGTCAGCACGCTCAGCAGCAGCAGTTTAACCGAGAGGATATGTAGATGTAATTCCTAAACTGCCCGAGATGCATGGGAATGCAGAGGTAGCCGGTTGGCTAACGCTGCATCCTGTGGCAGCCACAAGAAGCTCCACGGGGGAAGGGGACACTGGTCCCCTTTCCCTGCCATAAGGGCACAGGGCGGGCAAGCAGTCTACTTACCTCTGCCCTGGCTATTTAATCAATGCAGAGACAAGGCCCTCCATATAAGGCCTCAGGGCCCCCCATGGAGGTCGGGATCTGCCGGTAAGAGTTGCCACTGGTTCCACCCCTGCTGCTCCCCCCACCCTAGAATGCCCTCCTGCCCCGCCCGGAGAAGCTGCAACTTGCTGGCTTGCAGAGCTCCCTCTGGGCCGCGCGGGGACAGCATCACCACAGTGTCACCCCAGCACCGGCATTAATGGTTTTCTGCCAGCGCTGGAGGTGCTTTACAGTGCCTTGCACGACAGTTCCATGGGTGGTATGCTAGCACAGCCCACGCTATGCCTGATAGGATCGGGCCCTGGGTCATTCAATAGAGCAGTGAAACTTTAAAGAATGCACCTACGGGCAGAAGATTTAGCCGAGAGGGTTAATGCCTCCGTTTGCCCGAAGATAACCACTGAAGATCTCAAGGTCGTGAGCTCGAGACTCCCGGAAGTCTGTGTGAGCGGCAGACCTTGCAAACTGTGGCTGATTAAAAGCTGAGTTTCAGCTGCCTCGTGGGAGGAGGAGTGTGCTGAACACAGCTGCATCTCTGGTGAGAGCAGGGAAGCCTCATCAGCCAGCAGACGACAGACGGGTGGCTAAAGAAAGAAGGCTAAATCCAGAAAGAAAGATCTGTTTGAGTGTGGTTCTTGAAAGATAGAACATTCTGTAAATTGTAAAAACCTTCGGGTTTGTGAAAAGTCTGCCTATGTAAACCGCCTTGAGTTGTAATCATTAGAGAAATCTAGTGACCTTAAGAAAGGCGGTATATAAATACATGTATTATTATTATTATTATTATTATTATTATTATTATTATTATTATTATTATTATTATTA
>JAJKFI010000053.1:2443167-2465948 GCA_029204185.1 Lerista edwardsae | reverse complement strand
GTGTGTGTGTGTGTGTGTGTGTGTGTGTGTGTGTGTGTGTGTGTGTGCGCGCGCGCGCGCGCGCGTACTTGCAATGGCATACGGAAAGCAAAACACGGCTGGCCCTGATTTTCAGGCAAGCTGTTTTTATTGATACAGAACAGCAGAAGAGCCCTGTGGGGCTTCCTAAAAGCATCAGGCTGACCATTGGGGAAACAAGGTGATGGACCAGCTACGTCTTCTGCTTATGAGAGATGTAGCTGGTCCATCACCTTGTTTCCCCAATGGTCAGCCTGATGCTTTCAGGAAGCCCCACAAGCAGAGCTCAATGGAATTCCAAAAGCAGGAGGATGGTTTGATCCTGCCTGCGGCTTGCATGAGGCAGGTGGCTGTTTCCTTCTGTGGCCCTGCAGTGGCTCAGAGGCATTTCTAAGGTATGGCAAGGGGGGCCATGAGCCCTGGGCGCCATAAGGTGGGGGGCACCATTGGCATGGTGCCCCCGCCCGCAAATTTGCGCCCCTGGGAGGCGTGCCAGCGTCTCCCCTCCTGGACGCCGCGTGAGCACTTTAAAGTGCCCAACCGGCAGCCAGGTCAGGGAAGCCGCCACCGCGCCCCCCGAGCTGAGAGGTGCACCGGCGTCTCCCCTCCTCCTGGCCACTGCACGAACACTTTAAAGTGCCCAACCGGCAGCCAGGGGAAGCCGCCTGAGAGGCACTCTGCTTCCCTTGGCCGCTGTTCGGGCAAAACAAGGAGGCGGGGCTTGAAGCCACACCCCACAACGTCATGATGTTGTCATGGGCGCGGTTTCACCCTGGTACGCCTCTGCAGCCACTGGTATTCAGTGGATTGCAGTGGAAGGGTCTGTACAGCCATCATGGCTATATTAGCAGGATACTCAGAGTGGGCAGAAAGTATTTCTTCACACATGGCTGTCCAAGCACAAGTGTAGCACCGTGTGCTCCCCACAGCCAGCACATGCATATGTGTGCATTTTAATTACCAGTGCCCACACTTGTGGGAACTCCAGAAATCATTCAACTGTCTCGTGCATTCAGAGATTGTTTGTAGAAGTGCTTTGATGCATTCAGAGTATCTGCAAATCCAGCTTTATCCCTAACAATGTCAAAAAAAATCCAATCTGTTTATTAAAATCAGTGATTACTCTCAGCATTCCTCTCAGAGGTATTTGCATGTCAACAGCAAAATTACAGTCCCCTGGACTGCAAGGAGATCCAATCGGTCAATCCTCCAGGAAGTCAAGCCTGATTGCTCCCTGGAAGGACAAATCCTGAAGCCGAAGCTCCAATACTTTGGCCACCTCCTGAGAAGAGAGGACTCTTTAGAAAAGACCCTCATGCTGGGCAAGATGGAAGGCAAAAGGAGAAGGGGGCGGCAGAGGATGAGATGGTTAGATAGTATCACCAAAGCGATGAACATGAAATTGGATGAACTCCAGAAGCTGGTGGAGGACAGGGAGGCCTGGCGTGCTGAGGTCCAGGGGGTTGCAACGAGTCGGACACAACTTAGCGACTGAACAACATTATAATCCTGGCAAGCCAACGAACATGTCATATCCACATGCCCACAAACCCTTCTCCCATGAAAAATCTCTTCTCCCATGGATCATATTTTCAGGGGCACAATCCTAACCAACTTTCCAGCACTGGTGTAAGGTCAATGCAGCTTTGAAGTAAGGGAATACACATTCCCTCACCTTGAAGAGGCCTCTGTGAATGCTACTCCACTGCAGGATGCAGCACATGCCCCACTGGCACAGCTATGGAAAGTTGGGTAGGATTGTGCCCTAAGTGATTTCCCTGAGCAGTGAGGAGGCCGGGACAGTGCTAAAGGGGGATCTTTTAGGTGGGCATTTTTAGGCACACAGGAGCTGATCTGTTTTGAACTAAAGCCCACTAGTGGGAGCCAAGTGCAGAATAAAGTCTGGGGGATCTTTTAAGGACCAGGTTCATCTCTGAGCTCACATAGCACAGGAATTTGCACAAACATTCTTTTTAGGGCTGCCTCTTAAGAGCTTGGATGATTGTGTCTATTTTGTTGTCATACTTTTTATCAAGCATTATGATTGCATTTAAGTATTCTTTGTTCACCAAGAAGATGAGGAAAGCACTGCTGAATTATTATTCCAAGAGCCCATCACATCCCGTAACCTCTGGGAAGCCCAAAAGCAGGTGGGCTTCTCTCTCACCGTTGCTACCTGCAACTGGTATTTAGAAGTATTTAGCCAACAAACCCAGAGGTATCACATAGCCATCACAACTAATAGCAATTGATAGACTTGTCCTCTATGAACTCGTCTAAGCCCCCTTTAAAAGCCTCCAAGCTAGTGGCCCTCTCTACATCTGTGGCAATGGGTTCCATAGACTAATCACACTGGGTCATTCCTCCCTTTGTCCATCTTAAATCTCTCACCACACATTTTGAATGGATAACCTCTGGTTCTAGTATTGCAAGAGAAGGATAAAAGCTTATGGTCAAATACAGTCACAAACTCTGTTAGTTTTGGATTGGCAGAATGACTGGAAGGAAGGTAACAACAGTGCTTTCAGCGTAGAGCATTCTGATGGGGTTGGTTTCTTAGCAAAATGTCCTCTTGTGGGCTGCAATAGACAGATGCTCTCTAGCGATGGCTGCCTTCCCTTGCATTAACACGTCTATTTCCGTCTCGGATTGAGGGCTGGGAAAAGTCTGGCTGTGCTGGCGCTCGTTGGTCCATTTGTTAATTAAAGCCAACGTTCTTAATCCCTACTCCCACCCTTGGCCTGGACTCCAAGAAACAAGGCGTAATAAGCCTTAGAGAAATCACATCTTTGCCCTTTTCCTGCTGGGCAGGAAATGGAACAACTCCATGGGGGAAGAGCTTCCTGCCTGTGCCCTGTAGGATGATAGCATTTGTACCAAGCCTGGCAGTTGTGTTCAAATGAAGAGAAAGCATTTTGCTCCCCAGTTCTCCAAGGAATGAGAGCAGTGGTGCAATTCAAATGAATTAACAACGGTTCTATGATGTCATAGCCGGAGCAAAAAAAACCCTGAAGCCAGCCGAGGTGTGCGAGTGGGCGGGGCCCGGCCATTTAACAACCGGTTCTATAGAACCTGGGCGAACGCTTGTGCCGAGGTTAGAAGCTTTTTTCTTCTCTGATTCACTTTGCTATTGGAAAATGGCAGAGAAACAACCCAAATTATTGTTGCTGCCTTTTCAGGAAAAGCAGCAGGCTCTGGCGTCACAATGACGGCACTTCCAGCCATGGTATCCCTTCTGGTGGGTCCCAGACAGATGGTCATTCTAAAAAGTGGGTCCTGATGCTAAAACGTTTGAGAACCACTGCCCTAGATTCAGATCCCCACAGCCTGCTCCACCTCTGCCCCCTGCAGAAGGGAACTTCGGGGGCCCAACCTGCCCAAATGGGAAGAGCTGCTCAGCAAGAGGAAGCCAGATCGCTTCTGCCTGCCTCATTCCTTTAGTTGGTCATCACCACCATAAAATCCCTTGGGCTGCAGTCCTTTACACACCTATCTGGGAGTAAGTCTCAATGAACACAGCGAGCCTTACTTTTGTGTATACATGCATACACATTGACCCCTGCTAACTGGGCAAGAGGCACTTTTTCCAGTAGTGTTCCTCTTATATTTAGCAGGGGGAGAGTAATTGTCCCTCTTCACCCCTGCGCAGTCTTCTAGTGGCTGTTGCTGGCAGGCTGCCTTTTTTTATTTTTTTTATTTTTTTTAAGATTGTGAGCCCTTTTGGGACAGGGAGCCATTTAACTTTATTATTACCATTTGTCTGTAAACCGCTTTGTGAACTTTGTGTTGAAAAGCGGTATATAAGTACCTGTTGACTGACTGACTGACTGACATTGTGCCATTGTGACGTTACAGTAGAATCAAGGTAGCATCATAAGAACATAAGAACATAAGAAGAGCCATGCTGGATCAGGCCAAGGGCCCATCTAGTCCAGCTTCCTGAATCTCACAGCGGCCCACCCCAGGTGCCCCAGGGAGGCAGGAGACAACAAGATGCTTGCATCCTGTTGCCACTCCCTTACACCCGGTACCTGTAGCCCACCACCTTTGTAAGGAGGTTGCACAATCCATCATTGCCTATAGCCCACAATGGATCTTTCCTCCAGAAATCGGTCTAATCCTCTCTTAAAGACATCAAGACCAGATGCCATCACCACCTCCTGTGGCAAGGAGTTCCACAGATTAACTACCCGCTGGGTAAAAAAGTACTTCCTTTTATCTGTTTTAACTCTCCCAACCCTCAGTTTTAGCGGATGCCCCCTGGTTCTGGTGTTGTGAGAGAGGGAAAAGAACATCCCTCTATCAACTCTATCCCTTCCATGCATAATTTTGTATGTCTCAATCATGTCCCCCCTCAGGCGCCTTTTTTCTAGACTGAAGAGCCCCAAACGCTGCAGTCTTTCTTCATAAGGGAGGTGCCCCAGCCCTGTAATCATTTTTGTCGCTCTCTTCTGCACCTTTTCCAACTCCACTATGTCCTTTTTGAGATGCGGCGACCAGAACTGGACACAATATTCCAGGTGCGGCCTTACCATTGCTTTGTACAATGGCATGATAATATTGGCTGTTTTATTCTCAACCCCTTTTTTAATTACCCCGAGCATGGAATTGGCTTTCTTAATTGCTGCCGCACACTGGGTCGATACCTTCATGGAATTGTCCACCAGCACCCCAAGATCTCTCTCCTGAGCTGTCACAGACAGCTCAGAACCCATTAGCCTATAGATGAAGTTTTGGTTTT
This sequence comes from Lerista edwardsae, assembly GCA_029204185.1. Lineage (NCBI taxonomy): Eukaryota > Metazoa > Chordata > Lepidosauria > Squamata > Scincidae > Lerista > Lerista edwardsae. The sequence continues at coordinate 2,461,189 of JAJKFI010000053.1, read as the reverse complement.
TGGCCCCAATGTGCATCACTTTACATTTGTTTACGTTGAAACGCATCTGCCATTTGGCTGCCCATTCCCCCAACTGGGAGAGATCCTTCTGGAGCTCTTCACAATCCTCTCTGGTTTTCACCACCCGGAAAAGTTTTGTGTCATCTGCAAACTTGGCCACCTCGCTGCTTATCCCTATCTCTAAGTCATTTATGAATAAGTTGAAAAGCACGGGCCCCAAGACAGATCCCTGGGGCACTCCACTTTTCACCTCTCTCCATTCTGAAAATTGCCCATTTACCCCCACTCTCTGTTTCCTGGCCCTCAACCAATTCTGGATCCATAAGAGGACCTGCCCTCTTATTCCCTGACTGTGAAGTTTCTTCAGCAGCCTTTGGTGGGGGACCGTGTCAAACGCCTTCTGAAAATCCAGGTATATGATATCCACAGGTTCACCCACATCCACGTGCCTGTTGACCTTTTCAAAGAATTCCAAAAGGTTTGTGAGGCAAGACTTACCCTTACAGAAGCCATGCTGACTTTCCTTTAGCAGTATTTGTTCCTCTACGTGTTTTAGGATTTTATCTTTGATAAGGCTTTCCACCATCTTACCCGGAACAGACGTTAGGCTGACCGGCCTGTAGTTTCCAGGGTCCCCCCTTCTCCCTTTTTTAAAGATTGGCGTGACATTGGCTGTCCTCCAATCCTCTGGCACCGTGGCCGTTTGAAGGGACAAGTTGCATACTCTAGTTAAGAGGTCAGCAACTTCGTTCTTTAGTTCCTTAATTACTCTTGGGTGTATACCATCTGGGCCTGGTGACTTATTTATATGTAGTTTATCAATTTGATCTAAAACATCTTCCTTATTCACCATTATCTGCTTTAATTCCTTAGTTAGGAAGGGCTGTTCGGGCTGTGGTATCTGCCCAAGTTCTTCTGCTGTGAAGACGGACGCAAAGAATTCATTTAATTTCTCTGCAATCTCCAAGTCCCCTTTCATCTCATCTTTCCCTCCCTCACCATCCAGCAGGCCAACCGCCTCTCTGGCAGGTTTCCTGCTTCTAACATCAATGCTTCTAACATCAACAAGATCTAACATCAAATGAAAATCATGTGATAGAAACTGGATTGGGGGGGAGGGGTGTAGAACACTGCTCTGGTGTGGAAAAATCTAAGCATATAGGGAAAGGAGAGAGGAAAGGAGATACTGTATCGGTAAAGAAAAATGCATCGTCTGTTTCCATTTCTGGAACAGCAGATGAAGGCTGAGTTTTGTCCATTTGTTCGGAATGAATGCCCACTGAGGGCGCAATCCTAAGCAGCGCCGGAATGGTGAGGCCGATGGGCCAGTGCCATATCCGGCACTGCATAGGAGAGGCTGGAGCCTCCCTGCAGCAAGGGAGCGTTCACTCCCTTACCATAGGGGAGGCTCCAGCCTCCCCTATGTGCTCCTCGGATCTGCGCACGCTAAACAGCAGGCGCGGATCCGAAGACACTGCACGGCCCGAATTGGGGATGTGCAGCCTCCCAGGTGGGCTTAGGAGGCGGCCTTATGTCCGCCTCCCAAGCCCACCCATGTCCCGCCCCTGACCTCCCCCCCTTGCGCCAATCCCGTGTCCGGATGGACACGGAGCCTCCTTCGCGCCAGCTGGCTTCAGCTGATGCAAGGGAGGCTCGGCGGGAGCACAATGGGACCACCACGCCGGTCCCGTTGCTCTAGCACCGACACGGGGGGGCCAGTCAGCACCCCTGCGTCAGCGCTGAGGCCATCACCTCGACAATGGTGTCATCTAAATGATTTAAGAACAGGTGCTCACTTTTGATTGGCACATGTCGGGACCCGCCCACCGGAAGTGACGTCATAAGCCGGAAGTGAGGTCATGGCAGGAAGGGACATGAAAAAAGCCCTTTTTGAGGCCTCAGACGATTTTAAACTGACCCAACAGTTGCAACAGTATTCCACAGCACCCCAGAACATGTGAAGGAGGCCTGGCATCAGGTTAAAGTGACCCAACAGTTCCAAAACCCCAAAGCAGCTCATTTTTCAGTGGCAAGGCAAGGCAAGGCTCCACTCGCTGCCTGCCTGCCTGGCTCTGAGAACATGCAGGCAACTCAAACGTGCAGGAAATTCAAATGTTGCAGGGGGCGGAGTCAACGAGTGGGCGGGCGAATGGGCGGGGCCAGCCGTAATCCTAGAAACCGGTACTCGCGTACCCCCACGTACCCCCTGCATGACATCACTGCACCTCGATGCTATGACGTAGCGTCGACACAACAGGCAGCGGTGGATTGCGCTGTGAGTCATTTAAATCTATAGCTACCGCCCCTCTTCCTTCCCACTAAGAAAAGCCCTACTGGATCAGGCCGAAGAGTTGTCTATCCCAGCATCTTGTTTCCTACAGTGATCAACAAGATGCCTCTGGGAATCCCGCAAGCAGGAGCAGACGGCCTTCCCCCCTCCCGCCATGGCTGCCCTGCCACTGTTGTTCAGAGACATGCAGCCTTCATAGTTGGGAGTAGCGTAGAGCCCATCATGAGACGAGGCGATCAGTTGGCTTGGTCTTCATGGTCTGATTCTTTTTTCCAAAGCATTCAGCTGGCGGTGTTCCGGGCAACCTGTGGCAGCAAGTTCCACCCATTATGTATAGGCTGTATGCAGTGGTGTCATTCAAATGATTTAGGAACAGGAACTCACTTTTGATTGGCACTTGTCGGGAACCCGGAACCAGCCACGGAGCCCATTAGGATCCGGAACGCCTGTTCTGGTCCGTTCCCCCTGAATGACATCACTGGCTGTATGAAGATACATTTTGTTCTCCTTACTTTCATGACAATCTGGATGATCCACTGGATGATCCTTGGTTTTACCATCATGGAAACCTTCCACCCACTTCCACCAAGTCAGGCATGATGTTATAAGCCTCAGTCATATCCCTCCCCTTTACTCATTTTTTTAAATAAACTAAAAAGCCCCAAACATTGCGGTGTTTCCCCCCAGGGAAGATGCTGTGGGCCCCTGATTATTTCGGTTGCCTGTCCCGTGCTTGTTTCAGCTCTCCAGTGCATCCTTTTTCGGCTGTGGTGACGAGGGCCGTATTCTAAATGTGCCCAGTATTCTAAATGTGGCCACACCAGGTTGCCATTTCCAGAACTGCAGAGGCTACAAGGCTGGTGTTTCAGTTCATTGTGTGGATATGCCTGGCAAGGATGGGGTGGATTTGCGGCTGATAATGGAGCTATTTCTCTTTCTAGGTATTAAGGTGATTGGAGGCATTAAGGAATTCACAGGAGAGGAATATGGAGTTTACGTCAAGAGAATCTTGCCGGGTGGGGTTGCCTATGCCGACGGTGAGTTGTTTATCATTTCTCTTTCTGGCCTGAGGACTCAGGGAGGGGGTTGTCATGGTGGATTGTGCTTGGAGGCCGCAGGAGTCTGCATGATGCAGTGGATGGCAGGGGAGCCGACTTGATCTCAACATTGGGGTTGCCCGGCAGCCACGCCCCCACCATAGCGATGCTGATGTAGCCACGCCCCCCAATGCAGCCACGCCCCTGACATAGCCACGCCCCTTGACGCAGCCAGCCGGCCAATCAGGGTGCCAGAGGAAGAACCAGTGGGATGTTGCCGCATCCCATTTACCCTCCCTGCTGCTGGAGCGAGCATGCGTAGTGGTTGTGGCGCGAGGTGACCAATGCGCATGCTCAGGCTCGCCGGAGATCACAAGTATGCTCAGTGGTCGCCTCACTTTGCAACCACTGCGCATGCCCATGCTGCCCTCGGCTTGGCCTGTTCGCTGTTCCGCCAGGCGGGCTGTGGCAGGATGCACCTGGCCCAGCGACAAACAGGCCAAGGGCAGCACGGCGGCCATGGGGGTGGGGGTGCCCTCGGCGCTCTGTGGGGGTGCCAGACATTGGGGGTGCGGAGCACCCACAAAAAGTCATTGTGGGTGCTGACAGCACCTTGGCACCCACAGAATCGGCACTACTGGTGGATGGAATGCTGGGCGAGGACGTGAGACACACAGGCCTACAATCCTGGGCACACTTTCTTGAGAGTAAGCGCCACTGAAGACATTGAGGCTGAGCAGATCAGCATAGGATTATGCTGTCAAGCAAACAAATCTGTTCAGTGTCCCACGAAGGCTGACAAGGTTCCTGCTACTGGAGCAAGTCTTAGGCAAGCACTGCTGGCCCAAGATTCCCTTGATGTAAGATACCACATCAAACACTGCTTCTTTGTGCAGAGCTTCGCCAGGCCTTCTCTTACTCCATGGCGGGCCAGCCACCAGCTCCACCCCCTACTGCAATCAAGCAATCAAGCAATATTTATATGCCACTTTTCCACAAAAAGTTCACAAAGCAGTTTACAGGTAAAAAATAACGTTAAATGGCTCCCTATCCCAAAAGGGCTCACAATCTAAAAAAGTGCAGAATACCACCAGCAACAGCCACTAGAAAAGACACTGAGCTGGTGTGAAGTGGGACAGTTACTCCCACTCTGCTAAATATAAGAGGAGCACCACTTGAAAAAGTGCCTCCTGCCTAGTTAGCAGAGGTAATCCTGGATTTGCAGAGGAAGAAGGTCTTTCAGTGCCAAAGAGGAAATGTGGAGGACTCAGATACACTCTAGCCCTCTACTCTCTTTTCCTCAACTTCCTTTTCTGCTCCAGCATCCTTCTTGTTTTCAATTAAAGGGCAGGGTAGTAAGGTGTGGTAGGAGGGCAGGCAGGCCGGCCCAGACGTATGTGCCGTTTTATCACAACCTTGCTTTGAGTGTGCTTGCTCTTTTCCTGTAGATAACATGCGTGGGGAGTTTGATCTGTATCGGGGCTATGGTAGAGTGTTGTGCACCTTTAACCCTATCCTTACTGTGATTTTGGCTTGGCTTGTCCCTCCTCTGGTTGTGTTGTTGTTGTTGTTGTTGTTGTTGTTGTTATTATTATTATTATTATTTATAAAGCTCCCATTGGAACCAGTGGAAAAGCTATACTAGCATTGAACCTCATTCAGCTAGCATTCATTCAACCCTTTTTGACCCAACTTCCATTATTAGATTGTTATTAAAAAAATAACAATTATAAAAATAATAATTAAATAATTATAATTGTAATAATAATAATAATAATAATAATATTATTATTATTATTATTATTATTAAAAATAATAATTATAAAAAAAATTTATGTGCTACTTTTTGACCACAAAAAACACGATTCTCGGAGCAGTTTACATAACAACAGGGAATATAGTTGCCTGTCCCAAGGGGCTCACAATCCCAAAAATTGTCACAAGGAAAAGACACTATGCTGGGGTGAAAAGGGACAGTCACTCTCCGTCCCCGTCCCCCAGATAATTGTAAGAGTGCCACCAGCACTTTAAACTGTGCCTCTCTGCCCATTTAGATGGATTGTGGAAGAGGTGGGTTGTAAGGAAGGATTTGAAGCAAGTAACGGAGGAAGCGTCCGGGAGCTGTCCCAGCAGGCTGTTCCAAGTGTTAGGGACAGCAAGGAAGTCAGCTTAGAGCAGTGGTTCCCAACCCTTTTTGGGCCATGCCCCACCTGAGCATCTCTAAAATCCTGACCCCCTCCCCCCGTGACATATAATTCTTATTATTCAAAAAATGAACTCCTATTCACGTGGAGGAAGCCTAAAAGGCCATTAACGTGGTTTAAACAGGGTTCCAAGGAACATGGCATCCATGAAAGAGAAAAATAAAAGATGGTGCGGAAAAAGGGAAATTTAAAAAAACTTTCTTAGCTTAATTTATGAATAATACGATATAAGAACAACTAGTGGGCTTTCAAACTCACTGTTAATAGCTCATTCTCGAATTGCCCCCCATAAAAATCAAATTGTCCCCCTGTGGGGTTCGTGGGAAACCACATTGGGAACCACTGGTGTAGAGATATTTGAGGAAACAAGAGACCTGTGGACTGTTGAGGGTGGTGGAAGGTCCATGGGGCAAAAATAAACCGGATGCCAGAGAAATCCGAAGAGCCTTTCCGCATCTGTTCCAGCATCCTGTTTTCCACAGTGATCAGCCAGATTCCTCCTGAAAGCTCAGAAGCAGATTATGTAGGCAAATAGCTCATTACATCCCAGCCACAGGTAGTTTCCGCAAAGTAAAGTTTATCTCCATAACACAGCAACATCAATAACAGCAACAACGATTCCTGCTGCAACTGGTTGGTAAGGGAATATAACCCAATCCTCATCCTAGTTAAATGGGTCACCTGGGACAGTTTTAGCCTCTCTAAGTTCTTGCCCTTTGCTGTTGACCGTATTCTCGAGTTTAGCCTCCATCAGAGACTCTTGCAGTCTCTGTCAGAAACTGCAAGCGGAGCAGAACCCCCTCCCACAGGTGGATCTAAGGGGGGGGGCAAATCTGTAAGTGTTGCAAGAAGCCTAACCCTGTCATGTAAATCCCTCCTCTCCCTTGCTGCTGTAGCCAGTAAGCAACGCCAAGATGTTGCTGTTCCCTGTGAGGATTGGCTCAGTGGTGTCATTCAAATGATTTAGGAACAGGAACTCACTTTTGATTGGCACTTGTCGGGAACCCGGAACCAGCCACAGAGCCCGTTAGGATCCGGAACGCCTGTTCTGGTCCGTTCCCCCTGAATGACATCACTGGATTGGCTAGAACAGTGCAGGAGAGGAGTGTTTTCCACTGCAAGGTAAGGCTTCTTGCAAAACTTAGAGCTTTGCCCCCCCTTAGATCCGCCTCTGCCCCCTCCCCTTTGTTTATGTTCCTTTGTAAAGTGGAACTCCACAAAGTTTTGCCATGTGACTATAAACTAATCATAATTGACATTATCTCTCCAACTTGTTAGGGATCAGTGGTATACTAAGGTCATTTGGCACTCGGGGCCCACAAATTTTTGACCCCCCCATGACAAAATTATTTTCAGTGATAGTCATGTTATTAATAATGATAATGGCCAGAGGAAAAAAAATGCAGGCAGTGAACATTTTGTTGTATTGAGCTTTGCATGTATATGCGCACACACAATCTTTGTAAGTGTGTCTATTTATATTTGTCCATTTATATATAATTTTGTAGCTTACTGTATACAATCATACCAATAAACTTGCAGGGGGCTAAAGCCAGCGCTAGCCAAATTGCAGCTGCCGCCAGCTGCTGCTGCCACCGTCTTGGGGTGGTCTCTCGGACACCCACCTGCTGCCCGGCACCCGGGGCAGGACATCCCCCTTCCACCCTCCTTGCATGCCCACATTCAGGGATGTATGATTGCTCTTCCCCCATCAGTCATTTTTTTTTCCCCTTGCCTGCTCCTTTAGGTCGCCTGCAACCAGGAGACCAGATCTTAGAAGTGAACGGAGACAGTCTGATTGGGGTTACAAGCGAGAGGTACAGTATCCAAAAGAGGGCTCTTAATTTGCCCCAGCTCCACAGAGTTCTAGGATCTGTCCAGCATGCAGTTTGCTAGAATGACTCTCCCCGGTGATTCTGGGCGCTGCTGAAAGGTGCTATTGTTACCTCTGTGAGTGGTGGTCTGATTTGGTTCTGGAAGAATCCAGAGTCGTTACAGAAACGGGATGTTTTCAGGAGGAGGCTAGGATCCATGACAATCTGTCATCATGACAATCCCTCCGTTAACGGTTCCACAACGACTGGTCTTTCCAAGAGAAGGTGCTTACTGGTTAGAGGCATTCAGCAGAGCAGGGCAGCCCAATCCTAAGCTGTCTGGGTGCTGTAGGCATGCTCTTCGGGGGGGGAGGGTGCAGGCCCACTGATGGGTCTCTTGAAGTCTGTGCTGGCTATTTTGTCGATGCAGACTTGAGGGCCTCCGTATCGGGCTGCAGGGCCCGACACGGATGTCAGGATCAGGCAGGGGAGGCCACCATCAGTCCCACCCAGGGCCAGCTCCAGGAGTGGCAGGGCCCAATTTGGGGCATTCCTGCAGGGGGCCCCCACCCTCCCTGGTGCTTGTGGTGCCGCATGTGGCACCTGGAAACACCTGGTGGTGGCATTGCGATGTCATCGCTGAATGCTTCCAGGAGGCCCATTTTGGTCCGTTCGGAGGCAGGGTCAGGTGGGGGGGGGCCAAGGTAAAGCTGCTTTGCTCACCCCACTGACCTACAGTTCATAGGAATCCTGGCTGCAGCAGCAGGCGATCGTGCTCGTCCGGGACCCCCCCCCCAAAGTGCGGGGCCCATTTGTTGAGATTTGGTGAGTGTACTTCCAGACTTGCGGGCTCTGCCTGGCAACGCAAGAAGCCCAGGTCTGGCAGCAACAACCAAAAGCAGCATAAGCAGCTCCCAGCAGGGACGGCAGCTCGGCTTGCAGAGGCGAAGAAGCCACAACACACATTGTTGTACTGAAGATAAAGGCTTGTATTTGTTCAACAGCTTACAGTCAAAGTTCCAAGTAAAATAAATCAGAGGTTGATCACTTTAGGCAGCATAACAGGATTCAGCAGTTGTTTCACAGCAGAATACAGATACTCAAACGGATGAACAAATGGACAGCGTTTCCCCCTCCTCACGTTAATGACCCACAGAAGACCTGGGACGCAGTCCTCTCTTATATACTTGTTTGGCTGATCATGCTGCCCAATCAGGAGACTGATGGCAGCTCCATAGCAGACGTGCAGTGTTGCACGTCTCCACCTTAACACAGGTGTCTTACATCAGGACTTAATGCTGGCAAGTCAGGCACATGTGCTTGCTGGCCTGTTGCCATCAGCCGTCCACGAGGGAACAGAGACTCTAGGCCTGGGTCAGACCTTGACCAGTCCTGACACCATTGTGGTCACAATATTGGTCACATTGGCTTAAGACCAGCCCTGGTCCCACCCCCTGCTCTGCCCCTCCCCCCACCCAGTTCTGCCCCCCGCCCCGAAGGGGTGCACTGCCAGTGGTGGTGTAACTGACCGTCCACCGACTCTGGGGGGCCTTGTCTGGCGCTGGGCCTCACCACCAGAGGTGGAAGCACCTTAGGGCACTTCCCCCACACCAGCACCTGCAGGAAGGGCTCACCACCGGCGGTGGCCAGTGTAGGATTGGGCCCTCAGCAGCCAACGCAGCCTCTGGGCCAGCCTCTCCCTCTTCTCACGGCCTCTTTTCCCTCCTCTCTTCCCACAGAGCTGTGGATATTCTCAGAACAGCTTCTGCCACCAGCCACATGCGCCTTCTTATCGCCCGAGATGACGATGCCAGGTAAGGATTTGTTTTTGTTCCAGCCAAAGCGCTGTGTGCACACCTGTCTTGCAGGGCCTTTCGGCGAGCAACTGTTACCGGCTGTAAACAAAGGCTTTCCACTAAGAGCTGTGCGGCCAGATCTCCAAACAAGGGGAAGCCTCCCTGCACAGAGGCAGCATAATTCCGAATGCCGGATGTGGGGGAAGGAGAACAAGAGGGGAGGGCTGTTTCCTCCATGATCTGCATGTGGGTGATCTGCAGGCATCGGACTGACCACTGCTCGGGCCCTATGGTGGACCCAGCTTTGGAGGGGCCTGGGGGCCTCCGAAGGGCATGCTTGGGAGCCTCCCAAGGGCATGTTGTTTCCATGCTTAGAAAGCTTGTGCGTGCAACAGATGCCCCCTTGTGGTGCTTGGGAACTCGGCAGCAGGCAGGCGTGCGTCTTCTTTCACCACGCCACCTGCAGCTACAGTGAGGAGTCTTACCTGTCCGCTGCCCAGCTTCCCGTTAGCTCTTCTGGTTGGGCACCCAATGGCATTGACAACAGGCACCGGCAGCAGGCTGCCCTTCTGCTTTTGCAGTGCTATTTAGCCACTCCCGGTTTTACAGCTTGAACCCCTCCTCATTTCACCCCACGGTTGGCGCAAGGGCAGCTCTCCGCCGGCACTCTCAGGCGGATGCTACTCCTGGCATTGGCCTGAGCGCTCCAGCACCAATGTGGGGGTACAAGTCAGTGCTCCCACGTCGGGTTCCAGATTGCGCCTTCAGTTTCACTTTCCATAGGGCTCAGTCCAGCTCTCAGCTTGTCTGTGTCAGTATCGCCATCCGCCAGGGGCTAGAGCAGGGAAGCTGCGAGAAACACTGCCCCAAAAGGAACAAAAAAAGACTTCCTTTTTTTGGAAATCGGGCAATGCTTCTCCCAGCTTCCTTGTTCCGGCGTCCACTGTGCTGCTCTGTTTCAAAACAGGGGATAGAAGAAATTTGGAGGAGGAAAAAGGTGAGGCGGGACAGTGCGCATGTGCCTGCTGTCATCTGTCAGTGAAGCCGGAGGTTGGAGGCCACTAGTAGGTATTCACATCATCATCCCAATGCTGCCACCACCACCGTCTCCTCCCCTCCTCCACCAGTAATGTGCATGTCAAAACATAAAGGTAAAGGTAAAGGTTTCCCCATGACCGAATGGTCTAGTCGTGACCGACTCTAGGGGGCAGTGCTCATCTCCGTTTCAAAGCCTGCAGAGCCGGCGTTTGTCCGAGGACAAGCTTCCGTGGTCATGTGGCCGGCATGACTCTACGCCGGAATGCCGTTCCCTTCCCACCGAAGTGGTCCCTGTTTATCTCCTTGCATGTAGGTGCTTTTGAACTGCTAGGTTGGCAGGAGCTGGGACAAGCGACGGGGGCTCACTCCGTCACGCAGTCTTGAACTCCCAACCTTCCGGTCGGAAAGCCCAGCAACACCGGGTTAACTTGCTGTGCCACCATGTCCCACACTGTGCCAAAACATACACACAGGAAAAGGAGAGACGAAATTCAGGGTGACCGCAGGCACTGATCTGATTGGGGCCTGGCCTGTTGTCCCCCTTCCACCCAACAAAAATGCAGCTGCAAAACATAGAATTGTTATCCTTGGTATTCAGTATGAAGCTGGAAGTTCTCCCTCCAGATAATATTATGTTAGTGTTTCTTTATCTCTACGGCCTCAACATTCCATAGCCACAGCCCCTTGGAGTTCCACCAACATCATTACGGTGTGGTGACCACCACCTGGGTTTTCCTGTGCCAAGCTGCTCAGATCTCTTCATAGTCAATCAATCAACCAACCAACCAACCAACCAACCAACCAACCAACCAATAGTATTTTTATACCGCTTTTCAACACAAGTTCACAAAGCGGTTTACAGGCAAATAATAATAATGAAGTTAAATGGCTCCCTGTCCCAAAAGGGCTCACAATCTAAAAAAAAAAGAAATGCAGACCACCACCAGCAACAGCCACTAGAAAGACACTGCAAAGGGGTGAATAGAGACAATTACTCTCCCCCTGCTCAATATAAGAGGAGCACCACTTGAAAAAGTGCCTCTTGTCCAGTTAGCAGGGGTAATGTAAAAAAAAATGTCCAGTTAGCAGGGGTAATGAAAAAAAAAATGTAATGCATTTTTTTTAAATGCAGCCAGCGGCGTCATGCAGCCGGAATGCTGGGCAGGAGGAACGAGTGAGCGGCAGCCCGCCCGTTGCGTACCGCTCCGTTTCGCCTTTTCGCGGGGGCAGGGAAGACAGCGAAACGGAGCGGTACGCAACAGGTTCACCCATTCCTCCCGCCCAGCGTTCCGGCTGCATGACGCCGCTGAATGCAGCATATGTTTCCAGATGTGAGGGACTCCTTGGGCCCCACAGACCAGGAAATGCATACAATATACTGGAAGACAACAAAGAAAGACGTCCAACTTAGAGCAATGTTTATGGTCGCTCTTGCAATTGGATACTTGGTCAATCTGCAAAAGGTTATCCCAGCAAAAGGGAGCCGGCTAGTGAAAAATTTTCCTTTGAAGATTTGCAGAGATTTCACTTATATAATCATCTCGCAAAATGTTTAATACACCAATACATTTCTCCAAGATTAGGAAGGAGGGGAGAGGAAGAGAGAGAGAGAGAGAGAGAGAGAGAGAGAGAGAGAGAGAGCATTTTATGCCGCTCTTTTTATGATTACTATTTTATTTATCCCTTATTATCTTTCAGGCATGCCCTTGAGCCTAGAGGAGCAATCATCCTCCAAACCACCATAGGGTCAGGGGTGCTCGCTTGCTGACGCAGGTGTAGTGACCACATGCCCGGACTGTTCCCTCCCTTCTTGGGAGGTCAGCGGTTGAGCACCGTGAATTACTCTGCCAATTAGTGATGACCTGGGAGGGGCCAGGACAATCCCAGCTGAGCCTCTGTTTTATGTTTTTATTCCCCCCCCCCCCAAGGCTCCAGGGCATGACCAGAAGTTCACGCTGCAAATGCAATGCTAATCCTATCAAGGCTCGCTTGTCCCTGGCCCCTGGGATGGTTATCAGCATGTCTGGACTGTTTGTGGATCACATTTCAGCAGCAATTAGGACTTAGAGCTCGCTCGTTCGCTCTCCTCTTAAATTTGGGCCATGCACATGGGGTGGTGTCAGGGGTTGGCCCGGTCAGGCACTGGTGGAGGCACTCATAAGAACATAAGAAGAGCCCTGCTGGATCAGGCCAAAGGCCCATCTAGTCCAGCTTCCTGGATCTCACAGCGGCCCACCAGGTGCCTCAGGGAGCACATGAGACCACAAGATGCTTGCATCCTGTTGCCACTCCCTTGCACCCGGTACTCTGAAGGAGCCTACTACTAATGTAAGGAGGTTACACAACCCATCATTGCTTATAGCCCATGATGGACATTTCTTCCAGATATCCGTCCAATCCCCTCTTAAAGGCATCCAGACCAGATGCCATCACCACCTCCTGTGGCAAAGAGTTCCACAGATTAACTACCTGCTGGGTAACAAAGTGCTTCCTTTTATCAGTTTTAACTCTCCCAACCCTCAGTTTTAGCGGATGCCTCCTGGTTCTGGTGTTTTGAGAGAGGGAGAAGAACATCCCTCTATCGACTCTATCCCTTCCGTGCATAATTTGGCCTCATGTGGGGCCAACCCATGTACCCCCCTCAGGGCCGGCCCCTGCAGGGGCTAATGCAAAACACGTTTGTGCCCCCCTCCCCACGTTGCTGTTCAACTCACCAGAACGAGAAGCAGCAGTGAGCCCAGAGTCGACAGCGCCCCACGCAAAGCACGTCATTTGGAAGTAGATGGCAGTGACACTGCCAACTGCTTTGGGAGGGCTGGTTTGAGGCCAGTTGGGCCCAGGGGCAGGCGAGTGGGCCAGCCATCCAGCAGCCGTGTTCAGTGATGTTCAGTGTTCAGTGATGTTCAGTGTTCAGTACCCCCGCAGGGGGTACGCGGGGGTACGTGAGTACCGGTTTCTAGGATTATGGCTGGCCCCGCCCATTCGCCCGCCCACTCATCGACTCCGCCCCCTGCAACGTTTGAATTTCCTGCACGTTTGAGTTGCCTACATGTTCTCAGAACCAGGCAGGCAGGCAGGCAGCGAGCGGAGCCTTGCCTTGCCTTGCCACTGAAAAATGAGCTGCTCTGGGGTTTTGGAACTGTTGGGTCACTTTAACATGATGCCAGGCCTCCTTCACATGTTCTGGGGGTGCTGTGGAATACTGTTGCAACTGTTGGGTCAGTTTAAAATTGTCTGAGGCCTCAAAAAGGCCTAAAACCCGCCAGGGGCCTAGCTAATGAAAGTGTAGCCCAGTGCAGAGGGCAAAACGTTGCCCTGGAAGTGACATCACAGCAGGAAGTGACATCACAGTTGTATTTTTTTCTCTGGTTTTTGGCCATAACGTTTGGTAGAGTAAAGATATTACACTCTGGTTGGTTCCACTGCATTCTGCATTAATTTCCCTTTCCACTGATATACAACATGAAGGGATTATTCCTACATACCCAGGTTTTCGCCATTTTGGCCACTAGTGTCAAGCTCAGCTTGTTGCCCCCCTAAAGCTTGCTGCCCGGTGCAATGGCACCCCCCTGCACTTCTTTCGCTATGCCCCCTGAAACCAGCCCTGGACCCCCTAGTACTAATGACATCGGCACACGGTTACATAGTGACTTCCACTGCTACTGTACCTGGCTGGCATCACCATCTACAAATGACAGCATCCCCCAGAGACCATGCAGAAGCCCCTGGCCAGTGCGGAGGGTAAGGGGAGCCTGCTACCTGCCACCTCCTCCTAATGGATTGTGGGGGTCCAATGTACCCTGGAGGGCAACAGGGCAGATATTTGCCTCAAAAACCCCAGCAGGGGATGCCTGGAGACTGTTATGGCAATAAGATGTGTCTGTACGGCAAGCGAGTCCCGTCTACTCTTCAAAAGAGGTGCAGGCAGGGCACAGAATGGAGGAGACAGCAGGAGGCAGCAGCAGTTTCCCACAGTGCAGGAAGGCCTGTGGCAGCACCACCTGTTCCCAGTAGTGATACCACCCCCAAAAAGTGAAACAGAAAACAAGGTTGAAAAACTCTAACAGGATGCAAAGTATTGCATTTCTTAATGGATTTTTAAGAATCCACGTCCACATAAGGGTGGTGCAGCAGGTTAATCCGCCGCTGTTTGGCTTTCCAACCGGAAGGTTGGGAGTTCAAGACTTCGCGACGGAGTGAGCTCCTGTGGCTTGTCCCAGCTCCTGCCAACCTAGCAGTTCGAAAGCACCTAAATGCAAGGAGATAAAGAGGGACCACTTTGGTGGGAAGGGAATGGCGTTCCGTGTTCCTCGGTGTATAGTCATGCCGGCCACATGACCACGGAAGCTGGCCCTTGGACAAAACACCGGCTCTACAGGCTTTGAAACGGAGATGAGCACCGCCTCCTACAGTCGGTCAAGACTAGACCATTTGGTCGTGGGAAACCTTTACCTTTTAATGGATTTTTACCCTGCCTTTCTTCCACTCAAGACAGCTTGCAATCATTTTAAAACAATAAAATAATACCAACAATTTTAAAAACCAACTTCCAACTTCCAACTTCAGAGGTGTTCCTACAAAGGCGGGGAGGGGGGGCAAAACACAGTTTGTAGGAGCCTGAGCTCCTAATGCAGCCCCTTCTGCTCACCTCCAGAGACATTCGTGGCTCAGAGAACAAAGCCTCCCAGCCAGTTCTCCAAGCTGCAAATGGCTCTGAAGGAGGGGGGGGGCTGTGTTACATAGGAGCTCAGGCTCCTGTACAACTAAGCATTCTGCTCCCCCCGTAGGAACACCACTGTCATGCCTTTCACAGCAAGATACAAGATTCAAGGTTATTTTTAAATGCGCAGTAAAAGTTCATTTTGAAACTAATGCTTGAAATTTTCTTTTCGATTTAAGTTTTGAAATGTCATAATAGTTCAAACTTGTGGGCTGTTTTTTTTTTTAAATTATTTGCAGCTTATCTTAACTATTGTCCCTTTTTCTGCTTTTTCAGACGAGAATTTGCTGAGCTGCTGGAAAAATTTGGCTCTCATAGCAACACAGGTTCGGCACGCAGTTCACCGGTTCTCCATGGTGGGGGTAAGTATCCTGTATCTGAAGTCAGAGCTGAACTGTGGGCAGCCATCAAGGGAACTAGGAACCAAGTAAGAAGTCCAAACCAGAGAGCCAGACAGAAGCAGGAACGTGGAACTCTTTTCTGCTCAGGTTAATAATAATGATGATGATGATGATGATGATGATGATGATGATGATGATGATGTTGCTGCAAGTATTTATAAACCGCCTTTCTTTGGCCATTGAATTGCTCCTCTGGCTTTAATTCAAGGCGGTTTACATGGGCAGACTTCATCTCTAAACCCGCAAGGGTTTTTTACAAATTACAGAGAAGTTCTATCTTTCAAGAACTACAAACAACATACAGATAGAACTTTCGTGGTTTAGTCCTTCTTTCTGGCCACATGCTTGTCTTCCTGCTGGCTGATAAATGGCTTCTCTGTTCCCACCAAAGAAACAGCTGGCCCAGCACAACTCCTCTCTCACAGGCAGCTGGAGACAGCTCTTATCAGTCACACTTCTCAAGCTCTTATCAGTGGCACTTCTCAAGAGACTTCCGGTGTTGTACTGGCGACCTTCGGATCTTATCTTTGGGCAAACGGAGGCTTTAACCCTCTCAACTAAACCTTCTGCTCAACTAAACCTTCTAAACCTTAATGCAGATGTGATCTGATTTCTTCCCCACAAAATTGGGGAGGGCTTGGAAAATGACTCCTCCCCACCCCAGCCCCTTAAAACAGAAACAAAGGCACTCTTGCAACCCATTTAACACGGTGCCTCCATTTAGCAGAGGGCAAGGAAAGGTTCCTTCCAGCACAGTATCTTCACCAGTGGCCATTTCTGGTGCCTCAAGTCTCTTTTTGGATTCTGAGCCCCTTTGAGAGGGGGAATTTTATTTATTTATTATTTCTTGTACTCTACAAGTTGAAAACACCCTGTCTGCCACAGCTTGGTGCCAGACCAGTAGATAAAGGTCAGGGGCTATTTAGAGCGCAATCCTAACCTGGAGTTAGGCCAGCACAGTTAGGCCAGCAAAGTTCGGCCAGCACAAGGGCCACCGTAAAGCGTGTTTGGACCACTCTTGGAGTCAGGGTCTCACGTCTATGTGCCGGCCTCTCTGACTCCAAGAGTAGTCCAAACCTACTTTACAGTGGCCCTTGTGCTAGCCAAACTTTGCTTTATTTACCTCATATTTGCATCATATTTGCCTCAGAATTTTACCTCAGAAATTTACCTCAGAATGCCAGATACAAGGGAGTGGCGTTTGGAGTCAGGGAGGATGGTGCACATCAGTGTGCTGGCCTCTCTGACTCCAAGAGTGGTCCAAACCTACTTTACAGTGGCCCTTGTGCTGGCCAAACTTTGCTGGCTTAGCTTATGCCAGCCTAACTCAGTTTAGGATTGCACCCTTATGCAAAATAGTTCTAAGCAGGAGCATAGAAAATATTTCCCCAGATACGGTAGTTTTTCTTTGCAACAAACACTGTACTCATGGGGATTGTAGACTAGAGTGTGTCTACAGCAGGGCTCTTGCTGTTACATGGATATTAGAATGTCTGAACAGGGCTGTTGTGTCTCCTGGCAATGATATTTTTGGCTGAAGCTTAGTTGGGGGCCATGAGAGACCCTGAATTCAATTATGCCAGGCTTTAGCTAAGCAAGACCAGGAGGTGAGGTGTGGGTGTGGGGTCGACATTTAAGGCAATGTGTCTTTTGCACTTTCACTAAGGATCTGCTGAACTGCCAAGGGGGATTTTTCTCCCTTTCATCATTCCCGAGCTGGACATTTTACTGCCAAACTCAAAAACAGTTTCGTGATAGAGAGTCGTCTCATTAGTAGCAAGTGGAGGTATCATTGACCTTTTAATCTCTTGAATTCCCCATTTGGTCATGGGGAGTGTTCAGAAGAACTATGGGCTTGGTGAATCAAAGCAGGCCCTCTGGGCAGCATCACGTGGCACGTCCCAGAAATAAGCTGGTGGTGTGGTTGAACAGTAAGTATCCAGGCTAACAGGAGTTGTCAACAAACCCCGTCTGGGACGTGAGGATTGGGGCCTTGGCCGGAGACCTTTTCCCACTCTCTTCAAACTGGCTTTCCAGCAAAATGTGTTGCTGACCAAGGATGTCTCTTGCTCGTTTCCAAACAGTGCCCTTGCCTTTGTTCTTCAGGCAGATACCTGGAAAGCACATCCTCGGGGTCCTCGTCTCGTTCCCAGAGCCCCCTGTTGTTGAGCCCTGCAAATTCCCATGGGCCGCTGATTGGAAATCCAGGATACTCGCCACACTCAACCGCACAGTAAGTCCTGGATTAGAGTGAATTTTGGCCTGTTCGTCGAAATCTGTAGGACCGCCTATGTAGGCCATTTTCATCATGTGCCCCATGTCGAGCATCCTGGGGACATACATTTAAAAAGACCTGCTGGATCAGGCCAAAGGCTCATCTAGCCTGGCATTCATCCCACAGTAGCTGTGGGATCCCACTCTGTAACACCCGTGGGTAGCACATCCCACTGTGTTCGTGCCACAGTAGCTCAACCTGATGCCTTTGGAAAGCCCCACAGCAAGAGTGGAAGGCAAACTTCTTTCCTGCTACTGCTGTTCTGCAACTGCTATTCAGAGTCCTCCTGCCACTGAATCCAAGGTACCACATGGCCATTGTAGCTAGCGGCCATCCATGCGCCCAGAGGCAGATCTAAGGGAGGGCAAAGCTCTAAGTTTTGCAAGAAGCCTTACCTTGCAGTGGAAATCACTCCTCTCCTGCACCGTTTTAGCCAATCCTCACAGG
>JAJKFI010000053.1:2407608-2438167 GCA_029204185.1 Lerista edwardsae | reverse complement strand
CGAAGAAACCGGAAGTGAATCGACGGACTGTCAATCACTCCCTACTCCCGCCCAGCGAACCGTCTACTGGGGAGTAGATGACACCTCTGGTTGTGACGCAGGACGGCTGTAGTGCCATATCCTAATGCCCACCCCCGGCCAGCGTGGCCCCGATTCGGGCCGCTCCTGTGCACGTTCCTCTGCGCCTGCAAAACAGCAGCCACAGATTCGAGCAGGCCCATAGGGGCAACCAGGGCTTAGGCGGGTGCAAGGGGAAAACCTCCCCTTGTCCTGGACGTTGCTGCTGCAGCCTCCCAATGGGCTTTAGGATACAGCCCTGCCATGTCGGCCTTCCTAGGCCGGCATAGTATAGGATTGCGCCCTGAGTGGAGTTTAGTCCCTTTACACAGTGTTGCGTGCCAGACTGCCCCATAGGGCTACGCGGATCTGCACCTATGATTTTGCGCAGTCTGTGTAAGGACGATTAGGCCGGGGATGGGGGTTAGGATCTGGCTTAGGTTGCCCAGGCCAGTCCCACCCCCCCCCCCCTGGGCTTGATTGCCTCTCGCCCACCTTTCCCCCACCCAGAACCACCTCCGTTCTGCCCTCTCACCACCCTCTCCCACCCCCTGTGCCCTCCTACCCAGGCCAGCGCAAACTTACCCTGTGCTGGCACAGCTCCAGTGCTGCTGAGCTAGCGCACATCTGTGTGCTGGCTCAGCTTCCTCTTGAGTAGCCCTGAATATGCTTTAAGGCACATTCACAACACTTGGGATCTGGCACAAAAGACTTGTGCCTGCTCAAGGGGGGGGGTTAAGGGTTGGGCTGCGCATCACATACCCAGTGATGTCATGCAGGGGGAACGCGGGGGAACTCAGTTCCACTAGTTAAAATTAGGGCTGACTCCGCCCACTTCACTCTCCCTCCTCCCCCCTCCCAATTCCTCTGCAAAGAGCTTTTCTTCTTGGTTGGCCAGCACTCAGAGGGTTAAAGGGAGCGACTCTGGATTCCTAGGGGGGCGAAGGCAGTGATGTCATTCAGGGGGAACGGACCAGAACGGGAATCCTAACGGGCTCCGTGGCTGGTTCCGGGTTCCCGACAAGTGCCAATCAAAAGTGAGTTCCTGTTCCTAAATCATTTGAATGACACCACTGCACATACCCTCAGACCATGCTCTGGGATCAACATCAAAGATCTGGCTCTTGAGTGCATAGACAAGACTCCTCCTATGGGTAGGAACAGACTTCGTTTCCATTCTGTCGGAACATCTCATAACTGTCTTTGATTTCTGCTCTCGTCATTTCCTCTAAAAATCACCACTTTTTTCCACCACTGAAAACAAGCCACATTTTTTTCCCCTAAATATGTTCACATAACTCCTACCCAGCAGGTTGGTGCAATAATACTTTGCAAAGTGCATGTATTTAAATATGGGCTTTTCTGCATTTTGTTGCAAATTTTGTCGAGAAAAGAACTGGGTCACAACCTGCACCTGTACCGGCAGAACCACCTGCCCCTCCTTCTTTCCCCTCCCTCTGGAAGGAAGAGGTTGGAATCTGGGCCGTATCTCCAGCTGCCAGGATCCAGAAGGGTCCCAAAACATCTGCAATTATCTGCAGGGTCCCAATATATCTGCACACACACCCAATGTACCTGCAATTAGCTTGTTCCGCTGTATTGCTTTTAAAAAAAAATGAAAGACTCCTTGGGAGGCCAGTCTCGGCTGAAAAAAGCAAGGCATAAAAATATACTAATTCAACTTTAATGCGGCACCACTTTTTCTCTCCCCAATTCTTGCAGGATGGGCGACTCCGACCAGGTGACCAGCTAATCGCCATCAATAAAGACTCTCTGGTGGGGGCCACACACGAAGAGGCCAAAAGGATTCTTGCAAAAACAAAGTTCAGGTGATTTCAGCAGCCCTGTGGATAAGAGGCACGCAGGCTTGTTTGTTTGTTACAGCGCCCTCTCACTCTTCCTTCGAGGAACTGCAGGCCGTGCACTCCCTGCTTCTCCATTTTATCCACCCTGCGAGGTGGTTTAGGCTAAGATACGGAACGGTCCAAAGCCACCTGATAAACGTCAGGACTGGGTGGAGATCGGAACCTACGGTCTATCTGGTTCTGCTGGGTTCTACCACTGCACCATGCTGAGAAGGAATTGGAAGCAGGGCCGGCTTGAGGCCAATGTGACCAGTGATGTCATGCAGGGGGTACGCGGGGGTATGCGAGTACCGGTTCCTAGGATTATGGCTGGCCCCGCCCATTCGCCCGCCCACTCATCGACTCCGCCCCCTGCAACGTTTGAATTTCCTGCACGTTTGAGTTGCCTGCACGTTCTCAGAGCCAGGCAGGCAGGCAGGTAGCGAGCGGAGCCTTGCCTTGCCTTGCCACTGAAAAATGAGCTGTTCTAGGGTTTTGGAACTGTTGGGTCACTTTAACATGATGCCAGGCCTCCTTCACATGTTCTGGGGGTGCTGTGGAATACTGTTGCAACTGTTGGGTCAGTTTAAAATCGTCTGAGGCCTCAAAAAGGGCTTTTTTCATGTCCCTTCCTGCCACGACCTCACTTCTGGCTTATGACGTCACTTCCGGTGGGCGGGTCCCGACACGTGCCAATCAAAAGTGAGTACCTGTTCTTAAATCATTTAGATGACACCGCTGAATGTGACCCATGTCGTCACATCGGGCCCCGCACTAGCAGGGTGAGCGTGTTGCCTGTGGCTGCAGCTGGGATCTCTCTGGGCTGTAAGCAGTGGTGAAATTCAGCCAGTTCTCACCAGCTCTGCAGAACCGGTTGCTAATTTATTGATATACAAAAAGTAGTGCTGTAGTAAGAAGCAGTACAAAGAAAGGAGGACATAGAACCAGTTGTTAATTTATTTGAATCCCACCACTGGCTGTGAGTCAGTGGGGCGAGCAGAGCAGCTTTAGCTTCATCTCTCCCACCTGCCTCTGAACAGCCCAAGATGGGCCACCTGGAAGCAGTTGGCGGTGATGTTATGATATCACCGCCAACTACTTCCACATGCCATGCTTTGCACGTGGCACGAACAGCGCTCTTCTTGGTGAGTGGGGGCCCCGCAGGGAGGGTTGGGGGCCCCGCAGGAATGCCCCACGTTGGGCCCCACCGCTGCTAGAACCGGCCCTGATTGGAAGGAACCCAGCAGAACCAGATCATTGTGCGTAAACCACCTGGCACTCCCCGCAGTGCTATGTCAATGTTTGACAGTGGCCGTCTTCTTGCATGAACTTTTTCCACCACATCCTCATCCTAACAAACTGCTCTGTTTGTTTTTCAGACATGAGGGAAACACTGAAGTGGCCTTTATTCCTGGGAGGGGCCGATGGCACCCCGGACTCTCGGCTCACAACAGCATCCACTCGTCACCCACCAAAGCCATGGGGAACGGCCTGGGGTCCTGCAGGCTGAAGGTCCACGTGAGGTCCCCCGAGGTAAGGCTATGGGTCCGGACGAACCCACCAAATCCCACCCGCCACAGTCTCCTTTCATGACATGATGAGCCTTAGGGTGCAATCCTAGATTGCGCTTTGGGCAGGTGCAACATGCGTGCGTCAGCCCAAAAGCACCAGCGCTGACACGGGGCCGCCAACCAGCACCCTGCGCCAGTGCCAGTGGCCTTGGGCGACACTAGCGGCAGGCCCACCGGCCTCGCCATTCCAGTGCAGTTTAGGATTGTGCCCTTAAGATCTTGGCCATAATCCTTCTGAATTAGTGGCTTGAGAACGCAGCAGTCTAGGCTGATTTGGGTCTGATGCTTTTAAGCGTCTCCCCCATTCTTGATGTGGTGGCACAGCGAGTTAATCCGCTGCTGCTGGGCTTTCCGACCGGAAGGTTGGGAGTTCAAGACTGCACGACGGAGTGAGCTCCCATCGCTTGTCCCAGCTCCTGCCAGCCTAGCAGTTCGAAAGCACCTAAATGCAAGGAGATAAAGAGGGACCACTTTTATTTGGTGGGAAGGGAACGGCGTTCCGTGCACTATGGCGTAGAGTCGTGCCGGCCACATGACCACGGAAGCTTGTCCTCGGACAAAACGCTGGCTCTACAGGCTTAGAAACGGAGATGAGCACCGCCCCCTACAGTCGGTCCAGACCATTCGGTCGTGGGGAAACCTTTACCATTCTTAAACAAACTTTTTGATCATGCAGCCTCTCCTCCCATACACCCTCCCATGCAGAGGCATAGCTAGAAACCCTGGCACTCAGGTCAGTGATATCATGACATCACATGACATTGTGATGTCACTTCCAGGTTCTCCCTGGAGGAGGAAGTGCTACTGTCTTTTCGCCCCTGTGGAAGCTCCTCGAAGGGAAGGGATTATTATTATCCTAGTAAATCCTGCTCTACATTTGGCTCACAGCTACTCCTCACCTATGTTTCTTTTGTTGCATTTCCTTTTCCAGAGTAGGCATGACAGTCCCTTTCCTGTGCCTTCTCCATCACCAGACATCTGCCCACCGGAACTCACCATTTCTTGTAAGGGGATTTTCTCATTTTGAATTCGGTTGTTGGGGTCAGTGGAAATGCATTGTGCTGGCAAAACCACAAGGATTCCTTGCTAGTAGAACTGTGGAACTCCTTGCCACAGGATGTGGTGGTGGCATATGACCTAGATGCCTTTAAAAGGGGATTGGATAGATTCCTAGAAGCAACGTCCTTCACAGGTTACAAGCCATGATGGATATAATATGCAACCTCCTGGTTTTAGAAATAGGTTGTCTCTGAATGCCACATCCAAGGGAGGGGCAACAAGATGCAAGTATCTTGTTGTCTTTTGGGCTCTGAGCCATCTGGTGGGTCACTGTGGGATACAGGAAGCTGAACTAGAAGGGCTCTTCTGATGTTCTTATGCTCTTATGTTCTTACACCCCATTTTAAATGTGCAGAAAAACCATGTGATGGCAGGTTTGTTTGTTTTTCTGGATTGTACCACTATGGGTGGTCAACTGCATGTTCAGACTCCTCCCCCACATGCATGTCTACAGGGGACACAGTGAGGCACCTGGTGGGCCACTGTGAGATGCAGGAAGCTGGACTAGATGGCCCTTGGCCTGATCCAGTGGGGCTCTTCTGGTGTTCTTATGTTCTTATGTACCTGTAAGGCTGAGACTGGTTTCTTGGATTAGTGAACTTCATGGCTGGGTTGAGATTTGACTGCAGGTCTTCCTTCCTATAAGGGACATAGTGGCGCAGCGGGTTAAACCACTGCTGCTGAGCTTGCTGACCGGAAGGTTGGGAGTTCAAGACTGCGCGACGGAGTGAGCTCCCGTTGCTTGTCCCAGCTCCTGCCAACTTAGCAGTTCGAAAGCACCTAAATGCAAGGAGATAAATTGGTACTACTTCGGTGGGAAGGGAACGGAGTTCCGTGCACTACGGTGTAGAGTCATGCCAGCCACACGACCATGGAAGCTTGTCCTCGGACAAAACGCCAGCTCTACAGGCTTAGAAACGGAGATGAGCACCGCCCCCTACACTCGGTCACGACTAGACCATTCGGTCGTGGGGAATTCTTTACCTTTACCTTTACCTTCCTCGTCCGGTGGAGAAAGTTGGAATTGGGAGAAACCTAGATGGCACAATCCAGGATGTCCAATAGATTTCTCCGACAAATCAGGTGGGCTTATGATCCTCATTGTGGGGGAAAAGTAGGACTCCTCTGTAGAAGATGCATGAACAGTGAAGACATCTGGCCCGTAAGAACATCTCTTAGCGAAGTTCCTGCTGCCCTTTCATAAGAAGTGCCCGATTCAGTCTCGATGTGGTTGCAGGCAGGAAGGCAACCAGGACCTGCAAGGGAGGCTTCCAGCTTTGGATTCACCTGGGAAAGCTGTGCTCTGCGTTAACGAGCAGGAGGTGGAGCTAATCCTGATTAGCGAAGAGTCGGAGGGGAGCTGCTGCTCCGACCTTGAACCCGCCTGGCAGCATGGCAGCTGCCAAATCCCGCTCGCCCTGTCGGTTCCTTCAGGCCACGCACAAAGCTGCTGGGCTGGGCCAGATCGGCAGAGGATGGGGATTGCGGTGGATTACGCTGGCCGTAGCGGCATCTCTGCTGCCTCTTCTGGTCGTTCCGCAAAATCACCCCCTCGCCTGAAAGGAACGGGAGGTGTGCCTTTGGAAGCTCCCATCAAGGTGACCTTCAGCAGCGTCTGCTCAACTTGCGACCCATCAAGCAGCTTATGACCCATCAAGGCCATGAGAAGAGCCCTGCTGGATCAGGCCATCTAATCCAGCATCCCATTTTCCATGGTGGCCCATCACTTTTCTCTGGCAAGTCTAGAGACGTCCTCCATGAATGCAGCTAGTACCTTTTTTAAATAGGGTCACCCAGTAATGACAGCTAAATGATTTAGCAACAGGTACTCACTTTTGATTGGCACTTGTGTCGGGGCCTGCCCACCGGAAGTGAGGTCATAGCCGGAACCCAGGAACCGCCCCCAGGAACTGCCGCGCCTCCTCGGTAGGCCGCACGGCGGCCCGGGAGAAGGCCCGGGAGTCCTGGGCCTTACCCGGGGCTGCCGCGTGGGCTACAGATTCCCCCCCAGGAGCCGCCGCGCCTCCTTGGGAGGGAGCCCCAAGCAGCCTACCTGCTCACGCTGCTGCTGCCGTCGGTCTCCCTCGCTCCGCTGTCTGCCTGCCTGCCTGGCTCTGAGAACGTGCAGGCAACTCAAATGTGCAGGCAATTCAAACATTGCAGGGGGCAGAGCGGAGCGCTGATGGAGTCAACGAGTGGGCGGGCGAATGGGCGGGGCCAGCCCTAATCCTAGGGTTACCAGATGCAAACTGGGACAGAGTGTTCTATACCTTTAACCATTGTACAGAAGAGGGAATTTGGGCAGGTGCAGCTCATCATGGAAGGGTTTCAAAAGCTGTACTAGTCCAAATTCCCTTTTCTATACAATGGTTAAAGGTGTAGGAAGAAGGGACAAATTTGTTCTCACCTGCCTTTGACAGTAAAACTAGGTCCAAATAGCTACAAACTGCAAGAGAGGAGATTCCGGCTGGACATCAGGAAGAATTTCTTGACGATGAGGGCGGTTTGACAGTGGAACAGATTGCCACTGGAGGGAGGTGGTGGATTCTCCCTCACTGGAGACCTTCAAGCAGAGGCTTGACAGGCACCTGCTGGAGATGCTCTAGGGCGATTTCCTAGGTGACCTTATAGGTCCCTTCCAACTCTATGATTCTATAGGTACTCTGTCCCAGTTTGTATCTGGTAACCCTACTTTTAAAGCCATCTAAGCAAGCAGCCGTCACCCTGACTTACGGCAGTGAATTCCATGTCTCAATGACGTGGAAAAAGTCCTTCCTTTTGTGCAACCCAATTCCCCAGGCAGTTTCACTGGATGACCCTTCCCCCCCCCAGTTTCAATGCTGTGAGTGAAAGGGAACAACGTCTCTGCATCATCCCTATCTCCAATAACTTAATAGGCCTCAGTCATGTCCCTCCCTCCTTTGTTGCCATTTTGTAAATTAAGAAGCCCCCTAAGTTGTCGTCTTTCCTCATAAGCAATGCGCTGCAGCGTCCTGATTCTTTGGGTTGTCATATTCTACAGTCTCGGTGTGCTGCCTGAATGACCCTTCCTACATACGCTTTGAGGCCACTGTCCTGGAATGCGTCCCAGAAACCCATTTCAAATCAGCTCCAGGGCTGTCATTCTGTCCACTGAGGCAGGGGTGTGTGTGAACAGGACTGCGCCATCCAAAGCCACTGGCCTCTGTGTGTGCCATTGGTCTAGACGGTGCCATCCCAATCCATTGAGAACTCCATTGAGTCCCTGTTTCTGTTAATGATGACTTATTGCCTTTTAGCGCCCTCGTCCCCTGCAAACCAGCGAGCAGCTTCCACCAGCAAATCCAAAGTAGCTCTGGACCCCCACATTCGTCTCAAGGATGGCAAACTTGAACTGGTGAGCCACCGCTAAGCACTTTCACTCCCATCAAAAGGCTGATTTTCGGAATGATGAGTTGTGCCCCCAGATCTGTGTTTAACGGGAAGCCAGAGAGCCAAGAGGCAAAGGCCAGGAGGGGCACAGTCGGGCTGGCAACCTTTTTCCTACAAAGGGGCCAGAAATCAGGTCCATCAATCAGGGCTGACTTTAAGCCCATGTGACCAATGTCGCCACATCAGGCCCCGTGCTTCAGGGGGCCCCGCACTAGCAGGGTGAGCATATTGCCTGTGGCTGCAGCTGGGATCTCGGTGGGCTGTAAGTCAGTGGGGCGAGCAGAGCAGCTTTACCTGGGTCTCTCCCACCTGCCTCTGCCTCTGAACAGCCCAAGATGGGCCACCTGGAAGCAGTTGGCGGTGATGTGATGATATCACATGCCATGCTTTGCACGTGGCACAGACAGAGCTCTTCTCAGTGAGTGGGGGGCCCACATTGGACCCTGCTGCTGCTAGAGCCGGCCCTGCCATCAATAGTAAGAATGAATGCTCATTTGCTATTCATGCACAAATTACCCAATTAAGCCATAGAGCAGAAAGAGAATGATACTCAGAGGAAGCTTCTGCTTTTGGTCTGCTTGCACTATAATCCTCGCGGAGGTACAAACATGAATTCTTTTTTAGGACCACCACAGGCTGGGTGGAAATATATATATTTGGGGCTATGGGACCAGATGATTTCAGGTAGCAGGTTGGGTCTACCCCCCAGGTTGCCTAACCCTGGTCTAGTGCTGGTCTAAATGTTCAGGCCCAGAGTTCTCAGTGGAAGTGAGTTCCACTGGGCAGGCCAGCCAGCAAGCATGACTTCCTCTTAGGGCTGTCACTCAAAGAAACATTTTAATGCATTTTTTTTGAGTTGTAGTTGATTAATCAATGAAGTTGTCACATTTGCAAACAAGTGGGCACAGTACAAGTAAAAACAGCCGTTCCAAAGCCCAATGCGTGTTTTGTTTTTAGGTGATGCCTTTGTGGGATGTGAACAGGCAGCATCGTAAAAGCAGCATTACTCTCACAAGGAGGGCCGACTCAGGGCACAATCCAAGGCCCTGCTAGTTGGACCGACCAGCACCCGCGCAGCAGCCGACCAAAGCCCAACAGCACCGACCAAAGGCCGCGGCATGACACTCCTGTGCCAGCCAAGTTCAGCTGGCACAGGGGTGTTTCTGGGAGGGAGGGAGGGAGGGCATTTCCAGGTGGGGGTGGGCGGGCCAGGTGGTGTGCTGGTCTGGGGAGGGGGAGATGCGGCCATTAGGCTGCATCCAAGCTCCCGTCCCCAGGCCGCAGAGCCCCAATTTGGTCCGTGCAGCATCCTCGACTCTGCGCCTGCTAAACAGCAGGCGCAGATCCAAGGAGCCCATTGGGGTGTTTGGTGCCAACCCCGGGGTAAGGGCATAAAAGTGCACTTGCCCAAGGGAGGCTCCAGGCAACTCCAACTTGCACTGGTCCCGCGGGCCTTTCCGTTCCAGTGCAAGTTAGGATTGTGCCCTCATTCTAAGAGGGCTTTTGCTACCTGCAGTTTTCATAAGTGCATGAGAGTGTAGTCCTAACCTGGAGTTAGGCTGGCATAGTTAGGCCAGCAAAGTTTGGCCGGCACCAGGGCCACCGTAAAGCATGTTTGGACCACTCTCTGAGTAAGGGAGGATGGCGCACATCTGTGTGCTGGCCTCCCTGACTCCAAGAGTGGTCCAAATGCACTTGTGCCAGCCAAACTTTGCTGGCCTAACTGTGCTGGCCTAACTCCGGGTTAGGATTACGCCCTGAATTAAAAATCAATCAGTGAAACAATCTACTGCACCTGGGTAACCTAGAACACCTGAACATATGGCTAACCAAAATGGCCACTGCAAAGAGGAAGTCCTACCCCCACCCCCCAGCCATTGGCCAAGAACGGAGCGACTGCGGGGAGCTTGCTTCCTCTCTCCCTCCCTGCCAGAGAAAAAACTCTGTCCCAGCTGCCAGTTGCCCTGTGACTACAGAAGCGAACGGAAGCCTCCTGGCCTCTGCCATCCGCCCGGAGGAACAAGCCCTGCTGGGCTGTTGGGTGCTTCCTTTTTTTTTTGCATTTTTAACTTGCTGTAAAAAACTTTTGGCTGTCACTCTACTGAAATCTGTCTCTGAGTTTACAAATTAGCAGAATGTATAGATATGATGTCCATATTGTCTGTTTTTATTTATTTTTCTCCTCTTCCCCCCCCCCACTCCTCCTGGTGTCAACGGCATGGCTTCTGGCTTCTGCTTAGATGCTGCAGTATCTGGGTCTTGACGTGAGCGAGGAGAAGAAGAGGCAGCTTCAGCAGAGTTTAACGACAGACTCGCAGGGAACCGTGGCCTATGGAGGTGAGTTAAAGGGTGCTTCTTAGGTTGGGGGAGAAAGAGACCACCAGGAGAACATTACATGGAATTAATGGATGGGGGGGGAGTGAGGAAGTCAGAAAACAGTTTTCATTTCGTCCAGGCAATAGTTAGGAAGGGAGGGTAGAAAGTTCCTGGTCAGTCAGACCAGAGTTATTCAAACTGTGGGTCAGGACCCACTTGGTGGGTCATGGCCAGACATGTCATGTAGCGGGTACGCGGGGGTATGTGAGTACCCATTCCTAGGATTAGGGCTGGCCCTGCCCATTTGCCCGCCCACTCGTCAACTCCGTCGGCGCTCCACTCCGCCCCCTGCAACGTTTGAATTGCCTGCACGTTTGAGTTGCCTACACGTTCTCAGAGCCAGGCAGGCAGGCAGGCAGGCAGGCAGGCAGCGGAGCGAGGGAGACTGACAGCAGCAGCAGCGTGAGCAGGTAGGCTGCCTGGGGCTCCCTCCTGAGGAGGCGCAGCGGTTCCTGGGGGGGAATCGGTAGCCCATGCCGTGGCCCCGGGGAAGGCCTAGGACTCCTGGGCCTTGTCCCGGGCCGCCGCGCATTCTGGCTATGACCTCACTTCCGGTGGGCGGGCCCTGACACAAGTGCCACTCAAAAGTGAGTACCTGTTGCTAAATCATTTAGATGTCATTACTGGTCACGGCCTGATGTCAGGTGGGTCGCAGAAAGCTGGGAGCAGCCATCTTGGAAACTGCAGACCTTACTCTTGTCGTATTCCTTTGGTGGGTGTTAACAGTTTGAATTTTCAAGTGAGGTTTTTAAATTTTGTTTTCAGTTCAGTGCTCTTCCATAATATTACGCCCTAATTTTGCTTTCTATCAGGGATGTTTCATGGTTGAGCAATTGCTGGTGTCCAAGAAAGCCAATTTGCATTTCAGGAGTGTAATTTTATTATGTTACAATGAGATTACGTCCTGCTTGATGATGTCACTTCCTGCCACAACATCCCTTCCAGGTTCATGACATCACTTCCGCTGGGTCCCAACATGAGTGTCATTCTAAAAAGTGGGTCCTGGTCTAAAAGGTTTGAATACCACTGAGTCAGACTATATGGTACCTGCAGCATCTCGTTTCCAGGTTTCCAGGAAACCAACACGCAAGGCTTGAAGGCAGGGGCCGCCTCCCATTCTTCTTTCCTAGCAAGTAGTGTTCAATGCCATGCTGCCAGTCAGTGTTGGTAGCCATAAGCTAGATAGATAGTGTAAGGAACAAGAAGGCTCTTTCTTCCATATGTGGTGGTCATGCAAGAAAGCAAGAGTTTATTGGACAGGGATACATAAAGAAATGATGGAAGTATTAGGTTATAATATAGATAAAAATCCAGAATTATTCTTGATAGGCTTAAAACTAGAAATGTTGAATGTTAACGACAGAATTTTGATATGGTATATGGTTATAGCAGCAAGGATGGTCTATGCAAGATATTGGAGACAAGAGAAGATACCTGGAAAAGAAGAATGGATTCAGAAGATGTTATACATCATGGAAATGGACAGACTTACAAAGGGTTTAAAGGACGAAATGATGGAGAAGTTCCAGCAGGACTGGCAAAAATTTAAAATCTATATAGAAAGAAGAGAGGGAAAAGCAAATGTAATATGGTTATTTGATGATTGAAGGGAATCATCAAATTTTGAGGTAATAGAGGGTAGCTGCGGGAAGTCAAAAATTGTATTGTGTGTTTATTGTTTGTTGTTATTATGGTTTTGGATTTGTGATTAGAAACTTTGAATAAATTGCTTAAACAGCTAGATAGATAGTGAGGCTTTTTTAGTTCAGAAGTCACCACCAACTATTTTCAGGTGCCACATTTTGTGTATGGCACCGCAAGTGCTCTTCTTAGTGAGTGGAGGGCCCTGTGGGGAGTGTGGGGTGCCCCACAGGAATGCCCCTCATTGGGCCCCGCCACTCCTAAAGCCGGCCCTGCATCCCAGGTACGCCTGAATAGGACTGAAGCCTTTTGCAGCTGCTCAGAAATCCACAGAGGCAGGGAAAGGGTTTGTCGGAATTCTCAGCATTTGTTGGAAAAACATCCAACGCGCCACTAAACAAGTAGTTACAAGAAGAACACTGTGGGGAATGCACACTTGCAAACAGCCAAGTTCACCCCCAATCTGCCATAGCTGAGGTTTTAGGAACCAGAGGGCTGAAGTGTAGACACATAGCAGGTTGCCTGTGCTTTCCCCCCAATTCTCTTGGATTCTCCAGCCTTGGCATGTAACCAAACAACATAAGTAAAGAGAGAACACAGTTCTTTTCTCAGCAGCAGTTGATGGGCAGGGTGTTGCTACCTCCTGAAGGTCGGTTGTATACATAGTCTCCATAGGCTTTATTGTGGGTTGTGGTTTCCACAGCAGCACTGCACGGCGAAGTCTCATCCATCTTGAATTCACGTATCTTTTGTCTGCTTCCTTCCTGTTCTGTGACAGATTTCCTCCAAGCACTCAGGGATCTGCTGCCGGAGGAGCTTGAGGAGGCTGGTCTCGATTCCAATTCCATCCTCTTCACTCAACATGAAGTGGCAACACTGCTAGACACGTCCGCTTTCCATTCTCTGGTCAGCCTGGGAGCTTTGGGGTTGTGGTTTTTTCCCCCCACTCCTGCTTTATGCTTGCTGTGTGAACCTTGTGCCTTTGCTGAATAATGAATTGATGGTCCAGCCCTTGACCAACCAAAACGATCCTCACCCCCCATCCAGCAGGAGAGGTTTGCGTGCAAACGCATGGCGATAGTCCCCTGAACCAGGTGGCTGCATCTTGTGGCACAGACAGGGGCCAATTGGTGCTGTGCCTGAGAAGTTGCCTGTTTCAGAGCTGGATTGGGCTGCATGGCTTTTATCTACTCACCAAACCTGCAAAGAGTGGCGTGCATCTTAAACAATCATCGTTTTTATTCTGGCACCTGGAATCACATTTCATGGGGCAGATGCGTGCAGCGTTACCTTCCACAGTTATTATTCTAATAAATAATAATAATAATAATAATAATAATAATAATAATAATAATAATAATAATAATAATAATAATAATAATAATAATACTTGGATTTATATACTGCCTTTCTTAGGTCACCAGATTTCTCTAATGACTATAACTCAAGGCGGTTTACATGGGCAGACTTTATTCAGAAACCCGAAGGTTTTTACAATGTTTTACAGAAATGTTCTGTCTTTCAAGAACTACACACATACAGATGGATCTTTCCTTCTTTCTGGCCGCCCGTTTGTCTTCTTGCTGGCTGATAAACGGCTTCCCTGCTCCCACCAGAGAAGCGGCTGAACTTCGGCACAAATCCCCCTCACACAAGGCAGCCGGAGACAGCTCAGCTGTTAATCAGCCACAATTAACGAGGTCTGCCACTCACAGAGACTTCCGGCTGTCCCGAACTGGTGACCTTCAGATCTTCAGCTCTTATCTTCAGGCATCTTAAACAATCATCGTTTTTATTCTGGCACCTGGAATCACATTTCATGGGGCAGATAAGATAAGATAAGATAAGAAATTTATTTGTCATTACACTCACAACTGGGTGCAACGAAATGAGGTGCTCTTCTCCACGGTAAAACTAGACAACACCAAAACTAAAATATGCACAGTCAACCATACAGCAATCACTTATACAAATATAAATACCCCATTACTTCCCACAATATAGCTTCCACATACACTTGTGACCCCGCATTTAAACTCAATACTGCACTTGGATAGAAACTGTTCTTAAATCTGCTCGTCCTTGCTTTCAATACCCTAAATCTCCTTCATTAGTTCAAAGTAATAGTTTGAACTAATACTAATGAAATTAGTTCATTAGTAATAGTTCAAAGAGCTGATATCCCGAATGAGAGGAGTCCTTCAGTATATTAGATATCTTCCTTTTACATCTATTTTTATACAGTTCTTCCAAAGAGGGGAGTGAACAGCCAATGATGTTTTGGGCCGTCCTAATCACCCTTTGAATTGCCTTTTTCTCCGCCACTGTGCAGCTTGTGAACCATACACAGAGACAGTAGGATAGTATGCTCTCAATTGAACTCTGATAGAATGCGTGCAGTGTTACCTTCCACAGTTGTTATTCTACAATATTTATATACCACTTTCCAGAAAGAAAAGTTCGTGTAGTTTGCACCACAAAAGGAATGAGAAGATCGTGTCCATATCCCAGAGTTAGACAGATAATAATAATAATAATAATAATAATAATAATAATAATAATAATAATATTTATATACCACCTTTCTAGGTCATTAGATTGCTCTTTTGACTTTATTATTCAAGGCGGTTTACATAGGCAGGCATTTCTAAACCCAAAGGGTTTTTACAATCACAAATCAGTTCTAATCTTACAAGAACTGCTACATTCAGATGACACTTTCAAGTCCAGCCTTCCTTTCTAGCCGCACGATTGCCTTCCTGCCGGCTGATAAAATGGCTTCTTGCTCTCACCAAGAAACAGCTGGCCCAACACAACTCCCCTCTCACAGGCAGCCAAACACAGCTAAAATCTTATCAGCCGCATTCTCGAGGTCTGCCGCTCACGGAAACTTCCGGTGTTCTCAAACTGGCGACCTTCGGATCTTATCTTCTTCGGGCATGACTGCGGCTTTTACCCTCTCAGCTAGACGTCCTGCCCTACAGATAGATTTGTAACCTGCCCCTCCCTGTCATTTATGGGCTGTCATTTATGGACACATTATTTGGTGAGGCTATTTTGGTTCTTTGATATCTCTGAAATAAGAGTATTAGAAGGAAGACATTACACATTGGCTTTTCTTTTCTAATGAAGCACTGTAACTCCTGTTTTCTAGTTCCTTCAATATTACAAAAAGGCACTTAAATTGAGGAATGCAAATTTATTTACATAGCATTTGAATAGATTAACCTGTTCACAAGTAGGATGTAATTTTCCACTCTGATTATTTAATGCATAAGAAAAGAAAGAAAAGGAGAGGGGGGGAAGGAGGATAACATTTCAGCGGTCAGAAAATGCCAAATTGGTTTGATTTCATTGCCAATTTATCTTTCCCTTGTGCTCAAGAACCACAATGGCTGTGAGACCAGATTGGCAAAACGCAATCCTTCAATTCATTCTCTTCGGTTTGTTTTAATTCCTATGGTTCGGTCAGCGGCAGTTGAAACCTTTTGGCATCTGAAAAGATGAGCCACAGACCAAACATCCGTGCATTAAGGAAACAATTCTGAGGGAGCTTTTCGCCTCCCTCCCACGGAGGAGCAGTACTTAAATTGGACCACTCACAAAAGCAGTAAGAGGTGACCACCCTCTTCATAAGCTTTGCAATACGCGATGCTGTGAACGGTCACTGTAGCCCGCCCCCTTTCTCCCTCCCTCCCTATGGGGTAATGCCACATCACAGGGGCTAGTGGAGGAAGTGAGGGCTTCTTCGTGAATGTTTCTGCATCTGCACATTTCATCTCAGGGCAGCTGCTGCAGCCAAGAGTCCTGTCGCACCTGAAAGGCTAATGCATTCATTGTGGCATGCGCTTTTGCAATCTAAAGGTCACGGTTATTTTCAGGGCCTAATTAGACGTGGCTGTAATCATATCATTAACCCTTTGCCATGCTTGTTTTTTGCCTCCTGCTCATAGCATGCAGGGGGTGGCTCAGGTTGGATCCAGACTTTAGCATGAGTTCCAATGATGAAATGCACGGGTGTAGAAGCATTCATGAATTCCTCAGTGTGGAGAAACGGGAGACGTGCGTCATCCTTTTATTTCTCTGGGCAGGAGTAATACAGTGTGGATTTTAGACTATTCCACTGCTCCGGGCCTGTGAGTTTTTCTTCTGCAAACTGGGCACAGGATGGTGTAGGAGTTCAAAACTTTCCCAGAATGCCCCTTTCCAGTTATAATTCTGGCCATTTGCATGACAGATTAATCTTGGCATGGGAGAAAGGCTGCTCAGTAAGCAGTTTTCCAGGTTATTCCAGCTGCTGGGATCATATTTCTCCCACTAAGGACTTTGCAGGTGGTACATGAGGTAGACAAGCTTATAAGGGGTTCATCTTCCCTACCCTGGGGCTCTGGGCCACACCTGATCTTCTCAGTCATTCCCAGTGCAGGCTGCCCTGTTTCCTGTCTTTCTCATCAGGTTCCTGCAGGCAGGTAGCAAGTTCCCCAGATTGGCCATTGATGGAAGCAAATACGGAGGCTCTTCCAAATCTTCCATTCTGTTCATCAGACACGACGGGTCCTTAGTAATTTGCGGATGCTGATTCAAATTATTATTGGGCTTAAAAATGTGCATTACACTTTTTTCCTCTTCTATTTGTTGTGATGACAAAAGAAGAAAAATAATGTGCTCTGGCTGCAGAGAGGAACCCATCCCCCTCCATCAGTAAATGACTAATTAAGGTCCAATTCAGGAACCAATGGCTCTGTGATTGTACAGGAAGCAACGCACTGAAGTGGAAGAAAAGGCTTGAAAAGAAAGCGGCGAGGAGGAATAGTCGCAGGGGGGAGCAGGGCTGAAGCTGAATGAACTTACTTCCAAGTAAATGCATACTTGCCCTATTGCTGGATTTTTCCAGAACTGTTTCTCAAACTGTGGGTCGGGACCCATCAGTGGGTCGTGCGAGCCAATTTTGGGTGGGTTGTGAAACGTTTTTGAAACATTAAAAAAAAATTGAAAGCACGCTTGCCTGGTTTGCAGAAGAAAATTGTTAGCTAAAATGAGGTAACTTACATACCCCCCAAATTGGCCTGAAAGTCAAGTCCCTAACTTCACATCCTGAGGTCAACCTTCTGGGGTACCCCAGTGACTGGAAAGGTTTGGGGAAACAGTCCTTGAGCTCTGTTGCTAGGGAGGATTTTTCTCTTTTATTCCAGTGCTTTCCAGAATTTGCTTTCCAGTGCTTTCCAGTGGGACCAGCGGCATCATGCAGCTGGAACGCTGGGCGGGAGGAATGGATGAGCGGGGAAGAGGAACGCGGGGGCGGGGAAGACGGCGAAACGGAGCGGTACACAATGGGCTGCCGCTCACCCGATCCTCCCGCCCAGCGTTCCGGCTGCATGACGCCACTGACTGGGACCCACTTTTTAAAACGAAAAAGGCTTGAGTGGCTAATAAAGGAATGTTTGTTTGTTTTTAGAGCGCAATCCTAACCTGGAGTGAGGCCAGCACAGTTCGGCCAGCAAAGTTTGGCTGGCATAAGGGCCACCGCAAAATGTGTTTAGACCACTCGCTGAGTCAGGGAGGATGGCGCATGTCTGTCAAATATAATTTATGGTGTCCCTTGTGCCGGCCGAACTTTGCTGGCCTAATTCAAAGTTAGGATTGCACTCTCAGTCTTGTAAAGCGAGGTGGGTCCCAATAGAATGTCATTTTTAAAAGGGGGCCCTGGTGCGAAAACGTTTGAGAACCACTGCTCTAGAACATAGCACTTGGCTAAGTGTCATGTGGATCCGGAACTTGAACTCACTTTCAGCTGACTGCAGAAAAGCACTGCCTCAGCGGTGCTAATGGGTCAAGGCGTGGAAGGAACATTAATCATGCGTCAATCCAACAAAGCAAACATAGGAACCCTTTAAGCTTTGCACTCCAGGGCTACCATCTGTGCTTTCAAATAATTCAAAAAATAATGATTGGGTTTCTTAATTCTGGCCTAAGCCTGTTCCTTATTTAACCAAATAGCAGCAAAGATGAAAAAAGAAAAAAAAATGCCGTCGGGCGTCAAGTGTGTCAAAGAACTTGACGAAAGAGGCTGAATGGCTGTTTCCTTGGGCACAGTAAGAAGGATTTACCCTGCCAAGCTACTCAAGCAGCTTCCTCACCTTGGGGGACGGCTTATGTCAGTTTACTAGAGGCTGAGAGTTGAGCCATTGTGAAGCCGCACTAGATAATCTCTAGCTGTCCTGGAGCCAAGGCTGCCACTTTGATAACACAGCCGAGGAGGGCATATCTCCATTACACTTTCTGGGCCTAAATCCCCTACGAGATACAAACTGCTCTCACTGGATTAGCTATTTGTATTGTAACACAGTTTTATGAGGCTATTACGGTTAATCGTGATTTGGGGGCGGCGCCCATGGAGAGCGAGCCGAATAGCATAACTGTGCAGGACTCACACACTCTTTCCTGTCGGCCCACAATCCTTATTGCAGACTTTTGATTCGGTGAGTTGCAATGACAGCGAAGACTTGGAGCAGCTGCAGCTGGAAATGTCAGACTTGAGGCAGGAAGTCCGAAGGTTAAAGGTGAGGGTCTGCCGTCCAGGCGGGTTTCGTCCCAAATGTGTGATCTGCCAGGCTCCTGAGAGCTGAGGTCCTGCTGACAGAAACTACAATTCCCAGGGTGCCTTCATCCTGCCTCCCTCCCCTTCCCTTTTCCATGTGTCTCTTATCACAGTATCTCTCAAATTGTGGGTCAGGACCTACTAGGTGGGTTGGAAGCCAATTTCAGGTGGGTCCACATTCATCTCAATGTGCATTTTATTTTTAATATACAGCCAGTCCTCCTTATCCGCTGGGTTTAGGTTCCTGAAAATCCTCACGGATAGCAAATTCACAGGCAATGAAACATTGATCCTATGGGATTAGGTGGCCGGGGGTACCTTCTCTGCCATCAGAGGAATCCAGCCAAGATCCTCAGGAAGCCAGCAGAGTGCAGCAGGAAGTGCCAAAATATCTCTGAATGCTGCAGAGACCTTCAGAGGCTGCAGGGACCTTCCGAATGGCACCTGCGACCAGCAGGGACCCCTTAAGCATGGCCGGTGGATGCTTCTGCTGGCCATTTTTTAGGAGGTCTGCACTTGTTGCAGGTTCCATTCTGAAGGTCCCTGCAGCCTTTGGAAGGTCTCTGAATAGTGGATAACGAGGACAGGGGCACAGATAATGAGGTTGGTTGCAATTCTGCCCCTCACAGATAAGCGAATTTGCAGACAGCAAGTTTGCATATAAAGAGAACTGACTGTATTAGAGATGGTATATGACTGCATTGAGGGTGGGAGGAATGTTATAGATCTGTACTTTTAACAAGCTAGTATAGATATGCTTTTAACCACGACAATGGGGATTATTCCTGAGATAGGTTTCTGAGTTAGATATTCCTGAGATAGGTGGATAGGTTTGCAGCCTTTGGGATTTTGTTTGGGGATTATTTTTTAAACAGGCCACAAAAGTTACTAATGTTGGTGACAACAACAGTCTTTGAAGGGAAGTTATGTGAAGCGGCGTGCTCTGGTCTAGGGATGGACGAGCACTGAATGTTTGCACACGTTCCAGGTGAATGCTTCAGGCATAATAAGTTGTTGACGTGACATTTTTCAGAGGCTTGGAAACTGCTTGCAAGAGTTTGAGCCTTTTTGTGAATGTTCATGTCAAGTTGCTCACAAAAGCACCTGCTGCTGTAGGCACTGCCAGTTCCTCTTCCCCCAAAGTTAAGTACTTATTTTAGGGATGGGGGAAGTGACCGCGGGCACTTCCAGGGTCCCAGCAGCATCCTGTCCTGGTGGAGTCTGGGTCTACTAGCCTCCATCCTGTCCCAGGTAGGGATGATACAAATAGCATCAGTGTCTCTCCAGGGAGTCTGGGGTCTGGAATCCCAGTTCCCACCAGAAAAAGACGCCACTAGTGTCCTGGAAGACTAGTGCTACCACTGTCTTCCCATCCCCAGAGGTAAGCCCTTTCCTTCTTGTGGGAGGCAGTGACAGTTGTGAGTGTTGAGCCTTTGTGAGCAATTGATTCAACTGTTCCCCAAAGCTTGAGCTTTGTGCATAAATAGGCCAGGATTTGCCTCTATTCCATTTGCAAGCATTCAAATTAGAGTGTTTGCTTTTTCAAACATCGCTATTGAATCATGATATCTCAACCGAACTCCGTAGCCCTAGGAGCCCCTTTCTGCTGCTTGACTCTGCCTGTCCTCTACGATCCTGCAGGTAGACCCCTTTGTGAGTTCTGTCACCTTCTGAGGTTCAATTGGTAGCCTGGGAAATTCTCTATGCTGCACACTACAAATGGTGTCTGCTGTGCTGATCTTCTGGAACCAGCTGACGCTGTTTTGCTTTGTTTCGGTTTGTCTCGTAAAAGCTAAGCAGCTGTAGAGGGAGGACGGACTTGAACCCATGGACTTGATTCCATGGATGGAAGGTGTGGATGGCAGCTATTGGGTGGAAGCTATGATTAGTCCTGAGAGTGCAGCTCCCATCAGTGCATTTATTTGTATAAAAGAAATGGTGATGTGGCAATCTTTTTCCTAGTCTCTCCTGAAGGAGGTGGAGAGCAGCAAGAAGTCCATGGAAGATGAGCTTCAGAGACTGAATCAGGTGAGCAAAGTGGTTTGGCTGTTGGTCGGAGTCTTGACTTCAGTGGCACGATTGTGCAAGAAGCGAATGGGTAGCACTGCAGCATGTAAACCAGACAGTGGTTCACAATGCTGGACGTGCACTGAGGAGGAGAAAATGTGCAATGTGCATTTTAATCCAGTGCAAATTCTGGCCCAATCCTCTTTGCGATTTGTGCCAGCGGAGTGTTCACTCCACTGATGATGATGATGGTGCAGAAGATCTGTGATTGGATTTTCCATTTTTTTTAAAAGAAAAACATTCAAGCAGACATGAAGGATTGGTTTTGATCAGAGCAGTGGGGGAGGGGATTAGCCCTCTTTTCCCCCTCAATCTGCATCTTTCCAAAGGTGCCATTAACCCATCATTGTTTAAAAAAAGAAGAAGACAGGAACAATAAAAACACCTGTTATATTTTTTTTAGTCAACAGTTTGGTTCTAGGGAATGGCACAGAAAGAGTTAACCCCCTGCTGCTGTTTCAATCAGAACCGACACTCTGCCCATCCCATCCCCACTGCTGGGAAA
The DNA here is from genome assembly GCA_029204185.1 of Lerista edwardsae. Taxonomy (NCBI): domain Eukaryota; kingdom Metazoa; phylum Chordata; class Lepidosauria; order Squamata; family Scincidae; genus Lerista; species Lerista edwardsae. The sequence goes on along the minus strand of JAJKFI010000053.1, from coordinate 2,417,038 downwards.
TCCAATCAAGAACCTTTTGCATCATGTCTGTTTCCCTCTCAAAGAAGGCGATGAACACCCTGAAATACGCAAGCATTCACTGCCTTTGCGCGCAGCTCTGGGGAGGTTCTCCTGTGTATGCCCCAGCGAAACAAGTGGGAGCTGGATATGATCATGGTACAGTTGTGGCTCCTGAGCTCATCCTGAGTGTCTGGTCAGGTCAGAACTGCAAGGATGCAGAGAGATGTGTGCTGGGTGGCTAAATAATAATAATAATACTTGTATTTATATACCGCCTTTCTTAGGTCACCAGATTTCTCTAATGACTATAACTCAAGGCGGTTTACATAGGCAGACTTTATTCAGAAACCCGAAGGTTTTACAATTTTTACAGAAACGTTTTATCTTCCAAGAACTACACAGAAAGATGGATCTTTCTGGATTTAGTCCTTCTTTCTGGCCACCCGTTTGTCTTCTTGCTGGCTGATAAGCAGCTTCCCTGCTCCCACCAGAGAAGCGGCTGACCTCGGCACAACTCCCCCTCACACAAGGCAGCCAGAGACAGCCCAGCTGTTAATCAGTCGCAATTTACAGGGTCTGCCGCTCACAGAGACTTCCGGTAGTCCCAAACTGGCGACCTTCAGCTCTTATCTTCAGGCATTAACCCTCTCAACTAAATCTTCTGAGGCTACTCCTCAGCTCTCAAATTCCATTATCCTCCCGACAGGAAACATTTATTTCTTTTTCACATTTTCATACCTCCCCCTCTGCAAGGAGCTCAGAGTGGTGTACATGGTTCTTTCCTTCCTTCTGTTCTCACAACAACCCCGTGAGGCAGGCAAGACTGAGAGATAGTGAGCAGGGATTTGAACCTGGATCTTTCAGGTCTAACTCCCAAATTACTATTCTCCCTGGCTCTCAATACGGGTGCTGGGCCATAGGCACCAAAGGATCTTGAATAATTCAGGATAAGCCTGATATGTCTATATGACTTCAAGAAGCTATAGGAGACATTTTGATTCCAGTTGCATTTTTAGTTGCCCAGAATAAGGAAGAATAGATGGGGTTAAGAGCGCAATCCTAAACTGGAGTTAGGCCGGCATAAGCTAAGCCAGCAAAGTTTGGCCAGCACAAGGGCCACCGTAAAGCGTGTTTGGACCAGTCTCGGAGTCAGGGAGGATGGTTGTGCAAGTTGTGCTGGCCAAACTTTGCTTTATTTACCTCATATTTACCTCAGAAATTTACCTCAGAATGCCAGATACAAGGGAGTGGCATTTGGACCACTCTCGGAGTCAGGGAGGATGGCACATGCTTATGTGCTGGCCTCTCTGACTCCAAGAGTGGTCCAAACATACTTTGTGGTGGTCCCTGGATTGGCCAAACTTTGCTGGCTTAGCTTATGCCGGCCTAACTCAGTTTAGGATTGCGCCCTGAGAGTGTCTGGCCCAAGGTCACCCAGGAAGCTTCATGGCTGAGTGGAGATTGAACCTGGATTGTCCAGGAGCGCAATCCTAACCTGGAGTTAGAATGGCACAGTTAGGTCAGCAAAGTTGGCCGGCACCAGGGCCACCGCAAAGCGCGTTTGGACCACTCTCGGAGTCAGGGAGGATGGCTCACGTCTGTGTGCTGGCCTCTCTGACTCGGAGAGTGGTCCAAACATACTTTACGATGTTCCTTGTGCTGGCCAAACTTTGCTGGCTTGGTTTATGCTGGCCTAACTCAGTTTAGGATTGTGCCCTTAATCAGTATGATTGGGAGTTGTGTATCTTGCATATTATTATCCACCCCAAGTCTTTGGGATTGAGTAATACATTGAGTAAACAATCTGATTGGACAAGCTAATGGGTTGGTTCTTGCACCGTGGTCATGGGCCCCCTCCTTTTCCCCCTCCCAGAAGGCACTGGGCTTCCTCTCCGAGAACCGGACGCTGCACAACAAGCTGCAGGTGGCGGAGGTGTCCCAGCGGCAGGCCCACAGCGCCGAGCAAGACTACGAAGAAGTGATCCATTTGCTGGAGGCTGAGATTGCCGAGCTCAAGACTCAGCTGGTGGGGAAGAAAACCAAACAAGCCTCAGAAGCAGAGGTGAGTCTGCGCTGAGAAGGCATCGGAGTCTGCGGGGATGCACAGGCAATACGGCTCACCCTCCTGTCCCTGGTGAGGACTCCCACGCACATGCTCTCCTCTGCTGCCAGAGAATTCCCAAACAGTGCAGGCCAGCACGCATGTGCCACCCCTTGTGGGAACTGGCTTTGACAGCCCCCTGGGGTCAAGTGCTGACACCCTCCCGCCCAGTGGTGTCATCTAAATGATTTAAGAACAGGTACTCACTTTTGATTGGCACGTGTCGGGACCCGCCCACCGGAAGTGACGTCATAAGCCAGAAGTGAGGTCGTGGCAGGAAGTGACATGAAAAAAGCCCTTTTTTGAGGCCTCAGATGATTTTAAACTGACTCAACAGTTGCAACAATATTCCACAGCACCCCCAGAACATGTTAAGGAGGCCTGGCATCCTGTTCAAACCCCAGAGCAACTCATTTTTCAGTGGCAAGGAAAGGAAAGGCTCCGCTCGCTGCCTGCCTGCCTGCCTGGCTCTGAGAACATGCAGGCAACTCAAACCTGCAGGAAATTCAAATGTTGCAGAGGGCGGAGTCGACGAGTGGGCGGGCGAATGGGCGGGGCCAGCCGTAATCCTAGAAACCGGTACTCGCGTACCCCCGCGTACCCCCTGCATGCCATCACTGCTCCCGCCGCAAGTGCAGGGGTCTCTCCCAGCAGTAGGAGGCCGTTCTGGCCCTCTTGTTCCTGCTGAGTGGGGGCCTGGCGTGTCCACATGCGCAGCAGTGCCGGTGGCAGCTTAATGGGGGCTCCACGGCAAAGTGCAGCACCAGGACCCCTCCCCCACCTGCCTCCTGATAGTGCATTGATTAATTCCTCTGGCACTGACGGTTCGGGGGGGCACCCCAATAACGTGGTTTCATGACCAATAGGAAGGATGACTTTTGTTTGCGCTTCGTGAGCTGTGGAACCAAACGTTGCTGTACGTGGCTGGCTCCTTCAGACCAAGCTATGGCTCGGGGGTAGTGCCTGCAGAAGGCCCCAAGGCCAGTCCCTGGCAGGATCTCCAGGCAGAGCTGACAATTTCCCCTGTCCAAAATTGGTAGCATACCTGAGGGGGGGCAAGGGGACAAGTGTCCTTGGGTGGCACACCTGCGGGGAGGTCCGCAGCACCATCCACTGCTCCACCTCAAAGCTACTCGGAACTCTCAGCAGCCACCCGCTTCTCGAGCTTTTCTTCAAAAGCAGTTCTCTGCGTGGCTCCAGTTAAGAAGAAATGCACAGCAGGGGGTCTCCATCTGGAAAAGTAGCTGGTGGCCACAACTACCACCACCCCCTTGCACCCAGGAAGCAGAGTCTGTGCGGTGCGTCTGTCCCCTTTCTTCCCCGCAGACCCCTGCCAAAGAGGGGTCGCGGCCAGAGGCAGATCTAAGGGAGGGCAAAGCTCTAAGTTTTGCAAGGAGCCTTACCTTGCAGTGGAAATCACTCCTCTGATGCACCGTTTTAGCCAATCCTCACAGGGAACAGCAACATCTTGGCGTTGCTTACTGGCTACAGCAGCAAGGGAGAGGAGGGATTGACATGACAGGGTAAGGCTCCTTGCAACACTGCAAGTTGGGGGCACTGGGGGCAGCTGGAGCAGGTAGTTGGGCTGGGGCGCAGCAAGCACAGAAACAGTTGCGATTATGTCATCGTGTCACTTCAATTACTTCCGGGTCAGGCAGGAGGCAGCGTTTGGTGGCACGGCCCCAGGGCGGCAGAACAGACAGGTCCGTCACTGTGCAAAATTCAGAGAGCTGCCGCTGCCAGTCAACATGGGCAGTGCTGACCTAGATAGATCAATGGCCTGAATGTTGAGCAGCAGTTGTATGCCCACAACCACTGAGCTTCTTTCTGGTGGAAGGCAAACTGCTTACTTTTGCAAAACACGGTTTTGGCAGATATTACTGGGAGGTTAGAGGAGACGATTATTTCAGGGAGAGCTCCAGCCAGCCAGCTAAGGCGGTGACACCGTGTGCAGAGCCAGTATTGCGGACAATAGTCGGTGCAGCTCCCCGTGCTAAAAAGCTAGCAAAGCAGGAAAAGGACCCCAGCTCGCTGCAGAAGTGGCTCTTCTGCAATGCCAGCCTCTCATTACAGAATCAGAGGATGTCCCTGAAACCTCCAACAGTGCGAAGAGAAAGCTGGATTTGATGGACCCAAGAGCTCAAAAAGAAACTTGTTCTTGAAAATGGACCGTCCTTGAGTTTGGGGACAGGACTGCCATTCATCATCCTTCACTTTGCTTCTCAAATGCCCGCAGGGCTTCTCATACATTATTTTCTTGTAACCCTTACAACAGCCTTGTAGGGTAGGACAGGACAGGTAGGACAGGGTGCCTTCGGGCACAATAAGGCGGGGTAAAAATCTAATAATAAATAAAATAAATAAATAAATATTCTCATTTCGCATATGGGAGGCGGAGACTATGATTTGTGCAAAACTGCTTGGGCCGCAGTGCTGCCAGGGAGACAATCGTCACAAAAGTGTCGTATGGCACTTTGTGGAAACCAGAAGGAGGGAGGCCAGTGAGTGAGTCTTCTGTCGAGCGTTCTGCAGGGGGAAGGTGGGGAGTGGTGAAACTGAGTAGGGGAGGGTGTAGTGGAAAGTGATTGATCCCAGGATGGGATCCGGGACAGTGGCAGAGGATGTATGTATATTAAATCCTGGGCCTGAAAGCTATTTGGGCCATTGGGCTATTTGGTTCTGTGCCATGATTGAGCTGGTGCACACCTGAGTAGACTTATAGTGGTGCTAGGGCTCAACACAGGGTGAGGGAAGAAATGTCCCCTTACCTCGAGGTGACCTCCAGCTGTCTCCCTGCCCTTGCTAGATATAGCAGCGGCATTTCAGCACCAGTGATGTCATGCAGGGGGTACGCGGGGGTACGCGAGTACCGGTTCCTAGGATTACGGCTGGCCCCGCCCATTCGCCCGCCCACTCATCGACTCCGCCCCCTGCAACGTTTGAATTTCCTGCACGTTTGAGTTGCCTGCACGTTCTCAGAGCCAGGCAGGCAGGCAGGCAGCGAGTGGAGCCTTGCCTTGCCTTGCCACTGAAAAATGAGCTGCTCTGGGGTTTTGGAACTGTTGGGTCACTTTAACCTGATGCCAGGCCTCTTTAACATGTTCTGGGGGTGCTGTGGAATACTGTTGCAACTGTTGGGTCAGTTTAAAATTGTCTGAGGCCTCAAAAGGGGCTTTTTTCATGTCACTTCCTGCCATGACCTCACTTCCGGCTTATGACGTCACTTCCGGTGGGCGGGTCCCGACACGTGCCAATCAAAAGTGAGTACCTGTTCTTAAATCATTTAGATGACACCACTGTTCAGCACCATTGCATGGCAGCGTGGAATGTCCCATTAGGATTGGGCTGCCCTTGAGTCTATGACAGAGGTGTTACTTCAGATCCTTTTCCCCCTGATTTCCAGCTCAGTCTCTTAGCCATGACACTACATCAGTTTCTAGGTTGTGATAATCACGGTTGCTTCCTCACTAAGAGCCCCATCCTACCCTGGAGTTAGGCTGGCACAGTTTAGGCCAGTGCAAGAGCCACCATAAAGCATATTTGGATTACTCTTGGAGTCAGGGAGAATGGCTCATGTCTGTGTGCTGGCCTCTCTGACTCCCAAAGTGGTCCAAACGTACTTTATGGTGTCCCTGGTGCTGGCCAAATTTGCTGGCTTAGCTTATGCCGGCCTAACTCAGTTTAGGATTGCGCCCTGAGAGTGGTCAAAACATATTTTACAGTGTCCCTTGTGCCTGCCAAATTTTGCTGGCCTAACTGTGCCGGCCTAACTCCAGGTTAGGATTGCGGTCTGAGTCTTGTCTCCTTATTGGTGTTACCATCCTTGGAATTACCATTTCGACAAGGAATCCAAACGACACTTTGGATTTTGCTCACCAAGAAATTCTGATTTAAGTTCAATGAACGTTTATTTAAACAACATCCCCAATAAAATGAGAACATAAAACAATGAAGAAGACTTATATTACTCAGAAGGAAGTGATTAAAAGCTTCAAAAGTCTGAATTTCTATACAAAATTAGCAACAAATGCTTTCTTCCTAGTCGTCGTCAAAATTGCTAGTACTTCACAGACAAAGGAAAGACAGGAGCATCATTGAGTCATACCAGCCAGCGGCACTGACTAATCAAGACGCTAAAATATTCATTCCAACGTTTAAACAGCCACTAGTAGCCCATATGTATGTAGCCCTGTGTTGTGTCCAATGGGTGATACTGCAATGCCCCCTATAATTTGTCTTACTCCTCTAGGGCTCAGATACAGTTATCAAAATGGCTTTGGACTTCCTTGATGTGGCTGTCAGTAGAAGGAAACCTGTTTTAACACATGGATAGCCAATGCCACGTTCCCCAGGGACGTGGTGGCGCAGCGAGTTAATCCGCTGTTGCTGGGCTGTCCGACCAGAAGGTTGGGAGTTCAAGACTGTGCAATGGAGTGAGCTCCCATCGCTTGTCCCAGCTCCTGCCAACTAGCGGTTCGAAAGCACCTAAATGCAAGTAGATAAATAGGGACCACTTCGGTGGGAAGGGAACGGTGTTCCGTGCGCTACGGCGTAGTCTCATGCTGGCCACACGACCACGGAAGCTTGTCCTCGGACAAAACGCCGGCTCTACAGGCTTAGAAACGGAGATGAGCACCGCCCCCTACAGTCGGTCACAACTAGACCATTCGGTCGTGGGGAAACCTTTACCTTTAGCCAATGCCACAACATTTCTGGTTAGAAATTCAGGCAGATGTAAGTCAAATTACTTGGGTAGATCTGACTCCTCAAAATGGCTTAGTAAATTTCACTGAAGCAGCGGCCAGCTGGGGTAGCATTGTGACTACCCAAAGTGTGAGCTGTGAATCAGGACTTCCCTGATTGAGATCTTACCTCTGCCGTGTACTCGTTAGGCAGTCTTAGGCCAGCTCCTCAGCTGCAGCTGCTAGGGCAGCTCACCTACCTTGCAGGGCTGTTGTACATCAAGAGAATACATCTGAGATGCTTTGCATTCTCAGAAAGCACTGAACAAATGCCAATTATTATTCTCAGAGGAATATTCCAGCTGACACCACAAACAATGGGTTCCATTCATGCTTACTGCAGCAAGCGTGAATACCAGGGGCATTTGCCCTTGGAATGAAAGGGACCAGATATGAATGGATCCCATTCACACTCACTTCCATTCATCCTAAAATCAATACGTGTTTGAACAAAGGGAACACATGATATTTTTGGAACCCTCATTTGTTGTTGTTTAAATATACACAAAGAAAAGAAAGTGCTAGCATCTCCCGCAGTGTCAGCTGCCCCATTGTGGCAGTCATTTTAACAACTTGCATGCCCCAGGGTGTGATGGTAAAGAAAAGAATCAAAATAAAAACAGGGGGGAGGAATTAACAAATGGAAAACGAAGCAAACCCCAAAAATTAAAACAGACATGAAGCTTCTTCTTGCGTGTGCCTCGGAACAGGGCAAGCCAACTTCTGGAAGCTGAACATGCTTCTGCTGGTGGCCTGCCTGAAGCTAGGCCTGGCCTGCACATGCTGCAGAAGGAGGTGGAAGAGTCAGCAATATCACTCCAAGTGAGAGTAGTAGCATCGCTGCAAGCGGGTGGCACAGGAAGTCCTATGAGTGCCGCAATGCTCCACGTAAGCAGCCCCTTCCTCTCGCTGTCAGAGCCATTCTAGGCAGGAATGGCAATGCGCTGTCGCTGCCCAAAATTGCTCCAACAGTGGGCAGGAGGGACGTTGCAGTGCCTGCAATACTTACCATGCCAGCCCCCGTATAGCTGCACTGCTGATTGGGAGTGACACTTTTGAACATTTCCTGGTGAGCGTTCAAAAGTAGCACCAGGAAGGGCAGAAGGAGGTTTTCCATTCTTCTGGGCGAAGTCCTTTGGCACCCTAAATTCCCTCACATCCTTCTTTGGGAAAGACAGCTGGATGTTTCCCCCCCCCAGAACTTTGCCCTAGTTCTCTTTTTCACCCACTTGTTTTTCCTCTCCAAATCAGGGTGACGTTCTAGAGCTGAAGAAGCGGCTGTCCCAGGTGAACGGGCAGCTGAGGAAGTCGGAGGTCACGCGGAAGCGCCTGGAAGTCTACAACAGGAAACTGCTGCTCTTTGTGCAGGTGCTGCGTAGGGTTCCCCGGGTGGCCTACAGAGCCTGAGTGTGGATTGCTATTGGCTTGTTGCTGCGGTGGAAGAAAGCCTCGTCAGGGCTGGCCCATCTCCGAGGCAGTTGTTTCAGGTGGTGGAATGGCAAGCCGTGTCTGCCTCCTTCCCCACTCCTTTGTCTCCTCCAGGTCTGTGGATTCAAAAAGGAAGGACGGAATGAAGTGGGAGAAGACTAGAGAGGAGCGGGAGTGTCACCCCTCCTCCACACTTCCTGTTCCATTCCATTCCCATCTTCCTTTTTAAATCCTGGGAGTAGCCGGGGCAGCAGCAGTGGCTGCCACACCACTAGGTAAAGGTGGCATTCGGTGCTTGGACTGGACCTGGGAACGGTTCTGACCTGGGTTTCCTGGGAAAAGGCTATCCCCTACAGCAATAAGGGCAGACTCACATGACAGACTTAGAACAGGTTCAGCAGGCATTCCCTTTCTCCAAGGGACCCTTGACACATAGGTTTGCTGAGGAGCAAGTTATAGAAAGTCAAAATTTCCAGCACTCTCACCATACAACCATCCTCCAGATGTTTTGGGAGAAGCCACGACAGCCAAATTGGTACAAAACTGATATATTGTCGTGTAGATGTGCCATATAGACCAATTCACTTGGGACTCCTTGGGGACATCCATTCTTGCTGAATGTTGCTTTGGGAGCCAGTGTGAAATTGAAAACGCTGAGCTTGCAGTGATGCCAACTTTGGCACAGAATTGATATGGCAAAAGGAAGGTTATTTTTCAAAGCAGGTTCTGAAAAGTTGTCCTCAGAAGTGGGTTTTTTTCCCCTAGTGGTCATGTCTTCCTCCTTATTTCCTGCACTCAGATATTCACGCTGGTGTTTGATGCTGCATTAAACCCCTTGGCTTTTGTGAAGGGTTGCCACAGACCTTCCTGGGGAGCTGTAGCATGGGAGAGTTTGTTTCGAAAGGAAGACACTGGTTGAGCTAAGAGCTCACCCAGGTGGACTGGGAGTTTTTTACTCCTGCAGTACTGAATCACTTATTTCCTTTCTGTTCTCCCACAGAATGCCCATACGTTGCTCAGCACATCCTGCACATTACCGGATGAGAAGAGGTAAGAGCAATTTTTGGCAGCCATTCTTAGCCTCTATGTAACACTGGTTTCTTTATGGTATTTAATAATAATAATAATAATAATAATAATAATAATAATAATAATAATA
>JAJKFI010000053.1:2337119-2407598 GCA_029204185.1 Lerista edwardsae | reverse complement strand
TAATAATAATAATAATAATAATAATAATAATAATAATAATAATAATAATACTTTATATACCGCCTTTCTTGGTCATTAGATTGCTCTTTTGACTTTATTCAAGGCTGTTTACATAGGCAGGCATTTCTAAACCCAAAGGGTTTTTACAATCACAAATAAGTTCTAATCTTACAAGGATTGCTACATATCAGAGGACACTTTCAAGTCCAGCCTTTCTTTCTTAGCCACACGATTGCCTTCCTGCCGGCTGATAAATGACTTCTTGCTCTCACCAAGAAACAGCTGGCCCGACACAACTCCTCTCTCACAGGCAGCCAGACACAGCTCAGATCTTATCAGTCGCATTCTCGAGGTCTGCCGCTCACGAAAACTTCCGGTGTTCTCGAACTGGCGACCTTCGGATCTTATCTTCGGGCATGACTGTGGCTTTTACCCTCTCGGTTAGACGTCTCGGCTAGACGTACCTCTCGGCTAGACAGCCACCATTAAAATTTCATCACTTGTGTCCCAAGGGCATAGACTACAATGTAAAGATTCTGTCATCCTTACATGCCTTTGTAAGGTAGACTCCTTTCCCTAGACTTCAGGCAGAGAGGGTGAGCTATAACTGCTTCCTTAGGTTAACCTAGTGGGTCTGTGTCCAAAGTGAAATTTGCATAGGGAGTTCCTGTAATATACTGCGTGATGGTCTCAGAAGCTCTGTTCTTTCTTACCAGAGTTGTCATTCAGGCAGATGAGGATAATACAGGGGTGAGCTTGGAAGCCTCTCTTCCATCTTCAGATCTTACAGGTGTGCTGATAGCAGAGGCGAAGGAACTGTTGGAACCCCTCACACTGTCCCACCCTCCAAAGGGCGGTAAGTCACGTAAAGTCACCTTTCAGAAAAGTAAGCAAGAAGTCCTTGCAAAATAGGCAACCCATGTAAAGGAAGGTAGCCTGATATTTAGGAGGCTCAGTATTTTCGCCATGGACAGCCATGGACAATTCCCCAGGTCCCCCGACATTAAATGGGGCCAGGAGTAAGGTTGCCACCCAGTATCCCCAGAGTGGACATAGCCTATGGCAGTGGTTCCCAACCTTTTTTGCACCAGCACCCCCTTTTTAGGTACGACAACCTGTCAGGACCCCCCCCCCCCCCAAGACCTGGGGTCGGTAGTGATGTCATTAAGCAGGAGGTCATTGTTTTTAATAAATCACACTTTTTGAAAGAATTCCACATCCCTTTTAGAATGTTCTGGATGCCTTGGCTAAGTGATGTTTGAGTTTGGAGTTCAGTGATTGACTCAGTACTGAGAACCATGTTGCACAGAATGCATTGTGGCTTGTCTATGTCGTTACTGATCAAGGTGATAAAGTCAAATTTTAGATAGTATTTCTGTCCCTCGTCCCCATGTGCTGAGGCTCACCTAGGCATGCACATGGGAGGCATTCTCACTCAGAATGAGACCCAGGAGAGACTTCATCACATGCCTACAAACACAACTAAGTCAAGCCCATAGCAAGGCTAATTTCCCTCGCAGCCACAATACAAGAATTGAGGAAGTGGCAGTTTAATGGGAAAGCCTCTAACCTAGCCAAAACGAGGCTTCCAAGATGATGGTGCCCAGCTTTTTGAGATGGCTGCCCCAAACTCTTTGTTTGCAACCCTCTTGGGGGGGGGTCCCTCCTCCAGCTTGGGAACTACTGCTCTATGGGAACTGAGGAGGAACAGTTTGCACAGTTCCCAAATGCACAAAAGCATGTCCCAATTGCCAAGGCAATCAGGGCACTTAATTCTGGACCACGGCCCCTGTTAAAAATATTCCAAGGGCCACCTCTTTGTAGGCCTGTCCATGACCAATTATGCTCAGAGGTCTTTCCTAGCTAAGCCCTGGATGCAGGGATTAAGCCCAGCTGATCTCTGCCAGTCCTTAGGTGAACATTCCCTGTCCAAGGTGCTGAAGGTTCTATTTCTGCGTGTTTGTAGCTCTGCCCAACAACTGTCCGTAGGAAGGTGAGTTATAAATCTAACAAACACAACTATTACCAGTTTAGAAGTTTATTTGAGCACTGGCAGCATTTTAGGTGGCATTTCTCCTCTTGGTTATGTTACATGGACATGATGGTGCCTCCTGATTCTATGATTGCATGGACAGCTTTACCATACGATGATTGCCCAGCTGGTGATGGAACCTCAGACTACAAAGAGTAAGTATTCTAGGTGCCTCTGCATTTACAGATGGCCTGGAAGTCACCTCTGACCTGCAAAGCTTCTTTGAAGATCTTGCTGAGCCTCTGACCCTTTACCTCTGGTTGCAATTGAAAATGAAGACAAGGTTAGATCATGGTGGAATAAGCTGACATTCCTAAGCACAGGGCAACATGCACAAACATCCTCCCCCAACTAATCTGCATTCAGTGCTGAAAATGATTTGTCTCAGGATCAGTCCCTAATTTTTTTATCTGTGTTATCAAGGGCTTTTTTTTTTTAAAGTGATTAAATGGCATTTGGGTTTCTTCTGAATCAAATGCTCCTTTTTCTGTATCAAGACAATCTGCCAAACCATCCACAGCTCTCTGAAACAGAACATCCTAGTCATGCAGTCTGTCTCTGGGCCTTAGATCAGCTGTAGTTAATTTTCATCTCCCAATCCCATTACAATACAGAAAAGGGGGGAAAAAGAGGGGGGTTGTCACTCACAGACCAGAGGAACTTGTGCAAAAAGTTGACCTTTCTGGCTGGACAGGTTGGTAGAAACTATTCAGGCTTTTGAAAAGCACTTGTGTTCCAAATGCTTTGGTGTGATCAACCTGAGTGAGAGAGGACTAGACAGAGAACACACACACACACACACACACACACACACACACACACACACACACTGCCCCTTTCAGAGACTTCAGTTACATGATGTGAGCCTCTTGAGCTTCAGAACATCACAGTGGTTCCTTTTTATGTATGTGTAAAAGGGATGTGGTGGCGCTGCGGGTTAAACCGCCGCTGCTGGGCTTTCTGACCAGAAGGTTGGGAGTTCAAGACCGCACGATGGAGTGAGCTCCCATCGCTTGTCCTAGCTTCTGCCAAGCTAGCAGTTCGTAAAGCAGTTCTAGCAGTTCTACTTGCACGTAAAAATGCAAGTAGATACGTAAGGATCACTTCGGTGGGAACGTAACGGTGTTCTGTGCGCTACGGCGTACAGTCATGCCGGCCACATGACCACGGAGGCTTGTCCTCGGACAAACGCCGGCTCTACGGGCTTAGAAATGGAGATGAGCACTGCCCCCTACAGTCGGTCATGACTAGACCATTCGGTCGTGGGGAAACCTTTACCTTTATATGTAGCCTGCCTTTCTTTCATCACAGAATTCGTGGCTGTTTCCATGGGTGTCACAGGCATTGATCAGATCAGACCTGCCTCACTTCAGCAAAGTGTCCACATCATTTGCCCTCAGGCCATGCCTGTTCTCATGCTGAGCCAGGACACACACACACACACACACACACCGCCCGCCCCAGCTGCCTTTTTCCTCTGTCTTCATTCCAGTTGGACCCAGCCCCCTGATTTGCCCACTCCCCAAAGGCTGCCTGACCATGAGGCTAGGTGGGACAACCCTCTCATTTGGCAACTAATTCTAACCCATTCTAACCCATCCTTTGGCAAAATTCTAGGTGTAAAATGAAATGGAAGCGAATTGTGCTAAGGCTGTGCTAAATAATTTCCATGAGGGGTGATAAGGAGAATTTCCCAGTGGAGCTTGTCTGATCTTAGTTGGGAAGTAGATGGGGGGGGTGCCAGTTGGATTTTAAATATTCAAATATAAATATACATACTTACAAAGTTAAGTGTATAAAGTCCACACACAGAGTTCAATAAAAGAACATGTTCATTGGCTGCGCTTGACATGGGGAGGTGCCAAAAATACAGGGGCCCCAGTTGCCAAATGACCTTGGAATGCCACTGGTGCCTGCCACAGAAACTGATCGAGTAAATTGGCCTCATTGCAGGGCATCTGTAGAGTCTGCAAAGTTGCCTGAGAAACAGAATCTGTTCCTGCATGATCCATGGGAATGGGATCCCTGATTGTTCTCTTGGAAGCCATGTCCAGCCTTTCTCTCTGTTACCCGTCACTTAAATGACTTTCGGTCATCTCTGGCTTTAGAGTAATATTTTTTTTTATTTCTAGCCATCTTCAGCAGAAGACAACGTGGCCCCCTCCACCAAGCCAAAGCATCGACGATGACTTGATGATACCTTTAAGCGTATCCAAGGATGCTTCCGAGAAGCCTGCATAATTCTGCTGCCTCAGGAAGCTCCAGTTTCTGACCTTGTACATTCCAAGACTTGTGCTCTGCTCTGGAGGCAGAAAAGTAAGGATAAGGAGCTAAGAACCCTCTGTATGTCTTCTTAAGAAAAGAATGTCTTCTTAAGTATGTCTTCTTAAGGACTGGATCTCCCAACCAGCCACCCAAGATTTCCTGTTCATCCATCTTCTGGATGGCTATTTCTGGACCACTATACAATACAGCTCTCTCCTCTTTTTCCAACTTCAGAAAAACTGTTGGAAAACCATAGCTGAAGGATGCCTGAATTTCACAGGCAGAGGGCTTGGAATACTTAGGGCACAATCCTAATCTTCCGGCACCAGGGGAAGGGCAATGCAGCTCTGAGGTAAGAGAGCAAATATTCCTTTACCTTGAGGAGGACTCCGTGATGACTACTTCACTGCAGGATGCAGAACACGCCCCATTGGCTCGGCTATGGCAGTTCTGGAAAGTTGGTTAGGATTGCGCCCTTAGTTACAGGAAAAATAACCTACAGCTCAGAGGAATCCAGCTTTTTTCACGAAAAACCAAAGTACATTTTACAGGCTGTAGTCCACGGTAGCTCAGTCCTTATTAGCTCTGCATAGCTGATTTGGGACACACCAATCTTTTGCTCTCTGTTGTAATAGCTTTTTTTTTTTACTTCAAACTTGCTCGAATAAGAAGACAACCAAGATGGTTGTGTGGAGGAAGTCCCTGGACGTAGATGCTCTGACTTACTGAAACAACATCAATCGCAAATGCTGTACTAAGACTGAGAACAGTTTCCCAGACAGCTCATCTCAATAGCAATTATTTTTTAAAAAAACGGAGAAAAAATTAATTAGGCATTGAGTTTTATGTGGTTAGCAATATGGTAGAGATCTGATGTGAGCACTGTTCTGGTTAATAAAATGAAGATACAACTCTTGAGGCTGTTGAATCTCAGAGCGGGTATGCTGTTTGTTGACTGCAAGTCTCTGGATAAATATAACCAGTGAAGGCTGGAATTTCCTGGGAGTAAGCTCCACTGAACACATTTGGACTTCTGAGTGGATATTCATAGGATTGCACTGTTAGGGAAGTAGCTTCAAACCAAATTCAACATTCCATTTCTCAAATAGAAAACACAACAAGCAGTCTTCAGACACGGGGATTTTGCATGCAAGTTGAAACAATGATGATGATGGTGATGTATCCATGTACATGGCGCTTTGCAGAGAATGGCAGTACAGGTCCCTGCTCCAAGGAGCCTACAATCTGTGATAGACAGATTGCAATTCTAACTTGCAATCTGGCTGGCTGACCTAACCGGCTGGCTGACCTGTGCTATATCGTAATGCATGCTGGGAGGGAGCTGCAGCTCTACGCGGGGAAAGGGGATATGCTTCCCTGGCCCTGGGGTAAACCCAGTGGTGGGATTCAGGGGGTTCGCCTAAGTTCTTTGGAACTGGTTGTTAAATGGCCGGGCCCCGCCCACTCGCTTACCTCAGCTGGCTTTGGGGTTTTTTTTGTTCCGGCTATGACGTCATAGAACCGGTTGTTAATTTATTTGAATCCCACCACTGGGTAAACCCCAGCTGGCCCTATGGGGCTGCTCAGATTTGTGCCTGCAAAACAGCAGGTGCCAGTCCACATAGCCAGAAGCAGCCTGGATTGGGGCCACCCAGCTCAGGGATGGTGGATTAGATGCGGCCTAACAGCCGTGGTGGCGCAGCGAGTTAATCTGCTGCTGCTGAGCTTTCCAACCACAAGGTTGGGAGTTCAAGACTGCGCGACGGAGTGAGCTCCCGTTGCTTGTCCCAGCTCCTGCCAACCTAGCAGTTTGAAAGCACCTAAATGCAAGTAGATAAATAGGGACCGCTTCGGTGGGAAGGTTAACGGCGTTCCATGCGCTACGGCGTAGAGTCATGCCAGCCACATGACCACGGAAACTTGTCCTCGGACAAGACGTCGACTCTACAGGCTTTGAAACGGAGATGAGCACCGCCCCCTACAGTCGGCCACGACTAGACCATTCGGTCGTGGGGAAACCTTTGCCTTTTAACAGCCGTGTCCCATCGCCACCCCCATGGGTCTGCCCTCCCTCCACCCTGCTATGCCTCCCACCTGCCTCCCGTACCCCTCGGCGCAGGTCTGTGCCGGCAGAACTAAGCCAGCGCACGGCCAGCACAGCTGGCAAGCTATGCAGCACCTGTGTTATGCTGGTTATGCGGCCCGCGCCAGCGACTGCATCCACGATGCAGAAGTGCCTTCTGGCATGTTTGCTACAGCGCTGGTTCGGCGCAGGAGCGCTGCGCTGACACAACGCCAGGTTAGGATTGCACTCAGAATCATAGAGTTGGGAGGAACTTACAAGGTTTTGAGACAACCAACAGAAGGGGAGATGGAGGTGGGGCAAATTGGGCAAGAATATATAATTATTTTAGTTGCACATGCATAAGCTTATTGACAGTAGGGCAAGATTAACTGAGGAGTCGTACCAAACCCTTGTCTGAAAATGTGGATTTTAAACAGCAGTCTGAAGGTAGTCAGAGAGGAGGTGTTGCACAGGTGTTTTGTGAGGCATGTAAGAAAGGGAAGTTGGATGGATGGTTTCAATTTACAGCTCAGAAGGAGCAAATCTGTTCTAGTGACCTTGGGTCACCGAGGCTTCATATCTACCCATACTTCCAGATGAACCAGATAAAGCATGATTTGAAAATTGTTCAGAGCGACGGCAGGTGGAAAGAAGCAGGCATGCAGGGAAACAGAGCTAGCAGCGAACGGGACGAACCCATTCATGAAGTGAACGGAGGGGGCTGCGTCAAACAGCAGAAGGTTCCGGGGGGGGGGACACCCGCAATTTTCCTCCATTTGCCCACCTGTCTCAGCCAGCCCTGTTCCTCTTCCAGCTCTTGCTCCCTGGTTTTGAATAGAAAGAGGAGTGTGGAGTTGGAGAGGAATTGTGGGAGACAGCAGACGCTTTAGCCCAGAACTCTCCTCTCCCCTATACTTCTTCTTTTGCTCCTTCCTTTTTCAATACAGGAAATAGTAGGAGGAATGGAGGTGAATGGGGGATTGAGCTAGGTGACCCTGCCAACCTGCTGCCTGGGGGGCAGTGGCATTTCTACAAGCGGGGCACAGTGCTGTGTTTTGCAGGATCCTGAGCTCTTGTGTGACAAGGTCCCTCCCCTTCACCCCCAGAGCCATTCGCAGCTTGGAGAGCTGGCTCAGAGGCTTTGCTTTCCAAGCCATGAATGGCTGTGAAGTTGAGGGGGAGGCATTGCTCAGGCTCCTGCAAAACCTAGTGCTTTGCCCCCCCATAGGAACGCCAGTGCTGAGGTGATAGCCTCAGTTGTTCTCATGGATGGGACAGGCTTGCAGACAGGAGCCGGTCGGTACCTTTCTCTTCCCTTCACTGCTCATTCCTGCAGTGTAAAGAGTAGACCCCCCACTTTGTAAGTGAATAAAACAGACCGTTGCTTCATCATCTCTCCTTTGGCTCTGAATCTACCAGTTTAAATCCATTAAAACGTGCCACCCTGGAGGCTATTATTTAAAATGAATTAATGAGCACTCCAAACTGTACAAAATGTTTTTGAAATGCTGAAAGGAATACAGCAATTCAAAGCCACCTTGTGTGATCCAAAAAAAGCACAGGATCGTGAGTGTCATTCCTTTTAATCTCATCAGAACAACAAAAGCCTTCTCCTCCACTTTCATAAGCTGCTGGACCAGACACATTCTTATCTTTATTTTATCATTAAAATATTTATAGCACCCGTTTCAAGCCATAGATCCAGAGGTGCGTAGTTTCGTAGAATTACTGGATATGCGGTGCAGCAACAAGTTTTGTGCGCCTTGGGGTTCAATCCTTTGTTCCCAAGGGCTGGAGAACCCATAATTTATTCACTGGCGTGACTTGGTGAAAACAGAACTGGCAAAGATGAGTAAACGTCGCTGCAGAGATAAACCAACATTGACTTTTTATCCCCTTGAACGTTCAGCATTGAAAGTAGAGCCCAGTGATGCCTGAAATCTTCCTTCTAGCATTCAACAGCCCCATCCTATGCATATCTACTCAGAAGTAAGTTCCATTGTAGTAAATGGGGCTTACTCCCAGGTAGTTGTGGACAGGATTGCGGCCTTAGTTAGTCCAGGGGTCTCTAAACTTTTGTAAATTTTGCACGTTTTCATGGGACAAAAAACACACACCAGTTTTACAAACGAAGGAAATGTCAATGAATGACTACATTTTACTTGGATGTTTTTTTGTAATCAGCCTGATATGATTCAGAACAAAAGAGCAATGTGACAATTACAAAGAAACAATGCCATGCTTAAACTGAGAAATGGTATATAATGGGTAAAAATGTCAAACGTGAGCAATTGGTCTGGCAAAATAAGTTGCTGCAGGCTGGATAAAATTGTGTGGTAGGCCAGAATGTGGCTCCATTGCTGTAGTTTGGAAACCCCTGAGTTAGTCCAAAAAAAGCAATTGACTTATTTTTCTCTGACCTTGTTGGTTTTGTTGTTTTGCCCTCTGCCATAGCATCCCTTATTCCCTATCAGCTGGTTCAAGTTTGTTAATTGTTTGTTCTGGCATTTCACTAAAGAGCTCAACAACATATTATGTCTCCATTTTATCCTCACAAGAACTCTCTGAGGTAAGTTAATTTGAAAAATATTGACTGGCCCAATGTGACCACCAGGTAGTGACCACCAGGTAGTATTCGTGTTGGAGTGAGAATTTGAGCTTAGGTCTTCCTGGTCTAAACTGAATAGTCTAACCCAGTGTTTCCCAAAGTGTGGGTCACCAGTGAGTCACAAGCTCATTTTTGGTGGGTTGTGAAAAGTTTTTGAAACAAATAAAAACCTTTGCAAGTACCCTTGGCTGGTTTAGCTGGAATGCTGGATCCTTGGCCAATAGGGGGAAATGTGTACTCACCTGGAGAACTGTGTTCAGTTCTGGGCACCTCAGTTCAAAAACGATGCAGCCAAACTGGAGCACGTTCAGAGAAGAACAATGAAGATGATCTTGAAAACAAGTCCTATGAGGAAAGGTTAAGGGAACTGGGTATGTTTAGCTTGGAGAAGACTGAGAAGACAAATTTGTTCTCACCTGCCTCTGACAGTAGAACTGGGTCCAATGGGTACAAACTGCAAAACAGAAGATTCTGGCTGGACATCAGGAAGAATTCCTTGACAATCAGGGCGGTTTGACAGTGGAACAGATTGCCGAGGGAGGTGGTATATTCTCCCTCACTGGAGACCTTCAAGCAGAGGTTTGACAGGCACCTGCTGGAGATGCTCTAGGGGGATTTCCTGCTACAGGCAGGGGGTTGGTCTAGATGACCTTGTAGGTACCTTCCAACTCTATGATTCTATGATTTAAGCAAAATGACTTGTACTGAAACCATAGCATCCAAGTCGCAAGAAGTTGTGGTTCCGCTTTATTCCACATTGGTGCGACCTCACCTGGAGTCCAGTTCTGGGCACCTCAGTTTGAGAAAGATGCAGCCAAATTGGAGCAGGTTCAGAGAAGAGCAAGATGATCAGGGGGCTGGAAAACAGGTCCTATGAGGAAAGGTTGGGGGAACTGGGTATGTTTACCTTGAAGAAGAGAAGACTGAGAGGGGATATGAGAGCACTCTTCAAATATCTGAAGGGCTGTCATGAGGAAAAAGGGACAAATCTGTTCTCATCTGCCTTTGACAGCAGAACTGGGTCCAGTGGGTACAAACTGCAAGAGAGGAGATTCCAGCTGGACATCAGGAAGACTTTCGTGACGATAAGGGCAGTTCAACAGTGGAGTAGATTGCCAAGAGAGGTGGTGGATTCTCCCTCACTGGAGACCTTCAAGCAGAGGCTTGACAGGCACCTGCTGGAGATGCTCTAGTATAGGGGGATTTCCTGCTACAGACGGGGCTGGACTAGAGGACCTTGTAGGCCCCTTCCAACTCTATAATTCTATGATTCTATAATCCCCAAATTAAAATGTCACATTTTCCAATGTTTTCCAGTAATTGACATGCCATAGTTCTTGTGTGAGCCCAGTTTCAGCCTTTTGTCTGGCCTGAAAGTTCGCTAACTGCATGTCATATTCTCAGGTTCAGCCTTCTGGGGACCCTGGAATGACTGTAAAGCTTTGGGGGAACAGTCCTTGAAATCCATTTTTAGGGAAAATCTAGCAAATGCCTACACTCACATACTATATGCAAGATGTCTAGGAGCCTCAGGAGCCCGATTATTACTTATTATTAATAAAAATATATATAATTTCTTTCTAGATCTCTTCTTTGTTCGCCTGCAGTGGGACGCGATAGAGAGTTGTTTTAAAAACTGGGTCTGGGTGCTAAAGATTTGGGCTGCCCTGTTCCAACCCCTATACTTTGTCCTGCACTTTGAGTAATAAATCAGAGGACGTTAGAGCTGGAAGGGCAACTAGAGGTCATCCAACCCACCCCCCTGCCCAATGCAGGTGAGTTCAGCATCCCTGCCAGGTATCTATCTATTCAGCCTCCGACTGAAAACTTCCCATGAGGAAGCGCCTGCTGCTGCTACTGCATGACGAGGCAGACTTTCCAGTGCAGCTAGGACATTTTGCCCTACTCCAGCCCGACTTCCTGCTCATTATTTCACACGTTCCAGGGTTGCCACCGCGCACCGATCCCTGACCGATGAGCTCCGTCCGCAGCGAGCAAAAACTTTTTCCGACCGGGGCCAAATCCCTTGCAGGGGTGGGCGGGGCCTCCGTCCAGACCCGCGAGAAGATGGGCGGGGCTCCTCCCGCAGTGGGCGTGGCACTATAGCTGCGGCTGCGGTCGAAGAGAGGCGCGAGCGCCGCGGACAGCGCGTGGTGCTTTGCCGGCGTCTGATAGGCTGAGGCGCGCCGGTACGGCGGCCTTTTTTTTTCTTTCCCCCTGGCGGCCCCGCCCCCTCCTCTCTCGTGCGGAGGAGAATCGTCGCGCGCCGAGCCTCCGAGGTGAAAAGCCGTTCCCGCGCCCCTCACGGAGGGGCCAGGATGATGGCGACGGCGGTGCCGGCGTGGGGGCTGCCGACGACGGCAGTGGGGCCGCTTCTCCGCTTCGCCCCCGCGTGACCGGTGAGTCTCCCCATCCTGCGGCTGCCAGGGCTTCAGCCCCCCCCCTCCGCCGCGCCCCCCCAACTACCGCCTCAGGGGAGCCTGATAGCGCCCCTCCCCCAACTGTCACACGCGAGCGGGGGAGGGTAAAAAAGCCTGCAGTAGCCCGAGGGGAGCTGGGCTGCCGTTGCGGGGGGGGGGGCCCTGGTCGCCCCTACCCCCTCGTCTCACCTCCTCCCTCCCACCTGCTAGCCCCCCCCGCACGCGCTGTCAGAATCCAGCCCTACCCCCCCCCCCGCACGCCCTCCTTGCATCTTTCTCATTCATGACTACTAGCCTCCCCCCCCCCGCACCCAGCAGCAATCGTGATGATGATGAAATGGATGATAATATCTAACCCCTGCGAACTGGGCAAGAGGCACTTTTTTCCCAATTTGTGTTCCTCTTAGATTTATTAAAAGGAGAGCAATTGTCCCTATTCACCCCTGGTGAATTCTCGTGGTTGGGGGTGCTCTGCATTTTGGGGGGGGGGGGTGTTGGGTGGGACAAATTAAATGCTTACTGAATTAAACTGTGAACCCCCAGCAATGTGGTCCAAAACCAAACCATGGTTATTATATAAATGTTCACCAAATTTAGTAAGTGTTCACCAAATGTATAACACATTTACGCGACAATACTATTATTGCAGAATTGTACAATAATAGTATTACTAGCAGAATTGTACGCCCCAAATGCGGGGTTAGGGTTTGGTGTACAGTTTTGGTTATATTATGAAAATTTACTATTTTGGGGAGACAACACCATTTTTTTTTTTTACAGTCAAATACTTTAAGAAAAAGACGAGAACTCAATATGTGATTATCACTTTAGGATTATTAGGTGGTCTAAAATTTGGTGAACATGTACTATTTTTGGGAAACGAAAGTATTTTTTTTTAGGAATGTTTTCATTACATTTGGTGATCACTTAAACATGAGCTTTTTTTTTTAGATTGTGAGCCCTTTTTGGGAGAGGGAGCCATTTAACTTTATTATTACTATTTGCCTGTAAACGGCTTTGTGACCTTTGGGTTGAAAAGTTTATATAAATACTGTTGATTGATTTACTACTGTTACTGTTGTTGTTCTGCTTCTTCCTTCCTAAGAGGACCCAAGGCGGCTTACATGGAATGCACAAAGCAATGTAATAATTAAAATAAAAACTCTAAAAAGATTACAAAATACTGATTCTGAAAGTTTATTGTCATATTAAAATTACAGTAATACAACTTACAAACAACATGATAATACACTCATTTTAAGACAGTATGACTACGCATAGCTTGAGAAATACGGCAGAAAACAAAATACAAAATACAATAAAAATATAATAAAATGCAAAAATACCAGGGCAGCCATGAACTCCCTATAAAAGAAGCCTATTGATCTAGCTAAGACAGTATCATTAATGGCAACAATATTAACTGGTGGGAGGAAAATGGTGCTATAATGAAATAAAAACGCACAATGCCACTTTCTGCACGTCTTTTTAAAAAACAAAAAATGCCCTGAAATTTGTGGAAAAAATAAAAGTTTTTATGTAATTGTGGGTTGTGTGGGTAATGACTTTGTCTGCATCTCTGCTGACGCTATACCACCTATATCGCCAACCTGGTATACTTCTAAGGCGGTTATAATTATAAAGTTTTGATTGAAAACATATAGCACTGCTTTCCGCACTTTTATAAAAAAGCTCACACTCTGAAATCTGTTGAAAAAACTTCTATGTGTTTAAGGGAAGGGGAGTGAATAGGTGTACACCGTGGCTGGCTCTGCTGACACTATACTATCTATATCACCTATCTAGTATACTTTTGATATTATTATAATATAAAATTTTGAATAAAAACACATAACACCATTTCCTGCACTTAGAAAACACTGAAATCTGCAAACAAACAAAAACACCCAATTTTCTCCCACTTTGAACAATAAATGCTCTTAACCCTTCCTTTATGTTAATGATATCCCGCCATTGTACTCTGTGTTTTTTAAAAGCGTATGCCTTTTAATCCACACTGTTGATGATTATGATTTCTTCCCTTAGTCCTTCTCTGTGTTAAATGCATGTAGGGGAGATTTTGTTTAAGCTGATTTAAACTTAACAGTGTAAGATCGATGTTGGAAACTGGTTTATTGTATATAATATAGGCAAGGAGAAAGCTTCCTTCAGGACTCTTTGTAGGAGAATGGTACATTGTTTTTTTAACCTTCAAGACTTGGCCATATGAATGAAAGTGCTGCCAAGCAGGTGCAGTTCACATTTGCCACTAAATGTCTTGGAGTTCATCCCACAAACACTGGATGTGAGTGAAAAGGGCATCTATACGGAGGGTGTTTAGGCTTGAGTTCCAATACCTTTTTCTAAAAATTAAGAACTTCCCCCTCTTGTCTGCCTGCCCACTGTTTTCCAACAGCTTCCTTTACAGGCTTCTTAGTAATTAATACACATCCTGTCCTGCTTCCACTTTGACTAATTTTTGCATTGTCTCAGTAACAGAAAAGTATAAATGTTTTAAATGTGTTCCATTCAGTTACCTCTTCTGATATACCTTCTGGCTGGTATGTTTTGTGTGTTCTTGGTAACATATTGCAGTTTGAGTATTAAGACCACTTTCTTATATGATGTGAAGTCCTATAAAAATAGATTGGGGAATGATGAGAATATCTTATGTCTCCCTCTCTCTTAAGGTCTAGTGTGGTACAACTGGAAATCTTGGAGAAGTTGAGATGAAACATATTTTTAAATATTGCAGATAAGAATATGGAACACTTTTCAGGTATTTGCTCCAAGTATGTGATCTGGAAATCTGCCAAACAAGTTCCATCAGCACACTGGCAAGGCCTTCATATAACAATCTGAAACTCATTTTGCCTGCTTCAGATTCCTTAAATATTGGCATCATGTGAAATATGGAGATATGTTCACAATTCAGAAACGAAGTGACCGTGTGGATAATTTTACCTACATTCTTCTGATACTGCATCCTTCTGACACTTACACAAGTTCATACACTTCTTTTTACCATGTTTGCTGATGGAACAGTTTTCCTGGTGCTTGCCTTAACTGCTGCAACTAGCCACTGATTTGGTATTCACAATTTCAGTTATCCTTGGATACTGGAACATCTTAAAAAGATTAAAGGTTTCCCCACAACTGAATGGTCTAGTCATGATGCTAGACCAGTGGTGCTCATCTCTATTTCTAAGCCAAAGAGCTGGCGTTTGTCCAAGGACAAGCTTCTGTGGTCATATGGCCGGCATGACTCTACGCCAAGGCTCACAGAACTTTCCCACCGAAGTGGTACCTCTGCATCTACTCTGTATCTACTCACATTTTTACATGCTTTCAAACTGCTAGGTTGGCAGGAGCTGGGACAAGCAATGGGAGCTCACTCCGTCACGCAGTCTTGAACTGCCAACCTTCCGGTCAACAAGCTCAGCTCAGCGGTTTAACCTGCAGCACCACCACGTCCCTTAAAAAATTGGGGAATATTAAACATACCTCCTTTTTTACCTTGTTGCAGCAAAACCACTGATGTCTTTAATAAGACCCTGACTTTAAAAAGGTGTCCCCAGTACCCATGGTTTTAGGTATCCATTGGGTGATGGTTCCGAAATGGAACCCCAGTGGATATCAGTGCATGCCTGTATACTCATTTGAATGGTAGGATTTTTTTTAATAGGAGAGAGTTAACTCCCGAGTAAATTGTGTATCTGAAATACAGTAGAAACAATGAATATTGAAATGGATATCTGTGCTTCATGTAAATGCTGAAGGCTTGGAGAGTACAGAGAAACACATTTTATATAATTGTAGTATTTTAATTGGAACAGCTGAAATTAGTCCCATTATAGGCTCAAACTGATCTGTAGAAAACCAGTCCAGATCCAAAGACCTGATACCCAAGGTTGGGTTTTGAGTGTGGAACAGGCAGTTTTCAGAGAGGTAGCCATGGTAAGTTTGTTGCATCATAGCAGATACTTGTGGCACCTTTTAATGTATTTATTGTGGCATAATTTTCTATGGACTAACTAGACTAGAGCCTAATTTGTGTGAAATGCTATCCTCAATTGACCCAACAATGCATGAAACAGTGTAATGCATGAAATGCAAGACATGCAGTTGGTGAAAATTCAAAGTAAAGATGCATGCAAAATAAGCGACAGCAAAGTGAACAGCACAGCACTGCCTGTTTCTGCTGTTATGCATGGCCAGTTTCTTATATCCCTATAAGCTTTAAATTGAATTGTCAAACTGTACCTGTTGAATTCTGAAATCATTTATCCCCACTATTAACAATTTTTCTCTCTCCTTGCCTTTGTGTATAAATCTATATATGTTTATAATATATAAACTTATGTTTTTAATTTACATATAAAATCTGTCTATGCCAATGAAAAACTATGCATCTGGGCTCTTGTCATGTAGGTGTACAGTGTAGACCTATATTATACTATGTACCATACATTTTTAACCTAGACCTTAAGCTTGTGAGGGTTGTCTGCCAACATGAAAGAGTTCTGCAGTTATGGGGTGGTTACTGAGTAGATCTCTGTTTAGTCTTGCTGGCTGCATGTGATTTCTAGAGCAGCAACCTGCTAGGGCATGTGGGATAGAAGTGCTTGGGGATATGGATGTTGAACAGAATGAGAGTATTGAATGCTAACAGTTTTGAAATACAAGCCACTAGATTAGCTTGAAAGTCAATACCAAGTTCTGCTGTTTTGACTACATTGATTAGGAGTGCCTGCTGAGACGGCTCAGTGTCAGAGAAATTGAGAGGGTAACAACTTGTATGGTGATTAGATACAGTGCCTCAAACTGCCAGGAACTTGTTTCTGGGTGAGGCTAATCTATCCCATTGTGAGGCTATATGAAGATATTCGGTGGTGGGGTTTCTTACTTCTATTCCCATGTGGGCAAAGCTTTTAAATAATTGAAAAATAACTTTCATAACTCTATAGGGGCCACGGCTTGTGAAGAGAAGTGGGTGGGAAAGAATTGCTTTGCTTTCAAATCTGAGAAGATGGAGGAAGACTTAGTCATGAGCCTTAGGGAAGCAGAAATAGGAGTAAAGCTTTCAGCATGGTGACAAGTGACTATGAGCTCAAATGGCTTTCTGTTACAAAGCAAATTGCTCTATATGGTAATTATTACTTATTTGTTCTTTTTAAAAGAACTTTTGCAGCTGAATTCACACTAATGCCTCTTGTTCACCAATTGTCTCCAGGCATTTTTAAAGCAATCTTTTAATCCGTCTGATTTCCAGGCTTCAAATTGCAGAGTACAATGATCAAGATTTTTGTATGCAACCTAAGTGAACTGTGAATATGCTAAAGTAGAATGCTTCACATTTTCTCTCTTCGGGGAGTTTTTGCAAATTGAGTTGCTTGCTGAGATACCTCTTGTGTATGATGAAAGTCTGGGGGATGCTTTCAGGTACACGCTTGTTTCATGTGGGGCTTGATCAGACCTTGTGGGACTTGCTGTCAGCCCATGTGAACCTGGACCTCATTGTCACAAATGGGAGATATAGAGGAACCACCGTTTCTGGACTACTTCAAACTAAAAGCAGCTATTCCATAATTAAATGTTACTCCATACAAAAAAATGCTGCACGTAGGAGTGTGGCTCGGAATGCACCTAGTGTTTTCCTGTATCTGCAGATTACATGGAAACATTGAGAGTGCGCAGCAACTTGTCTTTTAGAGATGGTTTCTGCTGATATTTGCCTTCTAACTGAGGAGCCTGTGGTAATTTCTAAACACAGTTTGAAAACTAATGCAATAAAACAGGGCGTAACAAATTTGCTTTAGATCTAGGAGCTAGATCTGCCCCCTGTGATGTGCAGGACCATCACCCCAGTGACATGCAGGGAACACTCCCCTTCCCTTCTCAACTAAGGAGAAGTAGGGCCAAATGGCCCTAATTACATTGAAGTAAAAATGTTTGAATTTGGGAAATAGAATAATTTTTAGAGAACAAGCAAGCTAGGGAGTTCAGAGATCTGGGTGGAGATTGTGAAATGTGGATGAGAGAAACGTTAGGCTGGATGATGGCGATAACATGATTTTGCAGAATGTTACAAAGGAGAATAACAATAATTTTGAAGAGAAAAAAAAGGCAGGGAGGAGAAGTTGGGCAGCAGAGGCAAGCAGATCTTATAGCTTTCATTCATAATTTGTAATTAATAGACGATACTTTTGTTAAATCTCTGTGTTCCATAAAGCTACTGCTTAAAATACTGTATCATTATTTGACATTTCATCAGTCAGTTGATCTAATTTTTTCTGTCAAGTGGTCCATTCCTGTTTTTTTAGAAATGAGTAGAGAAAGCCTTCCAGAACTACAAACCAAATTCTCTGTCTAAAGAAGACAACTAAGGAAAATGTGCACCCTGAAATATATTGGAGAAAAAAAGCATAAATCATCTTGGATTAAGCTTGGGGAGTTTTTATTCTAAACAAATAGTAAAGTAATCCCCTCTGCCTGAGTCATTACTGACTCATGGACTGACATCACTGTGCGATGTTTGTTGGCTATGCAGACTTCGTTGTATGAGGTGGTTTGCCATTGCCTTCCCCAGCCATCTTTACTCCTGGGGTACTCATTTTACCAACCTCAGATGGATGGAAACCTGAGCCAACCTTGAGCTGGCTACCTTAGAACCTGACTTCCACCAGCCTCAGACTCAAGTCGAGGGGAGATTGACTGATGAGGCTCCTAACCAAATATAGGTGGTTAAAAACACTGGAGAGATATTGATGCATATAAAACTTGGGGGAGAAAGGCAGGATAAACATCAAATGACTAAATAAACTTTGACATAATCCAAATCTTTTGCCTTTTGGATGCTTGTGGTCTAGTCATTGCTTTCTGCAGTTGTGGTGGTTCTAACCAAGCTATTGCAAGTTTCTTTTTAAGAGTATTTGCAGGGATTTCGTTGAAATAACCATGACTAGAGGAGGAGCTGCTTCAACTAGTTTATCCTGCGAGGCTTGCAATAGTACTGCAAGTGACTGTATACATGTATGTGTGAATTTGGGCCCAAAATGTCATAGCAAAACTTCAAAATGGGATAGCATGTTTCAATTTTATAGTTGCTTAGGTTTTGCAGAGAGATGTATTGGCCATAATAGGTTATGAGTTCTTGGATTATATTCAAAATTAAAAAAGTACAACTCTTGGGAAATTTGACAGTATTCAGTTTGGAGAGACACAATTTTGACCAGATCGCCATGCCCTTTTAAGTCCACAGGACTGGAAACTCTGGCAGATCCAATTACTCATCTTTATTTCTGGGACTACAACCATAGCCTAGTCTATAAATGGCAGGTACAACAGCAAGTTGTGTGATGGCTTATACTTCATAGGAGCAATCTTCATTGTAGAAGCTGCAATTTTCAGAGAGATGGTGCCAGAAAACATGCCCCAATCTATGCCATTGAATCAATGATTGAAGAACAATCTGTATCCATACATTTTGAAAATGTATATGTCCATCTTCTTGTCAGTGTAATATCATTTGTTTTGTTTGTCCATAATAAAAGTGTTCTTGTGTTAGTCTAGAGTTCAATGTCACTAGACAATACAATTCATGGGACCTATTCTAGAAAGCTGACCCCATTTTCTTCTTTGGGAGATCAGTATTCTTTATTGTCCCAAGAGTGTTATGCAAACTCTGTAAGCTAGATAATCATAAGGACTTCCTATTTTTTTTAAAAAAAAAATCAAGCTTGCACACATGCTAGCTGCATATTACACTTACGTGAGAAGTAGCCAGCTGTAAGCTGGGCTCTATCTGCTGAGAAATCCAGTGTCAGGAAAAGTTGGAAGAAATTGTAGTTAAAAAAGAGAACCTTTCTTTCTCTATATATGTTTACTTCTTAAGAAGCTAATTGTCTCTACTCATCTCTTAATCATAGGGAAAATTAACTGTAAGGAAAAATAAGCCTAATTAAATGAGAGAGACTCCTTGATAAACTCGGAAGAATACCTGTAATGAAATAAAATTTGATTTTGACTAACTGGAACTGTGTTGATTAATATTATTAGTTAATATTAAGTAATATTAATTGCCCAAAATGATTAAGGGACAATCCTGCAGGTTGGGAATTTACCTTATGTGCTATTCACAAGTCCACTTTGAGAATCTGCATCCATTCCATCTTGCTGCTGATTTGTGCTTAGGCTTAGTGCTTAGGCAAGCATGCATAAAAGACATGATGGTAGTTTCAATTTTTAGATTTATTATATAGGTCCCTCCCCCTGGTATCTGCAGATAATGGATACCATGGATTAGGGGGAATCCCTTCTCTCCATGGCCTTCCACAGTCATCCCCCCCGGCACCTCTTACTTTTGTTTAGGATCTTGTTAATGTTCTCTGAGTCACCCCCTTCTAGTGTGCAGGCTGCTTGTGTGCTTGTCTGGAAATAAACCTCATGCTTGTAGTATCCTATAAAAGCAGGATACAGATTGCTTCATGCAAGTATAAAGATAAAAGAAGGAAATAACCATGGGGAGGGGAGATCTGCAGATACCAAAACCATGGATAACTGGAGGATGCCTGTAGTTTAGAGAAGTAAATGCCGTTTAATATTATAGTTCAAGAATGTATGCCATGTATGCCAGGCCCACTTCTGGTTTTGTCACAATTGCATTAGGGAGTTGTTCTGAGGCTCAGGGAGGCCCCTTTGGGCTCCCTGTGTCTTCCAGAGAGCCACAGGACCCTCAGGTATTTGGAAACCTTTTTTAGACTGTGGCAGCATGCTTGCAGAAATGCGTTGCAACATTGCTATGCCCCTTAAGGGAGTAGCAATCATTTCCCCCTGGCTGGGACCCCTAAATTTTGCCTTTGACTTATCCACAGGGCATGGCAAATTTCATGATTTTTGGCTTAAAACCTGCCCTCGACTTATACATGACATCGACTTATACATGATTATGTACAGTATTTCTGGCTAGAATAAATAGCACCATTTTCAACACCTCTAAATTATAACATTTCAATGTTGCAGAATGGGTATAGATGGTAAAACTAGTTGATGAAGGCAATGAATCATCTTTAAAAAAACTTAAAATAAAACTTTTTAACCTGACTTCTAAAGTTCAAGAGTGATTAATTCTGGGGGGAAGGAGTTCTAACAGTGGTGGCACAAAAGAAAATCCCTTTTCTGCATATTCATAGCTCTGATTTCCCTCCAAGTAGGATCTGATGTAGAACTTCTTCAGTATGGAAGTCGGGGGAGGGGAGAGAAAGCACAACCCTGAATATAGAGTTCAAAAAGACATGTGCTTTTGATGCTGTGACTGTAATTTGATAGCTAACTAGTTATACAGATATAGTTTTCCTTGAGAGCAAGAGCCAAGTGTTTAATACATGTTTCTCTTTGAAAGGCAAGGAGCAGTGAGGATGCTGATAGTTGGAGGTCCATGGCAGATTTTCTGTGAGCAAATAAGCTCTCCTATGTTATTTCCCAAGATCTTTGAAACTTCCTAACTGCCATTGGAGTTGCAAGACTGTTTTACTGTAGGATAAAGGTGGGAGTGCATGAAAAACTGCATGAGTTTTAAATGCAGCTCTAAAACTGTAGGATTATAAAATGATGCTAATGAGCATAGAGCAATGTTATTCAAACTGTGCGTTGGGATCCACTTGGTGGGTCGCAATCTGATGTCAGGTGGGAGCAGCCATCTTGGAAACTGCAGACCTTACTCTAGTTACATTCCTTTTGTGAGTGTTAACAGTTTGAATTTTCAAGTGAGGTTTTTTTTAATTTTGTTTTTAGTCAGTACTCTTAGGTCATATTTTGTCCTAATCTTGGTTTATTACAGGGATTTTTTTATAGTTGTACAGTTGCTGCAATCCAAGAATGCCAATTTGCTTTTCAGGAGTGTCATTTTATGATGTTACAATGACAGCACTTCTTGCTTGATTATGTCACTTCCTGCCACAACATAACTTCAAGGTTAATGACATCACTTCTGGTGGGTCCCAGCTCAAGTGCCGTTCTAAAAAATGGGTCCCAGTCTAAAACATTTGAATACCACTGGCCTAGAGGTAAAGGAGCAGATCATAATGCACTGATGTCAAGGAACTCCTTGATTAGTAGATATCTGTGTGTGAGAAAAGATCCTCAGTCTGGGATCACTTGTCTACTTCAAAAAAATAAACTCCAAATAATATAGAATGGGAATGATTACCCTGTGAAATAAGGATTTATACATATTTACTCCCATCTATATCTGTAAGTGGAGCAAGGAATCCTTGTTCCTGTATCTTCGCATCAGGCTTTGGTGCACTTTTTAAAGTGTAGAATAAATGCTGATGGTGCATTGGAAATCAAGGTCTCCTTCAGGATGCTGGTCTTTCTGCATAAGATTTCTTAGACATTAGATCAGCATGTGCAAAAATATCACAATTTAATATGCTTTGTAGCTGGTATTATTCCACTACACTAGCACTTAGTCAGATGGTCCTTGTGCACTCCAGGTATCATGGTTACAAGTTTAAGTCGTAAGGTACCCTGAGTTTTTTGTGGCTCGCGTGTCTGTTACATGATATCGGCAGAGCTTTCTGGAGCTCAGTTCTGTCAGTGCCTGTCAGTAGTAGAAAGCTTTTATATGTTCGTTCTTCCTTAATATTAAACCAGTATCTGTGTAGTACCAATGATTTAGCCAGGACCTCCCAATTCTCAGATAGTTGCTTAGTGGACATGCAGTATTAATATCAATTCTGAAAATTAGTGACTGAAGTGGACTGTTCCCAAACATCAGGTATCTCTATGTCCTTGAATAGCTGCTTCTCTTTATGAAGAAATTATAGAAACTTTGCTTTTTGAGCATGATAAATGGATTTTAGATGGAAAATTTACTGAAGGTAAGTATACCGCATCTTAGTTAGTACCTTGGGTGATTTGGATGCAGAGATTTGTGCCTCCAGCATTGGAAAGAGTAAGAAAAGACTCTAAACTTAGCGTCTTAGCTTTTGAGACTTGTTGTATTCATGGGCATTTAGTACTATAATAGCAGAGGCAGCATATCCTACAGGGTTTGCAGAAAGCAACACAATGAGCTTTTTGTAAGAATGGGTTCATTATCTTGCAGGATTCTTATTCCTGGGGTGCATGTGCGTGCTAAAAGTAGTTGATGGGGGCAGAAGGAGGAATTCCAAGGATTTGGACAAATGAACTGCAGAGATTAGTATTGTAAGTTCCTCAGGCTTTTTGGTTCATTGTGAGGTAACAAGTTGATGTTGAGTTACTTGTCAAAGTGGTATAATTTTCTAAACTCTGTGCCTGGACCATTTTATAAAGCCTGCCATCTTCTGTTTGGATTTCTTTTTCTTTCTGGTTTTAAAAAGTCAAAAGAGTTCAGCACAGTGGGATGTAACTTGAATGTAGTTGTGGCCTTTAAAATCAAAAGCATTGATTTCAGAGTAGTGATATGACATCAACACACACAAAAAGAAAGAATTACAGCATTTGGGCTGTGAGGACTGACCAGCATGTGGCTTCTTTTCCTTGGGCAACTGCGTTAAAATATGAAACCATCTTTGTTGAACCTCCTAGCTGCAACCTCCTTACAGAAAGTACACCAGTTCCTTTGCAAAACTGAATGTGTTTGAACTTTTCTTGTGATGTTCAGTGTGGACTTTTAATGGGTTGCTGTTCTTTCCTTACAGGTGTGAAGTAAAAATGGTGCAAAAATATCAGTCCCCTGTTAGAGTCTACAAATACCCCTTCGAGCTTGTCATGGCGGTAAGTGTTTACTTCTGTCTCTTGTTCATAGCTCAAGCTGTTCAAACCATTGATTCAGAAGCTTGTATAGTGTTGGGAATTTTGAATTTTTTAAAACATTAAATATATGGTGTTTCAGCTTCTTAAAGGTTTATTTCTGGGGTTGTGGTTGAATCTTCTATAGGATCAACCTATGATTGGGCTCCTTTTGATTATGTGCCTTATTCACACGTCTTTTCACCAAAAATCTACTTCTGACATCGGTGCTGAATTGATCTGTGGCAAATATCAGAGGAATGAGGGGTAATGGTGCTAATTGATTCTCACCTTTTGTCTTGTTCAAGCGAAGCTGTAAGAATGTTGACCCTCTGCTATGGAACTGCTGCCTCAGTACCTGATTTTAGATCCAGTAGAAAAGTATTGTGCCAATTACTAAATGAGAGTTTTCAATATCTCTGAGAGCACCTTGCACTTAATTCCCTCCACTTAAGTAGAACAAGTACTGTGATCATTGCCCCATCTCTATCAGCCCTCAGGACTGTAGCCAGGTTTTTGTGTTCCCTGGGTAAAAAGGTTTACTGTTGTCATTTTGTTCTTTCTAAATACTGTATTCACTTTGGGAATTCATATTGTGCCTATTGCTATAGATCAGGTATGGCCATTCTTTTAATTTTAGGGCTCTTGGACCTTAAACAGTTGTGTAGAATAGAGAATTTCAACAGGTACAGCTTGTCATCTCACAATTGTTAAAGGTCCTGGAGCCCAAAAGTTGAAAGGATGGTCACCCCTGCTATTGATCTTATTGGAGAATGAGATGGAAGGAGGGACTTTTAGAAATCTCTGGTAAAGCTAACCATGGCTGATTCTGCTCTGCTTATATTTATCTTTTGTACCATAATTTCGTCCAAATTGGTAACAGTGGATCCGGGAGAGGAGATACACATGCCTGTATCCCATGTGAACAGTGCCTTATGGATTTTGGCACTGGAGACTTCTGTGTATAAAGTCAGCTCTTTTCACATTTTCTGAATATTACAGTTTAGTGAAAGAGACTGACATACAAGATCAGTTTCTATCATTTTGGCTAATAGGGACAATTGTCAAATGTTTCCAAGTCTCCAACATCTCTAGTGAAAGTGCATTTTATTACTTGTAGAGCTCTGGCAATATTCAGAACAAGACACTGGTAAACATACGAACACCAGTATGCTCCTAGTTTCATTAGGTTTGAACTTTGTAGGCTCACACAGACTGTCAGTTTCAACTGCTTGTCACTAAATGGATTGCTAATGTTGCTGCTAGATAAATCTGTTAGCTGACCTCCTAGTGGCTAGGTATTGAGGCATTTGCTTGTGTGAGCTAGTTGCATTTGATTTCAGTCTAGACATTATTTGTTAGGTATATTTTTTAATTTCATCATCATCAGTCCTTTGTGTGTGTGTATGCCAGTAGAGACATTATTCAAAAAGTGTCCTATACAGATTGATAGTGATTGATTGTAAACACTTTATATTTAGTCAATAATAAATGCATTTATTTATATAGTTGTTTAATGAATTGATAGGATTAGTTTTCTACCCTTATAACAACATGAATACTAAAATCGTGCTATTTCATCTTATGAAAAGAACTAGGTCAAACATTTTGTAAATGGCCAGTTGCTACTATGTAGACCTAAGGGACCCCAATATTCTAAATTTTATTTAAAATTTATCCTATTTTGAATCTTAACTTGGTTGTGCATAATGTGGCCATCTCTTGCTCCTCTGAGCTTTGCATCCATTAATGTATTCCCCTTACAGCAGTTTCTGAGTAGCTGGATTTCCCCTGAAGCAGTTGGATGGCTTCAGTTGATTTTAGGTTTGTGGTGAACAGCTCGGCAGCCCAGTCCTATTATATGTTGCCTGACTGTTGGAGGCGCAGCGGTAGCCAAATGGCTAATGCTGCATTCTACTGGCACTGGGCAGGCACCAGGGGCACCTTGGGAGAAGGGCTCATAGGATTTGGCCCTGGTTAAACAGAACTCTAAGTTAGTGTTCCTCCATATAATGAAATAATAAACTTGCCCCTGTAGCATGATACTTACATTTTTGGATGATTTCACACATGACAGTTATATTGATTCTGATCTTTACAGGCAACATAGGAAATTTGATAGTTTGTGGAATTTGATCTTTTAATGTATGCTTAGAGTTGCATTTATAGTGAAGATTGATGTTGCTTGCTGCTGTATCCTATGGGGAAAATACAAATTTATGCTTATGCACCAGTTGGATGCAGGTATGCTGAGTTGCTTCTAGATTCACATACATTGTGTCTGACTAATCTGAAGGTAGCATGTAACTGCTTCTCACTTTGTGATTTCTAAGAGAGACTTGGTAATGAATTTTCCTGAACAGGATTAATTAGGAAGCAATCCTAGGAACAGCCCCCCCCCCCCCAAAAAAAAAAGGTCTGGGCAAGAAACTTCAGGGTAAACCTTTACTGTATTGAAAACAACTCCATACAGCAACAAACATCTATAATTTCTCTTTCATTACACATTTGTCTGATGAAAAACTATCCTAACTGCTTGTGGCAATGTTTATCTTCATTGAATAATCAGGAAAGTGAACAACCATCATGACCATGCCTTGACTTCAGTCTGCTTTGTAGTGACTTTGCTTATCAGCTGAATGCAAAGAAAGCAATCTTGTCATAGTTGGAATGTGATGAGATCTCCATGGTGGAATTTCTTGTATTCCATAGTCTTAATGCCTTGCCTTATATCCTGCAGCTTTGGGTACAGCACTTTGTACAGCTCAAATAGCTCTTTGTCCAGTTTCTGTACCCAACACTTACCTCATTATTCTGCCATTGTGATTAAAAAAGGAAAAAAATGCACTTTATATTGGGGCTGGATATCAAAACTGCTGAATCTAACAGCTTCCTTTCCAACTAACCTAACACTCCTATACAGAAGTAGAAACTTCCCAACTTACTGACACTGTGAGCAAAATGTTGATATAAGATACACTGGATTGCACATGACAATTCCATCTGCGTGCTGACACAGTAATTTGCACAGCCCAAAATTAATTCCTATCTTCTGTTACAACATTTTGTACAGCCTTATGGCTATGCCCAAGTTCTGTTGGCTTCTCTTGGCTTGGAGGCTTTTCTCTGAGTAAATTGAAGGGATTTATCCTGAATCAGTATTCCTGCTGTGTAGTTCTTTTGTAATATTCATATGAGCATTGTGCTTAAGCTTGGAATCTTCAATCACTTATAACCTTTTCCTTGTTAGTGTTTGCAGGCAGATCACCATGTGCTGTGGTAATATAGTCTTGTGAAAAGCAGGTTCAAGCTAAGTCAGTGCTTGAACAAGGCAGTTGTATAGAACCTGAGAGCAGTTCTGTACATGCACTCATTGTCTGTTTTGGAATTTGGTATGTCAGCGCACTGTTATATAGAGGAGCCTTTGATGTTGAAAGTCTTTCAGACATGTAAAATGGAGCACTCAGATCTCCCATTACAAGGAATCAGAGATCCTAGCAGTGGCCTTTTGGGGAGTTGCAAAGCTGTATAAAGTGCTGAACTCAGTTTTGATACATATTCTGGTAAATGAAGTCTGAAATTCTAAACATGCTTACCAGAGTGAGTCCATTAAACAAAGTTACTTCTAAGTAGACATGCATGCATCATAAATCTTACCGCAGTCCCTCTGGCATAAGGAATCTGTCTTCCTGTCAGTCACAAAGTGACACATAGAAAGCTTTGCAAGCTAGCAATTCTTTGGCTTAAACTTACTTTGCTCTTCCTGCCCTGCCAAGAAGATTTGCTGCCCTTGAAACTTCCTCTGTACTTCAGTCCATCCGGCTTTGTTCAGAATGAGGTAGTGCTGGATATAAACCCAACAGACAGTAATTTCCAGCTATTCTGTAATAGTGTACGTACAGTCTCCTTGGAGACTAGGGTTGACTTTTGTGGGATCTGCAGGATTCATTTTCTTTAATCTGGGGACTTCAATGGGAGTGGAGTTGCATGGCCTGTGTAAAGTAACAGTGTGGATTGAGCAGAAAAATGGAAGTAGAACTTGTGTAGTGGTTCTATAGTGGTGTGAATTTTACCATGGCTAAACCCTGACATTTTAATGTAAAAGAGAGCCAGTGTGTGGTATATTGACTGGAGTTGTACAAAACTCAGGTTTGAATCTCTGCTTCATTGAAAGGATATCTTGAACATGTTGCTATTATTCAGCTTAATCAACCTCACATAGTGCTCCTTGAAGTAAGGACAAAATACCAATGTAACAGCTAAAGTAAAGTTTATATAACAAACGTTTTCTCTAATTCAATTGCATTCTACTCTTTGTTAGTCCTTGCATGGGGGAAAGACCCAGTTATCATACTTCTGTAATAGCTAGATTTTTCTGTGATATCTACCATGTTGTGTGACACCAGAGATTACAGGTACTAGTATTTCAGACACTAATAGTAAACTATGGATGTATTGATAAAAGTTGTCCCCCTATCTCTTTGATTCTATCACTGCTTCCTTTTTTAAAAAACAATAAAAGCATAGCTAGTCATAGATGGCATTATAAGCTGTTGTAGTGGACACAGGGGAAAAAATACTATTCTAGCTATACTCTCAGGGGCATCTATCTTTTGAAACTTTTCATACAGAATTATTATATATTGTTAGAGCATTTTCTGCCAAATCCTGAATAACACAAATAAGTACAGCTCTTGTTTACAGTATTCTTTTGTTCATTTGAACTATAGAGGAATATTGCAGCATACTAGTTTGAGACCTTGAGGGGTCATAGTAACTTATGCATCATTAAATGTAATTTAATCCTTAGCAGATATGTCATGTTAAAGGCAAGCCATGTTAAATGTCATGTCAGCTGTTCCTTGCCTGCTTGGTTTGAGATCAGCTTCTGTGCTGTAAAGCGCAAACAAAATGTATCTTGATTGTTTAATGTGCTGGTTATAGATGTCTAAAGGCATATTTTAAATCTAACATACTGTAGTTTGTTGGTATATGCCACATTGTACACTCAGATTAGCCTGAAATATACCACTGTATGTTTTTTATAACATTTTTTGTTATGTTTTTTGGGGACTCTGCTCTAAAAAACAGCATTTTGCATTTTGCTCTGGAGATCTTACCTGAGGATGGATACAAAACTCCTACAATGAACATTACGGTTGGTGAATTTTGACACAGAGCAACGTGCTTTTCCTGAGCACAAGAATAGTTTTGTGTTTGCCACCGTATGTCTATGGTAAATAAGATTTATAGCACCACCCTTGTGATAGCAGAAAGGTGGGACAGAACATTAAACAAACATTGGTTTCAGAAAGTCATTTGGAGGT
Organism: Lerista edwardsae; assembly: GCA_029204185.1. NCBI lineage: Eukaryota > Metazoa > Chordata > Lepidosauria > Squamata > Scincidae > Lerista > Lerista edwardsae. The sequence continues at coordinate 2,379,103 of JAJKFI010000053.1, read as the reverse complement.
AGGGTATTGGATCAGATGCTCCTTATCTTCTGATAGCTCTTTGTCACCTGTTTTAATATGCTAACAAGAAAATTCATCTTAAAGAAATGCCCTGGATGGGAACCAGCCAGAGTGTTACTTTCCTGAGAAATCTTCTACGGTTGCTACATTCTCTGCATAATCCTCTTGAGTTTCCTTTCCTGAACTGAGAGGCTATTATGAAATGCTAATAACCTAATTTGGATGGCTATTTCATCAAGCTGTATGAGACCTGGATTTTCCAGGGTGTACTGAAGTAAAGTTGAACAGACATGGTCTGTAAGGGTTTTTAATTGCTTGCTGCTTATCTCTTGCCTTTGAAGACTGGGTATTTATATTTCTGACCAATACAATGTGTGTACTTTGTTTCTCATTTGCTGGTTATTTGCTGGAATATTGGTTGTGAAAAATGTCAGAATTCTTTTTTCTAAACATCAAGGGCATTTTTATACTGTACATTATTCTCTCCAATCACCTGCTCAATTCACCTCAGCACAAAGTGAGTTCAGGTGTGGTCCTCATATATATACAATTTTTAAAGTGGACAATGTTACAGCTCTTTAATGGGATCTCTAATTTTGGGTATTAACCTTGATGGAGGTAAACTCAATACCAATTAAATACTCAAGAAAGATTGGCTGTGATAGTGAGTGTTCAGTCTTGGAAATTCACCATAGAACACAACATGGTGTGTTCACCAACACTGGAACCTTGACTAGCGTGTATTGTATATAATTGTGTCTGTCTTATCTAGATATTTAATCTGCCTCTATTGCCTGAAATAGCTACTATTCCATTAGGAGACTAGGAAAAGTAGACTAACCAATCTGCATATTTTAGGAATATTGGTACAGTATTTCTTGTCCCAAAATGCATTCCTATATGTGCACAGTAATGGATCCATCTTTCAGATACTGAGATGGTGCTCCCTTTATGATGTGGGAGGAGCACAATGTGATTTATAGGCAGTATTCATTTTGTCTGAAGATTGATCCCATTTGTCCTTCTAGGCACAAGCTGTTGTGTGTGTGAATTGCAGAAGTGTACCTATGCATTAGTTTGATAACACCTTTTAAGGTCACTTGCTTGGTTATTACTTTTGCTTTTGGTTCTTCCAAGCGCTCTGTTTCTTTCTTGACCCAAAAAGATTTGTTGCGTAACATGAAGCATGTTTTCTTGGCCATAAGCTCCACTGGGTTTGACAGAACTCCCTTCTAAGTTGGTTTAGGATTGTGGCCTTAATATCAGTTCCAACCAGATGGTGTTTTACAGTCATAGAAATTATTATTTAAAACACAAAAACATACTGGCTCTCATAACGTTGATTCTGTTTCTCAGGCTTACGAAAAGCGCTTTCCCACTTGTCCAGAGATCCCAGTTTTCTTGGGCAGTGAGATCCTTCGTGAATCAAAGAGCGATGATGGAGCCATTCACATCATTGAACGAAGCTGTAAATTGAATGTGGATGCACCTCGATTGCTGAAGAAGGTGGGAACTTCCTCAAGGATGTATGAGCTCCTCAGAAGGGCTCCTTTCTTTCTGCGTGAAAGAGGCTGATGGTACATCCTTGCTGTCTTAACCTGCTATTCTCACCCTTTTCTTCCTTGTTTCAGATTGCTGGAGTAGAATATGTGTTTTTTATCCAGAAAAACACAGTGAACTGGAAGGAGCGAACACTTGTTATTGAAGCTAGTAATGAGACTTTTGCTAATCGTGTCACTGTCCTGGAGACATGTAACTATTCGGTAAGTCTTCAGTCTACCAAATTTCTCTTCCTTGGCCCTGTGGATGGGCTTGCATCTTGGTGACTCATAGTGACCTTTTTATTGTTAACAGCCAAGTTGTTCTCAAGGTCGTGCAGTAAGCTGGTAATGTGGATGTTACTCCAAGGTTTTGCATGGCTTGGATTTGTGTCTGCTCATGTTCGATGGGGTGGGTTATCAATCAATCAATCAATCAATCAATCACTAGTATTTATATACCGCTTTTCAACACAAAGTTCACAAAGCGGTTTACAGGCAAATAACATTAAAGTTAAATGGCTCCCTGTCCCAAAAGGGCTCACAATCTAAAAGAATGGAGAACACCACCAGCAACAGCCACGAGAAAGACACTGTGCTGGGGTGAAGAGGGACAATTACTCTCCCCCTGCTAAATATAAGAGGACACCACTTGAAAAAGTGTCTCTTGCCCAGTTAGCAGGGGTTATATCATATTTATAAAAAGAGGGAAATTGAGACTACTATATTCTTTCTTGGTTCTCTTTAGCTAAGGTCTAGACCACTCTAGAACTTGTCAGAAGCTTAATCCCTAAGTGAACAACATTACCATGACCTCTCTGCTTTTGCTACCTGGTAGCCAATTAGCATGTACAGCTAGCCAGCCTGTTTCCTTCCATGCTGATCAGAAGCCAAAGCAAGATAGAGTGAACAGCTGGATGAGTGGGAAATTGGGAGGGGGCTTGACCAAAGCACCCTCTCCAAAGCCAATGTCTCTGGTGGGATTCATGTCATTTAGGACTGTTGGCCCCTAGCTACTGTTCAAACTGTGCAGGCCTGGGCCTCAAAATAAAATACTAGGTAATAGTACTTCCATGTCCCACCTAATGTCTTATTTCTGAGTCCCAACCTCCCTGCTGAAGATCTTGGATCAAGATTGCCTGCACTTTGGACCTGAAATGTCATCTGGGAATTGTGAAATAGAGAGATGCTGAAAAAGTTAAAAAAAAAAAACTACTACAAACTCATGCAATTTTATGTTTGGGTTGGTATATTGGTCTCATGTCACTGTATAATCATTCTGTGTAATCAGGCTGCAGAATCTTCATAACAGACAAGGTATCTCAGGAGATCTTGTTCTTAGACTCTAATCTCGTGGGAGCCATATTTAGTACACAGTTGTTCCAGCCCAAACTGTCCATTCTGATTAACTTTGCTGAATTCCGTGGAACACTTTTTTTTCCTTGTTGGAGCAGCCAAAACAAGGAAGTACAGGCCTAGGTGAGGTCTAGTTCACTAGACTGGGAGAAGTCAGTTCCTGGGTCTTCCTGGCTTGGTTTTTTTCCTTTCTTTGTTTATTACACTTGCTACAGCCCCATCACTGTGGAGCCAGGAGCCTATTATATTGAGCGCACACCATCTGCCATCTTGGCCTGTTCTTAGTGCAGCAGAGGTTTTATTTGCCTCTTAAGTCTGCTGCATTAGAAGTAGCTTGGTACATCTCTGGAAGAAATTAAATACCCTTTTGTGTTCAGTAAACAAAAGCCCAGATTGTGTTACTTACCAGCTTCATTGGCACCAATTCAAGAGAGTGTATTCGTGAAAACAGAAGCTTGGAAGTACTGCTGCATTTGATGACCCGGGTGACTCTCCTGCATAAGCTTCTTGGATTTCAGTATGTTCAAAGACACATGTACTGTGTCTGAGATGGTTGGGTGTAGTTGCTTTAAAAAAACAGTGGCACTTCTAATTTGCTAATTTGCTCTGGCTCAGGTGCTGACTGAGGATGACACTAGATGAAAAAGTGGCAGACCTGTGTCTTCAAATGTTAGTCACTATTAAAGCGGGGGTGGGGGGGACCAAGTGGAAAAGTGGCAAATGGAAGGGGGTGAAAAACCTTTCTAACCATCATTGCCCTCTTCCAGTAACCTCTCCCACACTGGTTTTTCTCCTAGCCAAGCTTATTTTCTCTTCTTGGAGTTTGGTTAGAAGAGGCAGTGGGAAGAAGTTTCACCACCCTCATCAACTGCTTTTTCACTTGAAATGATTCTTCTCCTCCCTTGCTTAATCCATCAACAGTGTCAATCAACAATATTAAGACAAGTCGTCCACCATTGCATCTAGTTTCAGTTTGTTTCCAGGAGGCCCAGCTAGGCATCATTGCAGGCTTCAGCTGCAAGGAGTCTTGAGCTGTTCTCTATTGCTTCCAGTTCTCTGTTCTGAGAGGAGAATGGTTTCATGGAATGGAGCAGGAACTTGTGTGCCAGTTTGCTGCTGCTAACAGGGGGAGGGAAGTTGGTGGATGTTTGTAGGGCCAACCTAGGCTTGTTGAGCTTATTCTCAGCTTGGCTTGAATTCCATATTCTCCTCCCTCCTGTCTGTTTAGATGCAATCTTTGACTTGTTCAGGTGTATGGGTGCCCTTGTCTATTCTGTTAGTTTAGATTTTTTATTTCAGTGTATATAAACGCCAAAATGGCCAATGATTGGTGCAGGAATTGTCTCCCCCCCACCCCCCCATAGTGTAAAGGAAAGTTTGTGTTTTGAGAAAATGCTGTTTAAGGGCAGAGCCAGCTCCATCAGGTGGGAATGCTGAGGAATAGATGTCCACAAAAGCCGACTTACAAAAATTCAGAGGTAAACACTGTTATTTTTTCAATTCTTTGCTTCAGCTGGTAGATGCATACCTTCTTCCTTTTACTAGTTAAGCAGTCAGTTTCAGAAGGGGAACAAACAAAGAATCTGTGCACAAAAATACATCTGAGACCTGGCTTCTTAGCACGAATAGCCTTTCTACAATCAGTTATGCTAATTCTGTCATATTTCTCAGGTTCATCCTGAAAATGAAGACTGGACGTGCTTTGAACAGTCCGCATCTCTTGACATAAAATCATTCTTTGGCTTTGAAAACACAGTGGAGAAAATTGCAATGAAGCAATATACAGCCAATATCAAGCGGGTGAGAATAGAAATGATGTCCCATCTCCCTGTGGATTGCAGCTTGCCAGTCTCAAACACATTAGATTGATGAAATAAACAAGTGGTAATGACTTCAAAGTCAAAGTTGCTGGTGGCCATTGAACTTGTATATTACTTTTAAACTGTAGAGATGAGGCTGAGAATATGACTTATTGGAGTCCATAGGTAAAATGTGGTTCTGCTTGGGCAACCTGCTTCCATTTCCTCAGGTCTTGCCACAGGCCCCATATCCAACAAAGATAGCAGCTGTGGCAGCTGGAACATTAGAGACCCGAGAAGAGGCTTTAATGTCATAATTACCCTGCCCAATGCTTTATATCTGTCCCACCATTATAGTGCTGTCTTAAATTGCGTAACCTGTTGCCTTGGGGACAAATTTAAATCAAAAGGCAAGGTGTAAATCTTTAAAACAGTTATAATCAAGTAGGCTTTGAGCCCAGATCCATGCTGAAAACGTTTCACTAGACCCAATGCTGCGTACATGTGCAAACCCTTTCCTTTGCTAATGTAGGGTCATCGTGTAGAGCCTTTCTGTGTGATCTGCCAAGACTGAGAAGGCAGGTTATAAAAGTAATGATTTATTTAATCATTTAATTTCAGGGCAAAGAAGTGATTGAGCATTACCTAAAGGAATTGATTTCCCAGCGTATCACTTTTATTCCCCGATGGACTCCTCCAGCAGTTGATGGAAAGATGGATAAGAGGACTCCATCAGGATGTGTTAATGATACTGTGAAAGCAGAATTCCACCCTCAGGGAAGTGACAAAGAGCAGAATGGAAATACCTGTCCTTCTATAGAGGCATCAACTCCTGATGGTGCGTGCATGTAAGCCAGACAGCAGATTCTGAGGTCTTGCATCTTTCAGCATTGATCCATTTGAACCTTGAACAGACACCACAGCTTCCCCCCTTTCATGTCTGAGCTCTCATTTGCAAACATCTGTGTTCTGGATCATTTGTGGAAGCCTAATTTTGATTGTAGGACTCCTGCATTCTGGCAGCTGTGCATCCTTAGGCATTTCAACCCTGTTCCAGTGTACTGTACACAAACTATTGTGCTTGTGAACAAAAAAATTATTTCGGCTGCCTCATGTGGAGCCGACCCAGAAAATTCCTTTCCTTCATTCTCCCCTTCTTCCTGTTTGTTTCATTTTTGTTCCCATATGCCTCCTGCATAACTACAGTCCCATGACACTACTCTCCTGGTGCAGAGTTCCCTTTACTAGCAGGTAGCTGCACATGCCTGCAGGTGCACATCTGCCTCTCTACCCGAAATGCTGGCACTTTGAGTTGGTCCCAGAGGCATAGTGGGAGGGTGCCCATATAGCAAAAAGTTAGCGTCTATTTCTGCTGGTTATCATAATAATGGATGGAATCATATTTTCTGTTGTAAAAACAGAGTTATGAAGGCAGGAATTAAAGCTATGGGGTGAAGCAGGTGTGTGTGTGTAATTGATGCTTTTCAGCAAGAGGATTGCTGATCTCATTCCAATTTGCTTAGATGCTTTATTATCAGTTGAACACAAGGTAGTGTATATGGGGTTTCTAAGTGAGCCCTATTCAGGCATTGAGCAGACATGCATCAGTGCATCAGTGAGGTGCATCAGTGAGGTGGATGCATCACACACCTTCAGATTCTCAATAACCTGTTTGGGAGGCTAACAGCAATTCGTATAACTGGTCCATGCCCCTTAAGGGCTCACAAAGTAACTCACATAAATGGATGGAGGAGGAAGAGGGCCAAGGCCTCCAACACATGGTGATCAGTTGGCTTTTCGAGGGATGGGAGAAGGAGGTAGCAGAAGGGGCAACACCGCTGCTGATTCATAGGAAGCTTCCTTCTACTTATTTCATTTATCTGTCTAGCTCAGTATTGTCAGCATTGACTGATACTCTTCAGAATTTCAGACAAATCTTTCCCTTCCCTGCCTGGAGATGCCAGAGGTGGAACCTAGGAGTGCACAGTGCATATAAAGCAGGTGCACAGTGGCACACCTAGCCGGGGGGGGGGGGTTCAGAGAGTCAACATGGGCCGGGGTGGCAGCATGGAATGGGTGGCATTGCTGCGCCCCTGCAGCCACCTGCCCTTCTCGCCTGCCCTGCTTTTAAATACAAGTGAAGCTGGGACCGTCTTTGCTCGCATTTAAAATGTCATTTCCCGACTATGGGGGATGCGGAGCATGTGGCTTCCAGTGCTTCGCACCCCAGATAGGTGGGGGAATGATGTGATGCTGCACATTGCAGTGGCACATCATTCCCTCAACAATTGGGGGTCCGGAGTGCCAGAAAGCCACATGGCTTCCAGTGCTTCACACCCCTAATACTCAGGGAAATTACTCTTTAAATGCAAGTGAAGCTGATGTCAGCTTTGCTCACATTTAAAAGTGGGGTGGGCAAGCAGGGGGTGATGGTGGCTGCGGGGGTGGCTCTGCCAGATAGGGGGGGCAGACAGGGGGTGGCGGCCTGGGGACGTGGCCCCAGGTGGGCGCTCCCTCCCAGGAATACCCCTGCAGGTGCTCTGCCAGTGAACCACAGTCCTTTTACTCATTTTAGATTTGGACTGTGCTGGTCTTCCCTGCCTCAAGTACCTTTGCGTTCCTGTGAAACTTGTATTCAGAAATAGCTTGTTGTCATTCTAGGAGTAAAGCTGTCCAGATTCCCTTTTTGAATAAAGCTTAAACTGTTTTGCAGTTGCTACTGAAGCAAATAACTAGCAGAAATACATTGATTATTTGGTTGACTTGCTTCTCTCTGGGGCTGTTTTCTTGCCACTCCCCAGCTGACAAACTGGATGCTGATTACATTGAAAGGTACCTAGGACAGTTGACTCCCATGCAGGAAAGTTGCCTGATTAGACTTCGCCAATGGCTGCAAGAAACGCACAAAGGCAAGGTAAGCAAGCCCCTGCAGAAAAGTCTCGCTGTTCGGTGAAAGAAAAGGCTCAATAAGACTTAGCAAGCACGTGGCCTTAGTTGTTTCGTGTAACTTAGGCTTTCATGCCAGCTACTACTGCATAACTAAGGCTCACCTTTCCTCTGCTTTTTACCCATTTCTGAAATGAGACTACACTGTCTACATACATTTACATTTCGCTGGCGAGATCACTGGACAGCAAAGGGAAGCTAATTGGTTTTGCCTGAATTTAATTGTGCACTAAACTACAGTTAAAACTTGGGCACAGGAATTCTGTCACACTTGACACGTTCCTTAAAGCTGCTATTTTTTGAGCAGACATCTGAAAACGTTGATAATGTAACAAGCAAAAATAGGTGCAGTGCTTTTTGTCTCTTTCTTCAGATTCCTAAAGACGAACATATCCTCCGTTTTTTGAGGGCTCGTGACTTTAACATAGACAAAGCTCGGGAGATGCTTTGCCAGTCACTGACCTGGCGTAAGCAATACCAGGTGGACTATATCTTGCAAACGTGGAGACCACCATCTCTTCTAGAAGAGTACTACACCGGCAGGTGGCATTACCAGGACAAAGGTAGAAAGCTTGCTGTATGTCACTGGGCTGTCTCTTGGGGTGACCCATGGTGTTTAATGGTTAGCCATTTGTCACAGTATCGCCTAAGGTTCTTGACACCTCTGAGGGTTGCTTCTCATGTTACATGTCCTTACTTGGTTTCTGAAAAGACAGGTAACTAGTAGTCAGGTAACTAGAATGTAGTCAGGTAACTAGAATGTGATCCTGTAACCTAGGAATGTAACTCAAAAACTTCTGATGGTTTCAGCATATGTGCATCTCATATTTTGACTTGTTGCAGTGCAGAAATGCATATTTGCCCATTCTTCGTCTACTGTCCTCCATGCATTTTCAAAGCATGGGCTGGGGATCTAGCATTGGAAGCCACCTGAAGTGCCGTAATGTTTTTCCAAAGAGAAATTGAAATAGCGCTTTCTCTGATGGGCTAGATCAATAACCTTGAACAACTGTCTTCCTTTTAGGGTTTTTCCTAACTGAGCCAAATAGAAACCACCACCCCTCAGTGCAAGTCTCAAATAAAGGCATCCCCCTTTCATTTGACAGGTTGGGGCAGTGGTGAAAAGCGGAAATGGTTGAAAAGCAGGACCCAGTCTTTTTTTAGTTTACAAATGTTGCTTCCAATGCTTTTTTAACTAGCAGATTGTAAATGCCTTTTTTATTTTGCTGCTGTGTCACAAAGATTTCTGCAAATGAACTCTTATTAATGCTTTTGGGAATGGGAATAGACCCGAAGATAAAGCTGGCGTGCGCACGCACGCACGCACGCATACACGTACACACAGAAACAACCTGATGCGGTTTGTGTCAATGGCAGGGGAAGAGGAGGCTGTGAACAGGCAGGACCCTTCACCTTGAGTCTTCTGCTGCCACCCTCCAGCCCACTGTGGCCCCAAGCTACTTGAGTCTGCTTCCTGCTCTGCTTCCTTACTGTGCTCTGTTGAATGGTTTTAGCAAAGCCAGAAGGGCAGGACTTCCAGTTTTATTTAAAAGGACCGTGTGTCTGAAGCAGAGCTGCTTCATTACCTGGGTCCTTTTAAATAAAGCCAGAAGTCCCAAACTTTCCACCTTGTCAAAACTGCAAAATGGAGAATGGCAAGGTGTTGTTGTTGTTTTTTAAGTCACTGCAGCAGAGGAAGCAGTGGTGGGCTGCCTGTGTCTTATTTAATTTTACTTGAGTCAGCATCAGGCTGTGCCTCTGTCACATTGCCTCTGACTGCCCAGAGTGGTGGTTCAATGACTGCTCTGACTGTCCCTTGTGACTGTCACACATGAAAGAGATTAGTAGGGGTGAAAGAGGACCAAAATGTATTCAGGATGCAAATATAAGTTTCTCATGGAAGGCAAATTTCTTCGTTTTTTTGTGCTCATCCTGTATTTCCTACTCATGCTTACCCTTAAAATAAAAGACAAAAAACTGAAGCACTTGCATCAAACACAAAGCTTTTCTGTGGCTGATGATATCTCCAAGCCCAGCCTCGAGGGCCAAATCGACCCTCCGGAAGGTTTTTATCTGGCCCTTGACAGGTGGTAGGCCCTGCCCACAGCAACCTGATTTGGGGGGGGGAATAAATACAGTTGCAACCTCAGTATCCACTGGGGTTCTGTTTCAGAGACGCCCATGGATACCAGGGTCACCATTCAAATCCTTATATATGATGCAGCCCTTGTGCTGAAACATTTGGAGACCCCTGATGTAATCCATTGCTAAATAGTAAGCATGTGACAGAATTGGGCTGTACCCCCCAACACTCATCTGTTCAAAGATGAGGTTACAGACTAATTTTCCGTGGGCCCTTTCATTTCTTCTAGGTATAGGTTATGACTTTGAACTGAGCAGGGATTTTGTATCAGTAGCCAGTTACAGAAAGAGTTGGGGTGGATCCTATTAGGCATACTGCCGGCGCTCCCACCTCACTGCCATCACAAAAGTGCTATAAGGCACTCTGACGCAGGTGGTGAGCCTGCAGTGCCAGCAGAGAGGCCTGTGCCAGTCAGTATTGGGACTAAGCACTGGACAGACGCAAGTGGGGTACGTTTCCCTGCTGGGCAGTGAGGAGGCTTTTTGGAGTGGGGAAGAAAGTGAAATGGAACAGAATTGACCGGAAGGAGGATGGAATGCAGCGAGATTAGCCGGGGTGGGGGCAGATACTGATGCCCAATCCGGTAGCCCCTCCTGGGTTGCAGAGACCAACATGGGTCTCCTCGGTTCTGCACCTGCTAGATAATGGGTGCAGATCCAGGTAGGGCCATCTGGGCTCAATACAAGGTAAGAGAACTGATGTTCCCTGTCCCGAGGAGACCTTGGGCAGCTTCTGTGTTCCCTCGATACAGCAGCACCATTTCAGCACCATTGTTGCGCTGGGAGCTGAGGAAGCTTGGGATTGGGATATTAATCTTTCTATCAATCAATCAATCAATAGTATTTTTATACCGCTTTTCAACACAAGTTCACAAAGCGGTTTACAGGCAAATAATAATAATGAAGTTAAATGGCTCCCTGTCCCAAAAGGGCTCACAATCTAAAAAAAATGCAGACCAGCAACAGCCACTAGAAAGACACTGCGCAGGGGTGAAGAGGGACAATTACTCTCCCCCTGCTCAATATAAGAGGAGCACCACTTGAAAAAGTGCCTCTTGCCCAGTTAGCAGGGTTTCATAATGTTTTGCCTACATAGGCCAGGCAGCCAAAGTCATACTGGCACTCTTTTAGTTCTTTTCTATGTCTCCAGTAGAAACTTTCCTTGTGCAGCACAAAATCCTCTTCCCTTGAGCTATTGTGTTGATTATTTGTGTTTAAAGATGGAAGGCCCCTCTACATACTTCGCCTTGGCCAGATGGATACCAAAGGTCTTGTGAAGGCCCTGGGTGAGGAATCCCTCCTTCGTCATGTAAGAAATGTCTTTTATTTTACCTTTGTAATTTTCATGGCTGCAGTCTCTAAGAAGCTGCGACATTAGCCTCATTAATCCAGTCCTGGTCCTAAGAAGCTGCAGGTATTGGCCTCTTTTGAGTACACAGATGGCCAAGAAGTGGATCTTTAGAATCTTGTTAGTTGGTTGTCCAGCTGTTGCTGATTGGGATTTGCAGGGGTGTTGGGGACTACATAGTGTGGCTGTTGCACAGGTAAGCTTCCATAGTCCAGTTCCTTACCAGCGCACTTACCATATCAAATCAAAAGAATTCAAACGAAAGCCCTCTCAACTGGATTCGACAGTACTAGGTGTGCATATTGCCAGGATGAAACCCCGGGAAACTCCGAGTACCAGAAGTGGGCCATTTACAAGATGCCATTCTGAGAATGGGCCAAAATGCATGCAAAATCCTAAAACCTCAGACTGGAACCTGGTGGAAATGGCCCACCCCGGGTACTCCAAAGTTCCCGGACTGCCTTTCCTGCAATGTGCACACCCAGCTCTGAGAAAAACTGCAGTCATACCTGTGGTTGGACTGTGTCCGAGCTTGGGACTGGCGCAGTTTACGTATAGGACTTTTCAATGCATTTTGGCCTATTCTCAGAATGGCATCTTGTAAATGGCCCACTTCTGGTACTCGGGATTTCCCGGGGTTTCTTCCCGGCAATATGCACACCTAGTACTGTCGAATCCAGTTGAGAGGGCTTTCGTTTGAATTCTTTTGATTTGATATGGTAAGTGCGCTGGACTACCAAACAAAGATCAAGTTCCGTAAGACAATTGTTTGCAAAATAATTATGTCAGTATGTAGTCTAGTGTGTTTGGGTTTCTCTGCACCCGCTAATTACTTCCTTTCCAAGTATGTAGTTTTATATACGTGTTCGGTAATTCAATACAACATGCAAATTTTACATTGAATTATATGAGTATCAGCTGCTGCCTGAATGATTTGTTCAGCACCCAGAGCCATGCTAGAAATAAGTGCAATTCTCTGTCTTCAGTGAGGATTTGTCATGACTTATTTGTCAGAACTTTTCATATCAGTTGCGGTCTGTCCCTGTTCTCCTTTCAGGTACTGTCAATTAATGAGGAAGGACAAAAGAGGTGTGAGGAAAACACCAGTCTTTTTGGTCGTCCCATCACGTAAGTATGCACTTAGCTATGCACAAGACCTCCCTCTTCCATCTTAGTGAATGGGCTGTATGAACTGTGGGAATAAGGGAAGCTGTGTTTAAAAACCTTGTGATGCCTTGTCCTAAGTTAAAGGATGCTTTTTCAGGTGATTCTGCTCTTTTATCTTGGATACGTCACTTTTGAGTGTAAATGTGACATTTTTTAATGTGAAAATTTTAATGCTGTTCAGAGCCATATTATAATGCTTTGTACAAATTGATGGTAAGGCCGCACCTGGAATATTGTGTACTGTTCTGTCGACGCACCTCAAAAAGGACATAGTAGAGCTGGAAAAGGTGCAGAAGAGAGCGACAAAAATGGGCCTGGGGCACTTCCCTTATGAAGAAAGACTGCAGCGTTTGGGGCTCTTCAGCCTAGAAAAAAGGCGCCTGAGGGGGGACATGATAGAGACTTACAAAATTATGCACGGAAGGGATAGAGTCGATAGAGGGAAGTTCTTTTCCCTCTCTCACAATACCAGAACCAGGAGGCATCCGCTAAAACTGAGGGTTGGGAGAGTTAAAACAGATAAAAGGAAGTACTTTTTTACCCAGCGGGTAGTTAATCTGTGGAACTCTTTGCCACAGGAGGTGGTGACGGCATCTGGCCTAGATGCCTTTAAGAGGGGATTGGACGGATTTCTGGAAGAAAAGTCCATCGTGGGCTATAGGCAATGATGGATAGTGCAACCTCCTTACATTAGTAGTAGGCTTCAGAATACTGGGCGCAAGGGAGTGGCAGCAGGATGCAAGCATCTTGTTGTCTCATGCCTCCCTGGGGCACCTGGTGGGGCTGCTGTGAGATACAGGAAGCTGGACTAGATGGGCCTTTGGCCTGATCCAGCAGGGCTGTTCTTATGTTCTTAAAACATCTGTGTCCATAGAGGACCAGTGAGTTGTGCAGTACCAATACACGGCCCATTTCTACATGGTGTGAGGCCAGAATATGCATCCCTGATTAAATTGTTCTGCTTCTTTTGAGGTTGGACATAGTTGGTTCTTGGTTCTAATTTTGTCCAGGAGTGGATTAGTGTCTCAAAATTGAGGACATTCTAATTCTTGACCACTTTGCCATTACAAAAGTGACCTTTAAGTATGTCCCATTACTAGACGAAAGCTTTTTCCTCTTTCACCATTTCCTGAGGAACTAGTATTTAGTCACTTTGCTTTGGAATATGATTATTTTGTTGAAATGGCCAGGATTTCTGTAGAAAGCCTCTTTCCTTATTTTTTGCTCCGGTGAATGATGTACATTGATGAAAGACTTCATAGATTTGCTCACTTTCAGATCTTGGACTTGCCTAGTTGACCTTGAAGGGCTGAACATGCGTCATCTCTGGCGGCCTGGAGTAAAAGCTCTTCTCAGGATTATTGAGGTTGTTGAGGACAACTACCCAGAAACACTGGGAAGGCTTCTGATTGTGCGAGCACCCAGAGTGTTCCCTGTTCTGTGGACTCTGGTGAGTTGCATATCAGTTAGGCAATAAAATCTGTTTTAGTGTATGGAATTGTTGGCGGGGGGAAATCTCAACCATTCTTTTCTATAGTCTTATAATCCTATAATGTTGTCTTTTCTTTCATTTCATTACAGAGGAGATTTAAAAAAGTTCTGAACAATTTAGGTGCAACGTAACATTAAAGATTGCCACCTCTCCGGTACTTTATAATCAATTATTTGATCATTTGTCTTTTGTCTTTATTATCAACTAAGAATGCTCACTGCATTAGGGTCAGGAATTAAGAATGTGCAGAGATTCCTTTTCCAGGGCTGCCCCACAATTAGAGCTGCCTTCCCTTGGAAACTCATCCAGGTCTGAGACTGAGCATCTTCTGGAAGCACCATAATATCTTTAGGGTGACTATGGAGTTAAGGCAGTGACTAGACTTGATATTTGAAATGCATTACAGTGTAATTTAACTTTACCCTTTTTAAAATGAGATTTTGTGTGCTTTCTTTATTATTACATACCACGAGCCTTCATGGAAGTGATGCATTTTAAATAAGAACAGCTTTTGCTGTGTGTTTCAGGTTAGTCCCTTTATCAACGAGAACACCCGGCAGAAGTTCCTTATTTACAGTGGCAACAATTACCAGGGTCCCGGAGGGCTTGTGGACTATCTAGACAAAGATGTGATTCCAGACTTCCTTGGAGGAGAATGTGTGGTAAGTCTGGAGAACGTCTGAAATGTACAGTATAATTCTTAGGCAGATGCCTTCAGACATAAGAGAGAGACCATTACTTCCTTATTAAAAGGTTAGTCATGTTAATGTGCAAAGTTCAGATTCTGATGTGACTTCCTATTGGGGAACGCTGTAAAAACATCAGAGCCCAACCTCAATTTCTGTGATGAGCCCAGATGAGCAGTATCTGAACACAAATGTGCTGTGCTTTTGGTACTTGATTGGCCAGTGCGGGTGCAGCCATCAGGCCCATGCAGCCATCAGGCCACTGCAATTGAGCAGCTGGGAGGTCTCTTCGAGGTAAGGGAACATTTGTTCCCTTACCCCATGTAGCATGCCAGCCTGCTCAATGGGGCTACTCAGATCTGAGGCAGCTATTTAGCTGGCGCAGAGCCAAGTACCCTGTGTAATGGGGGGCTAGGATGCAGCAGAGTCCTGCTCTGCCATCACTGGGCCTGATCCGGCCCCTATTTAGTCCTCATCCGGCCCAGAAACGCTGCTTCTGGACTGCCCTCTTGCCACTCTCCCACACCCCTCCATGGCCCAGCGCAACCTTACCTTCACCGGCAGCTGTTGGGCAGGATGTGTTGCCTTTAGATTGGCGCAAGCCTTCCCACAAGCATCTCTCACTTGCTGGGTGCTGAAAAGTATTTTATGGTGCTTTTACGACAGCCAGTGCTGCAGTCGCAGCATCCACACTCATAGCCCATAGGATTGGGCTCTTAGACTGTTACAGTGTCAGAGGACAGTCATACTCTACTTGCACCTTGTTGCTTATTCTCACTCGGGTCACTTACTACTTCTGTACTCTGTGTGCTATAGCTCTCCTCCCTGGGATAATGGTTTTTGGTTCTTGCACAAATGTGCACATCCGCGGCTCATGTGCTCCCTGGCAATGTTGCCCCTTTCCTCTCTTGCCTACCGGGGCTGTTAGGCTTACCACTGCTTGGCAATGGTTCTCTTAGTAAGGAGGAAGGGTTTTTTTACTGGGCAGCCAACCACCTCTTGGTTTAACAGCTGGATGGAATGTGTGCTGATTTGAATGGTGAATTTCTAACCAAATGGGTGTATGTTTATGCAAGAGAGAGGTGTGTTGGGTCCCTTTTGCCATAGCTGCTGCTTATTGGAAGATGCTGGGGGTGGGCATGGGGACAATTATTTCTGTCCTATGTCTTTCTTGTTAAGTGGAAGAAAACAGAGGCCACCTGCATTGGTATGTGGAATAGGAAGGCATAGCATGATGGTTGATAGTGTGAATCAATCAGAAGTGGAGTAGAAATCTTCAAAATGCAGATAAGTATCTCTTTTGCACTAAATTTTTCTTCCCCTCTCCTCACAGTGTAATGTGCCTGAGGGTGGTCTAGTCCCCAAATCCTTGTATCAAACAGATGAAGAGCCTGAAATCTCTGATTATATCCGCCTCTGGACAGAAACCATCTATCACTCTGCAAATATCTTCAGAGGTGCTCCCCACGAGGTAGGAAGGATGTGTGTGTGTGTGTTGACCTCAATAGAAGGATCAGTAGGAGTTTCAGACAGCCACAGGGTCTGAGGCCTGAGCGTGTGGTAAATGATCTGTGCTTGGCCAGCCCAGGATGATTCAGGCGGGATTTTGGAGGTGCATGAAAGGAAAGGGAAACTGCTCGGGGTCAGGTAACACGTTATCAAATCCCTCATGTAATGCAATGTCTCTTCACATGTCACAAATACCTCATTCTCGAAGGTGCAAAGAAATAAGAACCTGGAACACCTACTCATAACTGTTTTGCACTCTTGTACAACATGAGGATTGTATGAGAGGAAACTGCTTCATGGGCTGAGATGCTAATATTTGCTTCATAAGACTCAACTGGCACTGTCTCCTGGATATTGGAGAAGTTATCTTCGATAGTAGCTGAGGGGTACAAATACATTTCTCTAGCCACAAAGGCCAAAGTAGCAGGGGATGACAGCCAGCATACGGAGCACTGTAGTGCGGCACTCCAAAAGTTAAGTAGGGTATCCCAGGCATGCCTGTTTCAATGGGGCTGGGGAAACCCTTTTGGGCCTGTGTTTGCTTGTGGTCTTCCTCTGAGCTGAAGGTGGCAAGGTCTCACATAGCTCCCCAGCCTTAACCCTCCCATTCTGTTGTTAGTAGAAGGGGCACAGACTGATATGTTTTTTGGCAGCCTTTACATGAGCCCCAGCACCTTGTTAAGACACTGTACTTGGATTTGGATTTGTCAGGCAGACTCTAGGGTGCACAGCTGGTTTGAGAAGCTTGTGCTGAGGTATCGTGCTTGGGTAAAAATCATCAAGAGGAAGTAAAGATTGTT
The DNA here is from genome assembly GCA_029204185.1 of Lerista edwardsae. Taxonomy (NCBI): domain Eukaryota; kingdom Metazoa; phylum Chordata; class Lepidosauria; order Squamata; family Scincidae; genus Lerista; species Lerista edwardsae. Next base: position 2,362,320 of record JAJKFI010000053.1, on the reverse strand, counting down.
ACTTGGTGCCAGAAGTTGCTGCATGAATTAATTGTTTTGTTAGATAAGGCCAGCATTATGTCGAACAAGATGGTAATTGAATACTGACTTGTTTGTCTAGATAGTTGTGGAGATCTTGGAAGGTGAATCGGTGATCACCTGGGACTTCGACATCCTCAAGGGGGATGTGGTGTTCAGCCTTTTCCATTCCAAGCGTGCACCTGAGACAAGCCGGAAGGAGGCCCCGATGCCAAATGCTTTGACAGGTGGGGATAATGTGCAGCTGATTGGCAAGAGCTGGGTCCTGGGGGTGGACTACAGCCACGTGGAGTCCCCGCTGGTTTGCCGGGAAAGTGAGAGCATCCAGGTCAGTCATGCTTCCGTTCCTGAGACTTTCTGGTATAATTGATAGGCAAAAAGCAAGCTGTTCCCAAGGATAAGTCTAGGAAATTCTCACATAGACTTGAAGCTCCTCAACATCAGTTACAAGGGGGTGTGGTTGACCTATTGCACTAGATGTTCTAGATGCAGCCTGTGGTGCTCAGTTTTAATTTTGTAGCTTGTTGTTTTTTTGTAATACTTTCAGCATTCAAAGTGGTTTGCCACCCATACTGTAGTTCAGGGCGCAATCCTCATTTGTGGTTAGGCCGGCACATATCCCCTAGGAGTGTCACAAACATGCTGTAAAGCACATTTGTGCCACTCCAGAGCAGGCTAGGCAGGCACAAGGACCCAGCATGAGGTACGTCTGGCTGCATTCAGCTGACTCAGGCAGGCAAGGGGAGGGTGGGGGAAGACCCATGGGCAGGCAGGCCTGGGGCGGGGCATGGAGACTGGATCTGCCACTTAGGCTGGATCCTAGTCAGTCGGCCCAGATTCAGGCCACTTGGGGTTGTGTCAGCTATTTCACTGGCGTAGCTCCTAGTAACCCCATTGGGGGACTACCATTTGCCCACCAGGTAAGGGAATTGATTTGCCTTATCCTGCGCCAAGCGGCAGCCAGCCCCAAACCCACGCTGGATACAGCACAGGCTGGCTGGCCTGCCCGATCTGGCACAGGTTAGGATTAGGCTGCCCATCTCACAACTGCTGTTTCCATTTTATAGATTGGAAATGTAGCCAGAGAGAATGATTTAGTGCCAGAATTAATGGTAGAATATAGATGTGAGCTCAGGTTTTTCAAGTAAACGTTTGCTAGGTAAATTGCCAAGTAAATGTTTGCTAGGTAAATTTCTGTGACTCAGAACTAAAAACAAAATTCTCAGCATATGTCTTGGAGCAGTGGTTTTCAAGCTTTCTACTTTCAGAAAACCCTTTCCACAACAACCTGTCTATAAGGCAACACTGCACGCCTGCCAAGGAACCCTAGCACATCGTGAATTCTGGAGCATGTTTGACAATTGCTCCATGTGAACTGAGAGGGCCAGCATAGAACATGTTGAGTACTCTTCCTTGGCCTTACATTGTAGGAGAACATGGTTGTGGTGGATAAGCTGTCCTTCAGGAAATCTTGGGTGCTGTTACTGATTTTGTCAAGGAGGATCATAAGTGTTGAAGAAACTCCAACGTCAGTGGCATTCCTGGGTTGGGGGGAAGATGCTTTGCAGGAGTCTGAGCTTCTGGGTAAAGTGGCTCCTCCCCCTCACCTTCAGAGCCATTTGGGGCTCAGAGAGCAGGGGCTAATGTACACAGGAGCTCAGGATCCTGCAAAACTTAGCATGTTGCCCCTCCCCAGGAACACCACTGCCCAGGGTTAGCTTGAAAACAGCTTGCAAATGTAGAGCGTCGAAAGGCTTGAAAGAGACAGAACACTTGCTGGAAAGAACCAGGTTGTTTTAATGTTTTTAATATTTTAATGATTTACCTCTTGAAACCAAAAGGAGTATTCCTAATCTTCTATGAGGCTTCTGATTCTTACACTTTTTGTATGAATTTCACAGCACTTTTGACCTTTTTAACAGCGTTTTTTTGTTTTGAGATACCAAGTATAAAGATGCAAAACAGAAGCTCTAATCTTCAGATTCTGTTTCTCCCCGTCTATCGCTTTTAAGGGCTCCCATGTGACTCGCTGGCCTGGCTTTTATATCCTGCAATGGAAAATGCACAGCCCAACTCCCTGTGCTGGGACAAGCCTCTCTCGGGTTGATGATGTCTTGGCCACTCTCCAAGTCTCTAACCACAAGTGCAAGATCATGTATTATTATGAGGTGCTTGCATCCAAAGAGTTCAGGTAAGAGGGCTGCTGGGGCAGGTGATTGCATATGGAAGCAGTACTTGGTGTGCTCCAGAGAGCCATCTGCAAGAGTCCCATGTTGCTTCTTCACATCATAAACTTGTCTAAATCCAGTTCAGTTGTCTGTCATTTTTTTCTTTTATGGTGCTAATAGGCTTTCAACACTCTTGTAGGCAGCTTATCTGGCTGCATCCCCGTATCAGGCCAGAGATCACACAGTATTTTTCTTCTTTGAAACATTTCCACATCAGCTCAGTCCCCAGGACAATTAGGAGTACTGGCTATGACCTTCAGTTTTACTTTCATTGTTGATGTATGCCATCTGGCTCAAGACACTGAAGGTTTTCAGGCGAATCATTATTGGCTCCATATCCTTTTGAGGTGATCCTGAAGGAATCAAAACAAGCACTTGATCTGATATACCAGCGTAAATGTATCTGAGTGCATGCAAACATGGAAAATAGCAGTGTTGCTCTGTTTATGTCACCAGTTTCCACAGGATATATCAAAACTGGCCCTTAGAACAGTTTCTTTCAGGATGGAAGTAAATTTTTGGTCAGCTTGGGCTTCCCAACCTCATTTCCCTGCAGACAAAAAAAACAGGGAATCCTGTACAAACACCTACTTCTGGCTTCAGGATCTAAGCAAGGGAGCCCTAATATAATCCTGTCCTTAAATGTGTGTGTAAAATGCTTCCTATTTCAGTATCCTCAAAAGCATGATGACTTGTCTGGAAACTCACTGAGTTTGAGGGCTTGTTGGCTGATCATTGTAACTGTAGATGTCCGTTACGAATTCTGCCTTCTGAATAGTTCTTGCTAATGAATCTTTATTGAAGGTATTTCTTAGACCACCAGATCATATCACTGGAGTAAAAACAAGTGTATTCTAAGTGCATGTTGGTATTAAGGGCAAAGTGTAATACACGTTTCCTTTCCTTCCATCCCAGGGGCTCCATGTCGAGTCTGGAATCTTGCAACAGTGGCTTTTCACAGCTCAGTGGAGCCACAACATCTTCCAACCAATCACAGAGCAGCTCTCTGATTTCTAGATAACCTCATCTAGGGGTGTGTTGAATGTTGAGCAGTGAACTGCTAGACCTAGAGATGCCTTCCTCAGGTCTGCCCTGTGGACTGAATCGAAGACCCTTGTGCCTGATTGGCCATCTGGGAGACCACAGGGGGTAATGATTTGGATGGGATGCTGTTTCTGGGGAGCTGCTCAAAATCCTTGTTGAGGAATAGACGTGGCTCTTGTCCTGAAGACTGACTTTCTTGGATGGTGTATTGGCAAATGTGTGCATTAGAATGCATATCACTTCTGCATGTATTTTATGTGATTCCTATGATTCAAGGGCTCTTTCTTGTTAGCATCTCTCTATGCCACTGTAGAGCTATCTGACTTTGCCTTACCTGTTAGGACCTGTAGAGCTGTCTTTATGTGTAGCAAAAAAATAGTCCAGTTTCTTGGGACATCAACAGTGCCATCTGTTACAAAAGGTGTCTCAGTCACAGAAATTAGGTGCAGACTGCTACTGTGTACATACATTTGGGGGTGGGGTGGGTGGGTGAGGAACACTACCAGGTTTTATTTTCAAGTGTGAAACCTATTTCAGAGGTTGGATGCCTGGCTAGTGCTAGTTAACCTGCTTTGGCATTCTTGAGAGACCCCACCCCCACAGGTTTTCCTGCAGTGCACTGAAACAGCTTCTTTCTGAAAGGAGTCTACACTCATTTCCCTGTTTTTTTCTCAGGTCTGTGAGCAATAAATGAGTAGATCTCTGCCCTACCCACTCTCAGGGTAGGAAAAGAGTTGCATTACAAAAGGGCTAAGCAAAGCAATATTTCTATAGGCACAAAATTCTTCCACAGTGTTGAAGGAGCTAACTCAAGGTGGGGTGGGCACTTTAAGCGTGCGTGTGAGTGTTTGTGTTTGTGTGGATGTGTGTGTGAAGCGTAAACACTAAGACATATTTATTCAAATGTTAAGGCTTAAATTAATAACTTATTTATATCATTTTATAGGTACAGCTAAACTTATTTATTATGGAACCTGCGCTCTTTGATGTGCTCAACTCTTGGGGTTGAAAAGGGAAATTCAGGTCATCTTCAGTTTTATACTTTCACTAATTAAATAGTTGGTTTCATAGCTGGATATTTTTAGAGCATAGGGGGCTGTGTGGTGCAGGATTAACTGCACAGGGCCCCATTTGATCTCTTGAATCTAAGGATCTGGTTTTAGAAGCTGTGACTCACACTCTAACTGAGGAACTGCTCCAGCAGACAAGCCCTGAATGATTAAGAACCTTGATTTTTTTTGTAAGTTTTAGTATTAGATGTTCTGAAAAGATTGCATCAGTGACCGACCAAATGTCGGAGCAGACTGGCCCTATTTTAGAGAGAGAGTAAGGTTTTGTGGAGCTGCATAGACAAGAAACTGAAAGGGATGCAAGATGTTGAGGTACTTTGGGTGAGACATGAAAAATGGGTTCTCTTTGGCATTTTTACTTTCCGTTATGAGTAAAGTATCTTCAATAAGTGGGAAGTTGGGCTAGATTGCAATTGTCTTTACTTGCCTGCATGTTTGCTCAAAAGCTGCTTGTGTAGCTGGGGAGACAAGGGGAAACCAACCAGGACCAGCCACTTCAGCAAAGTGCGTCACAGTATTGCTGTTTCTCTGTGCAGAGGGACTGCAGGGAATTAGCTGCCCAACCTTACCTTGAAAGCCTAATTCCATGCAATCCTTTTGATGAAACGGCTGAAAACTGCAAGTATCCTTTAGGCTGCTTTATCTTGGGCCAAGAGTTTTTGTTGTTGTTAATGAAAAGCAGCCTGAGGAGGGTCGGTAATATTGAGCAGAAATGCCACCTGTGGAGAAGGGCTGAAGTGTGGATTGCTGGTCTTGAGTTCTCCTGAGACTGCTTTTTCTGTTTTCTCTTTTTAATAGAGAACGTTATTTGCAACTGTGGGTAACAGTTACTTTGCTCCTTTGACTAAATGAAAATTCCAACTATCTATGGAATAATGTTGAATTATGGCACAATGGAGAAAATGCTCTTAACAGCACCCCTATGGTATGCTGCCTCTTTAGACCAAAATATGACTGCTTTCTCTCTCTGAAGCTGTGTTGTGATTTTGCGTCTCTGCACTGTTGCAGTAGGATGTGCAGAGGGGGCCAGTATCATTTACTTTCCCCTGAAAATGGAGAGGGGTCTTAGATTTTAAGTATGAATCCTAGGAGAAGTAGGCAATGCCTTGCCTCAAGCAAGGTCAGCTTGCTTTTTTTTTTAAACAGTTCTGTTCCTTCCAATTATGACATTTGAACTTCCCCATTTGAAAGCAAGCTCAGTATAAAAAGATCTATTTTGACCCTTGATGATGATATAAATCAGTGTTTCCCAATCTGGGGGTTGTGACCTCTCCCCCAGGGAAACCGGAATCACTGAATTCCCTTTTAAGGGGAGTGGCTGAAGCAGTGACGGCAGCAACAGCCTCACAGAGATTGCGCAGCTGCTGCCACAAAGGGACACTGCAATTGCAAACCCAGAAGTTGGCGTGATTGCTGCAGAGAGCTGTTTGGGGCAGCAGGGGGCCCCCTAGAGGGGATTGCCATCCCCCTGCTCTCTTTAGAAGGCCACGCAACCTTAACAAAGCCCTTTGTATCAGCAACGATGGGCATGATCTCTATGATGCTGTCGCTGCCACCTTCCCCATCAAGGACCTGCAGGGTTCCCAACTTTTGTGAAAAGGTTGGGAACCACTGTTATAAGTGAATATATTTTTGGCTTATTTTTTTCTTCTCAGATGTTGAACAGACTTTTTTTTTGGGCAGATGTGTCTCTTTCCAGAAAAAGCAAGTGTATGACATGCTTGATCAGTACCCTAGTTCTGGGAGGCTGCATCCATCCTGAATAGGGAACAGTGGACTGGTGTGTAGATATGGCCTTGGTTAGCAGTAAGGTTTGCTTTCCAAGACTTCTTTAGGGGACAAGGCATGGAGATGTTCTTCCAGGCCTAGGGCTGTCTGCCAAATAGATCCTCCCCATGGTGTGTCATTCAGTCTGCCTCTGAACACCAGTTACTAGAGAGCAAGAACCCAATTAAATAGGACAGCCTTATTGTAGCCACCTCCTGGACTTCAAGGGTATCTGGTTGGCAATTGTGGGAAACCGGATGCTGGACTTGATGGACTTTTGACCTGTCCGAGCAGGGCTCCTGCATTGCTCCTATGCCTGCTGCAGTGGCATATCTTCAATTCCACCCACATCCTCACTGTCCTGTAAAAGCTTTCATATTATACATCTTGGCCTATTGCACTGTAACACCTGAAAATGGTAGAGCTGTACATGTTTTTGGCATGTTTTCCCAGGCATGTCAGCTCAGTAAAAGAGAATGCAATTGTATTGCTGGATAGGAGATGCTCCAGAACAGCAATTTTCATCCTTTTTCATATCATGGCATACTGACGAGGCACTAAAAAATTTTTTTACAATTGATAAGGCACACCATGCTGCTGCCTAGAATCTCACATCCCCAACAGCCCTGCTAATTACCATGCCCCAAACTCCCGCAGTGCATCTGCAGACCACTCACAGCACACTGATGTGCTGCAGCATACTGGTTGAAAATAGCTGCTCTGGAGGCTGCTGTTGGGAGCCTCAGCCAGGACTTTGTGCTAGTCTGGGCTTCCAGTCATGCTTGGTAATGAACAGACTCTTTTGCACTCAACAGAAGCCCAATGGTTCAACATCTTGAAAAACCTGAACCCAAGGTTACGGTGGAGGTTGCTTATATATGAAGGTTGGTACTTCTAGGGACAAGATAATTTAAATAATACTTTAGTATTACAAGGGCTTACTTCCCATCTCCGTTTCCCCATTGTTTGAACACACTGGACATGGTTTTGAGTTTCCTGAAAAGGAAGCTGCAGTTTGATGAGACTTTTTCAACATATAAAGCAGGGCTTTACACAAATTGCTTTTGGTTGTACCCAACCTTCTGCAGCAGCGGTTCTCTAAGTCCTAGTCGGATGTTGAGAACCACCTAAGTCTTTGCAGGGATGTAGTGGGGTGCAGACGATGGCACCACAGCTATCATGGCACCACTGCTACCAAGTGGCTTTTTTACTTACCTGAGGGGCAGTACTGCCCTTCTGCACAGTGCAGGGGGCTTGCAGGCCTCCCCACTGCTGTAAACAGACTTTATTGCAGATCGGAACCCAGTTTTTGATTGAAAATAAGAAGTGAGTTCCGATCGGTGCTAAGGCCTGTTTGCGGGGAGGCCCGCAGAGGGAGCTGTGAGCCCCTTGTAGCCTGTGGAAGGCCAGCACTACCCACCCCTAATAAGTATAAAAGCCCTTTGGTAATGGTGGCATTGCCATTGCTACAGACACTGCAGGGCAACTCCCCTAAAGGGGAAATGCCCTGCTTCAGGTTCTCCTGGTGGGTCATGACCCACTAGTTTGAGAACCACTGCTATATAGCAACCACTTCGTTGTTGTTCAGTCGCTAAGTCGTGTCCGACTCTTTGCGACCCCCTGGACCACAGCACGCCAGGCCTCCCTGTCCTCCACTAGCTTCCGGAGTTCGCCCAATTTCATGTTCATCACTTCGGTGACACTCTCACCCACCATCTCATCCTCTGCTGCCCCCTCCTCCTTTTGCCTTCAGTCTTCCCCATCATGAGGGTCTTTTCTAAAGAGTCCTCTCTTCTCATGAGGTGGCCAAAGTATTTGAGCTTCAGCTTCAGGATTTGTCCTTCCAGGGAGCAATCGGGCTTGACTTCCTGTAGGATTGACTGATTGGATCTCCTTGCAGTCCAGGCGACTCTCAAGAGTCTTCTCCAACACTGTAATTCAAAAGCATCTATTCTTCAGCACTCTGCCTTTCTTATGGTCCAGCTCTCACATCCATACATTGCTACTGGGAAAACCATCGCTTTGACTATGTGAACCTTTGTTGGCAGGGTGATGTCTTGGCTTTTGATTAAGTTGTCTAGGTTCGCCATAGCTTTCCTCCCAAGAAGTAAACATCTTTTAATTTCATGGCTGCCGTCACCATCTGCGGTGATCTTGGAGCCCAGGAAAATAAAGTCTGTCACTGCTTCCATTACTTCCCCTTCTATTTGCCAGGAAGTGACGGGAGTGGTTGCCATGATCTTAGTTTTTTTTAATGTTGAGCTTCAAGCCAATTTTGGCACTTTCCTCTTTCACCCTCATCAGAAGGTTCTTTAGGTCTTCCTCACTTTCTGCCATTAGAGTAGTATCGTCTGCATATCTGAGGTGGTTGATATTTCTCCCAGCAATCTTGATTCCAGCTTATGAATCATCTAGCCCAGCCTTTCTCATGATGCATATAAGTTAAATAAGCAGGGTGACAGTATACAGCCTTGTCGTACTCCTTTCCCAATTTTAAACCAGTCAGTTGTTCCAATAGCAACCACTACAAGGTACCAAATGCTCTTGTGTGCCCAGGGCAGAGCCCTTTTAAGGTATTTTATAAAATTACATTTATAATAAAGTTTGCAGAAAGGGAATTATCACCCCACTGATTCTCCCAATGAAAGTAAAACAAGTAGAATATTATGGGGGGAAAGGGGACAGGGAGACAAAACAGCAAACTTACTGTTAAGATTGGCAGAATGAAACTACTTCCACAATAAAAACATAGAAGTCGTGAACCAATATCAAAACCCTTCAAATTCTCCCTAAACCAACCCATCCAATTCAACTATAAAAGGTTTATTAAGTGACTGAAAGGACAAGCTTAATCCCCAAATTAAAACCCTATATTTCTATAACTGGTGAGCATCCCCCCCCCCCAGGATTCCAGTCTGCAGAGACTCCCAATCCAGCTGTCATTGGCTGAGGAACAACGAAACCTATCACGGTTTTTGATCTTTCAAACATCATTGGATATTCTGGCCAGATTTCCCCTCAGTACCAGCATCTCTAGAAAACACTTCACCCTCCTGCATCTTGTCTTCATCTGCAGCCATGCGGTTTTTGTGAGTGCCAGCAAAGATTCTTGAGAAAGCAACAGCCATGTGTTCCTTTATGATCACCAGCCACTGTTGAGCCTGGTTGCCTCTTTGTGGCCTCTTCCAGCATTGGAGGTGTTTATGTAATGCATTGCTGGAAGAGCAAAGTGCAGTCATGAAAAGGGCTTGAACCAATTTTAATTTGTTTTGCCAGCTTCTTTAGTCCTTTTAGGTCTTCATTTTTTCTTTTTATTACTTGTTCTACTTTATGGAGAATTGCTTCCAGCTCTGAAGCCTCTTCATATTCTACCTCATTTTCTACTGGATCACCCATATTAATTTGTTGCACGTTTTGAGAAGGCCCCGGCTCTCTCTTCTCTATCTCTCAATCACTTCCTCCTGCATTTGGCAGTGGATGGCTCTTCATGCCAAGCCCTGCACACACAAGAGCAAAGAAACCAGGGTCTTCCTGGCTCTGAGGCACAGTGGGCAGAGATTAGGTGCCTGAGCACATGAAGCCACCGGGCTTCTGGCAGACAACTCCACAGTGATTTTCTTTTGGGTAGTAGGGGCAGGGGACTAACAGGTGAGAACATTCAAATATCCTGATCAGCTATTCATTTTCACTGGAGAGCCATTTTAAGGAAAATGTGATCTCACCACCACTCCTAAAATGGATGACGGGCAAGTGAATGTCGCCCTAAGGCACCTGGTGGTAGCCCTGGTACAATTTACTCAATGAACCACCAGTTGCTTGTTCCTGTCATAATATGTGCAGATATTCAATATGATGAATTCAGGTGCCATTTACATAACCACTGTGTTTGATGCTATTGGAATAGGTTTACGGTTCCCTCGTTAGGCTACAAGTTTGAACCATTATACTGGGACCTTTTCAATGCTAACAGTCATGGGTACTCAGCCTTTGCTGTAGGTCCTGCAGAAGTGAGTATTTGCACAGGGCATTTGCACAGCTTTTACAAATAGTATCTTAGTCTCCCCATAGACTTGCAAGAGCTGCTAAAACTCTCCCCAAAGGGCAGCTGTTAAGTATTGACAGGCTAAACTGGTGCTGCTGTGATGACAAATCACTTCAATAGCACTTAACGTCCAAGCTGCTTTAAAAGGGCATATTGACAAAACAGAAAAGTTAATAGACTTTGTGTTTGTTTTTTAAAAAAAGTTCATTTGAAAGCTAAAAAAGGAGCGTTTCGGATCACTGTCTGTATGCATGTTGATGGTCGGCTCTGTAATGCTACGGCTGTATTTTGGGGGTATCTGTCTGAAGCTGGATATCATTATTTCTATTCTTCATTTTGCTGTAACTTAAAAATAAAGTAATTTGAACTGGTTGGAGAGAAGTTGGTTTTAACTTAAAGCATTGGGGAAGTGAGAAAGAGCCATTGTGCTAAGCTGTTAGAATTTGCAGGTAAAAATACAGTATTTTCTGATCTCTTCTGATTTTTTTGCGATCAGGTCTGCTTCAAGAGTCGATCCCCACATGAATCTCACTCTTCTCTTTCATGTTAATGTAGTAATACATCAGCACTGAGGAAAATGCTAACCATGGTTATATTAAATACATCTTGAAAAGAAGAGTCAGAGTTTGAAGCTGGCATACAAACAGTGTTTAAAGATGTCCACAGTTGGTGTAGATGTAATGCTACATCATGTTTAATTGGGAATGGGAGAGGGGCAGGAATTTGTATGAGAGGAGGAGAGCCCTCTGGTTCTCTTCATCGTGATTTAAGGTACCGGGGAACATTACATTTGCAGTGAGCCAACAAAATCCATGTGACATACCTTCACAGCAATCTGACTTATCTCTCTGAACCAATGGGTTAAGCTTATTTTTAACTGGTTTGAGGATAAGGAAGTATCAAATGTTCCTTTTAACATAAGAGTCCTCCTGGATCAGGCCAAGATCCCATCTAGTGCAGCTTCCTGTATCTCACAGTGGCCTACCAGATGCCTGAGGGAGTACATAAGACAAGAAGATGTCTGTGAGCGCAATCCTAATCTGGAGTTAGGCCAGAAAAGTTTGGCCGGCGCACAGGCCATTGTGAAGCGCATTTGGACCACACTCGGAGTCAGGGAGGGTGATGCATGTCTGTGTGCTGGCTTCTCTGACTCCGAGAGTGGTCCAAACACACTTTATGGTGGCCCTTGGTTAAAATGGAATTTCCTTTTATCTGTTCTAACTCCCAACACTCAATTTTAGTGGATGTCCCTGATTCTGGTGTTGTGAAAGAACATCCCTCTATCCATCCTATGAAGAATTTTGTACGCCTCAGTCATGCCCCTCCCCCGCAGGCGACTTTTTTCCAGACTGAAGAGCCCCAAACACTGCAGCCTTTCCTCATAAGGGAGGTGCCCCAGCCCAATCCTCATTTTGGTTGCTCTCTTTGGCACCTTTTCTAGTTCCACTATGTCCTTTTTGAGATGTGGTGACGATAACTGTACGCAGTACTCCAGATGTGGTCTTATCAGTTTGTACAATGGCACAGTAATATTGGCTGTTTTATTTTCAACCTGCTTTTTAATTACCCCAAGTATGGAATTGGCATTCTTCACTGCTGCTACACACTGGGTTGACACTTTCAAATTGCCCACCAGCACCCCAAGGTCACAGACAGCTGTCACAGACAGCTCAGAACCATTTAGCCAATATGTGGGGTTTTTGCCCCAATATGCATCATTTTACACTTGTCTGCACTGAAACACATCTGCCATTCTGTTTCCCATTCTCCCAGTTAGGAGAGATCTTCCTGGATCTCTTAACAATCCCTTCTGGAAACCTGGAAAAGTTTTGTGTCCTCTGCAAACTTGGCCACCTCACTGCTTATCGCTGTCTCCAGGTCATCTATGAACAAGTTGAAAAGCAGACAGATCATTGGGGCACTCCACTTTTCACCTCTTTCCATTCTGAAAATTGCCCATTGACTCCCCAATACAAGGAAAAACTGACTCTCCTGGTCCTCAACCAATTCTTAATCCATAAGAGGACCTGCCCTTGTATTACCTGACTATGAAGTTTTCTCAGCAGCCTTTGGTGAGGGACAGTGTCAAAATCCATATATATCTACAGATTCACCCAAGTCCACATACCTGTTGACCTTTTCAAAGAATTCTAAAAGGTTTGTGAGGCAAGACTTACCCTTACAGAAGCCGTGCTGACTTTCCTTCAGCAATGCTTGTTCTTCTCTGTGTTTAAGACTTTATCTTTGAGGCTTTTTACCATCTTACCCAGAATAGACATTAGGCTGATGGACCTGTAGTTTCCTGGGTTCCCTCGCCTTCCTTTTTTTTTTTAAAGATTGTAGAACACTTATGTGCATCTAAATGGAATTCTTGCTGACTGACTGCCCCTGTGATCCAGGCTGTAAGAACTACTTTTCCTCTAAAGGTAAAGTTGAAGGATCAGCATCTGGTTTTTGGTCTTGCAACCATTCAGACCTGACTTCTCCCAATAAGGGCAAAACGTGAAAAAGAGACCTTTCTAATGTCATGGGGAAGATGGACTTGCCGCCTTAACTGCATTATTATATAGGAAGGCAGGGCAAACATTTCAGAAATAAATGGTTTAAATGTGAAGATTTCAAGGGATACTAAGTCCATTTCCCTTTTGGAATCTTCATGCATGATTTTACCTTATGTGTAAAATATTATGCCCAAATATTTTCATGACAGTAACTTGCATACATAAAAACCAAGGAACTTTTGGGACCTGATACAAGGGGTAGAGAATAAGACCACTTGAAGTGTTTATTTTCCAGACTGTTGTCTTTCTCTGCAAAGCAAACCATTTTATAGTATTAGGTACAGAATTTTGCTTTTTAATATGCAAATGTGTACTGCCTGGGGCTTCCTATCACAATAACCCTACAACATAGGCTCCTATTTCCATTTTATAGATGGAAAACTGATGCCGAGATAGTAACAACCAAGGCTCTAGTGAACTTGCTCTACAGACAAAGCCACAACTCGGCATACTTATCAAGTCTGCAGGGGCACACCAGACTTGACTTGCATATAGGCACATTAAGTTTGCTTTTACGATGCCAACATATTCCCTGGATGATGGTTGGAACTTTGCTGATGTCAGCCCCTCAAAGTGAGTGACAATTATGAGAATTAAAATGATTATGAATTAATTATAACCTACTAGTGCGATCAAGGATTTTGCCTGTCGTGCTGTATTTGGAAAGACACTGCAGCAATTTGGTTGCTTCTCAGTGGCCCTCTCAGCAGGGTAGTGGTAGTATTGGAAGCTATCCTTTGAGCAACTGAGCGAGGAAGAATGAAGTCTGCAGTTTCACACATCCCTCCCACCCACAGTTCTGCCTTTGAAGCAAGTTTGCCTCTTAGACACAGCATCTTCTTGATTTCTCCTGTTCTGCTTGCCGTACAGCCTTGATGTCGTAGGCCCAGGCTCTTTCTAAGCCATCCCCCACAACACTACTGGGAGCCCATTTGAAGAAGGGGAAGCGAGCAGAGACCACACAGGCCTCATCGGGGAGTTCTGCAAGCAGCTTTCTCTCCAGGAGGGGCACCTGGCGAAGGAGGGAAGGAGATACATTGCAATGACATGGATAACAAGAGTGAATCCATTTTGGGACCAAGCTGTGCGGAAATTATATAGGACTCAGCACCTATGATAGGGCAAACAGAATGCGGTTGGGGGATGAGACCTTATCAGGAACAATTCACATAATGTTTTCCTGTGTTAAATGGATTGACCAAGGCTGTCATCCTACATGCACTTATATGGGAGCAAGTCTCATGGAGCTGACTAGGACTTACTTCCCAGTAGACACGCACTAGATAGTTCCACCCTGCTGAGCTTCTAAAATGACATTGTGTGGTCGTATTTGCTAATTGCGGAGTTTAAAAGATTCATCGAGTGAAGGCAAAGTGTGTCGAGCGCTGTGTGTTGCCGCTCTAAATAATCACGTCCTTGGTTGTGCATCTGAGCTGGCATGCAAGCACAGCCTGTTCTGAGAATCCATCAGTACAGATGCTCTGATGCATGTATTGCGCACAGACGGTGATGTGAGCATTGCCAGCATTGGCATATGACTAGATCAGGCCCACCTGGCTGACCCTTGAAGCCGCTACAGCTCACCTGTGCTGTGGGTAGGGTGGCTCAGTGCGTTCATCTGAGCACAACACCTTGCCACTTTGCAAGCATGACTGAGCAGCAAGGGCTTGTCCTCCCCCATCCCTCGGTGGGGTCCTCCCCGGGCCCCTCAGGTTGCAGAGAGTCCCTGGGAGCAAGCTTGCCAGAATGGCAGCCAACCAACCAGGTAGCTGGGAACAGAAGAGTCTGATTGGGGGGGGTACCCCACTCTATTACTTGTCCCATAGCCCAGCACAACCTGCAAACCAGCCCTCCACGCACGAGTCAGCATTCACTTAGAACAGAAATAAAATTAACAGGGAAGATGCTGGATGAAGAAAGGACAAAGATGCAGGATCACCAAATCAGCTTTACTCTGCTAATGACCTTCTCAATGCAGCACATCCTCTGCTTCCCCAGCTGCCTAATAAACTGAAGGAAAGTATTTTGGATGTCCGTACGCTGCAAAGCAATGACCGGGTCAGTTTTCTCGTCAATTCACCACCATCGAGCAACTCTCCTGTGACTCCTACCAGCATTGGGGTAAGTTGCCTTGGGAATTGTGAGTTTCAAACTGCAGCCTCTATTTAAAAAAAATGGTGTTTGCTTTTGGCTGAGTTTGCAGCCTGCAGTCTGAGGGGGGAGGGGGGAGGGGGAAAGCAGCTCAGCATCTGGTTGTGAGTATGCTGCAGCAGCAACGTAAATGGAACACAGTTGTGATGTCTCAGCAGGATTGTGCTGGGCGCTTCGAGGCTAGGCAATCGCTGTGTGTTAATGGGCCAACACTATTATTGCCACCTGTTCTGCAGAAGAAAGCGAACTGGCATTAAAACGAGTGAAACTGCACATCTCTTGTGGAGAATTTTGAACACTCATTATATGGGGATGGTCCAAGATCTTACTTTGTGTTGAATAGACTGCAGTGAACAGGGCCTGCCTGATGGCAGTCAAATACCGTGTTCCAGACGGTGTGTCCCATTCACTAATAGTTCCTTGTTAATTAAGCTGTAAAGCGGTGCAGTTTCAGCACAAAGCTGATGATCAATGTGACATACATGTAACTATGTACGTTAATGTATTGCAGGGCTGGCTCATCAATGAGACTAACCATCAGCCTTGGCCAGGACTCTTGATTTATTCTATTGTTTTACTTTTGTGGTTGGTTCTAATAAAGGCATTGCCCAGCTTTGGAGCTAAGCCCTCAGGCAGTCTTTCTCAACCAGAGGAACTTGTACCACTGGTGGTACTGGAGGTGGTGTTAGGGTTGACCCCCAGGCCCCGGCCACAGGCAGTGAGACCAGCAATGCAACATAACCAGCGACAGGAAGCTCGGCTCAGTGGGCAGAGCCCTGTGCATGTGTTTTGCAAGCTCAAAAAAGCCCTCCCCGTCTGCTCTGAGCCTCTCACCAGTTTGTTGCATTGGGTCTGGTCTCCCAATCCAGAAGTAACTGGTGATAACATCACCAGTGGTACTTCCAATAGGTGGACAGTGCAAAGTGGTACAGTGGAGGACAAGCGTTGAGGAATGCTGCCCTGACACAGTGGTTTCCAAACCTGTTGAGCACTGGGACCCATCTTAAAGTGTCACTTTACCAGCCGCTCAAGCTTCTGTGGCTATAATGGTGATTGGGAAGCAATACTTCCCCCCAGAGGCAGATCTAAGGGAGGGCAAAGCTCTAAGTTTTGCAAGAAGCCTTACCTTGCAGTGGAAATCACTCCTCTCCTGCACCGTTTTGGCCAATCCTCACAGGGAAAAGCAACATCTTGGCGTTGCTTACTGGCTACAGCAGCAAGGGAGAGGAAGGATTTACATGACAGGGTAAGGCTCCTGGCAAAACTTAGAGCTTTGCCCTCCCTGTAGATCCGCCTCTGCTCCCCCCCCCTCGGCAAAAAAAAGAACCCATTTGTTCAACCCTCGATGCACATAGTCTAATTGGCCTTGTAAGTTTCTTGACCCACCAAAACTTGGGTCGTAATCCCTCTTGGGTCGTGATCCCTTGGTGGGCCACAGACCCACAGTTTTTTTCCCCTTCTGGACCAGGATGGGAGCTGGGTGTCAGCATCCATCAGAGCACTGGAGGTTAAGCACCACCTCTCTGTTACGCTGCCGGCTTACAATCTCGTAGTAATTGAATATGAAAACGTGACACTCCTTTAAGAATTTTTAAATACTGCTTTTCAGTAGTAGTTCACCTGGTCTGAGTGGCATCAGCCCTTCAGTGTCTCAGCAAGGGTTTTTTCCCCCTAAGCCTCCTACTGGATTAAAAAAAAACTGAAAGAAAAACAACACCAAGTAATTTCAAGTCATGGTCTGTCTACTTGGGGCAAGAACCTCCTGGTGGTGATAAAGTACTATGTCTGATCCTAATGCCGCTGGATGAAAGCAACTGGCTCATTGGACATCATGAAGTCAGCCTGGCTGACTTATTTTGTAAAAGTGGGAATTAAAGCCTTGCTCTAAATTAAACCTCCTACTCACCACACTGGGAGCCAGGAACACCGTGAGGTTGACACAGTCGGAGAGATTGGCCTGGGAATGAGCAGAAGAGAGAGAAGGCCGCTTAGTCGGGACAAAAGGGTTCCATGACCATTTCCTTGCCTGTACGGCACTGTTCCCTTTGGAGCCTGGGTACGGCCGGGAGACGAAGTCGCTAAGTTTCTCAGTGCATTAGAAGCGTGTGTGCGTGCAGGAGTGAAGAGCCAACAGGAATCTGTGCTGAAGCTATTCCCTAGAGACCCTTCCCATCTGTTCGGGAACTTCTGTGAGACAGGAGAGAGAGCCCCTGAAGGGCTTTTGAGCATAATGTGCTTTGAAGTACCTCAGCTGTGTTGTGGTGAGAGTTTTTCAGAGTGCAAGGAGTCCTGCTGCGTCGGGCAACGGATCTGGCATATGGGGGGGGGGTGGTATAGTCAGATGCTTCCATGGAGGTTGAAGTAACAGGATAAGACATGCCTTAAGAATTAATAGGAGGGAAGTGAAGCCAGGAGGGCGGGCTTAGCAGCCATGTTGGTTGACTCAAAACATTCCTCATTCCAAGCATTTCAGATTGCTTTGCTCGTACTGTTTAGGACTGAATAGTTTACTCCTTAAATAAAATCTTACGAAAATAAAAACGTGATCGTGTAGAAACATTATTGGTAACCTTATTATGATTTAATATGCAATTACAAGGTGAAATTCCTCATAATTATATAACTGAACATACCTGACGAAATGCTACTTGCCATCTATTTAAACTCAGATTGCACTGTTTTGACAGACTTTATTTAAATCTACACAAGCAAAAATAAAGTGTGAACGGGAAGGAAAAAAAAAAAGGGAGGGTGGGCAAAAACTAAATATATACGAAAATTACATTAAAATCTCTTCATAACACAAGTAGTTGTCAATATGAGAGTAATTTTTTTTTACTTCTAGACTATTACGAGTTTTTTTTAAAACTTCTACACTCACCCCTCCCCATAAAACAAATTCTGTTAATGTTCAGAATTTCGAGAATATTACAGTAGAAAATGGAAGGTGGGAAAAAATGGGAAGTAAACGGGAAGGGGGAAAAAAGGAGGGGGGGAATATATATTTTTTACCTTCTAGACCATTAACAGTGGGTGTCAGAAAATGGTGAATAAGACTGCTAGGAACAACAAGAAATTACACAGCTTCAAAAATAATGCACTCACTATTTCTGTGAACTGTAGTTTTATTGAATCGATGTAATGTGAATACATGAATCTTTCCATGGAACTTAAATCTCATTTTTCGTACAGCGATTCGCACACCCGTATGCAGAAACAAGCAGGCATGATTAAAAAGGTTGATATTAACTTTTACACATGTGCAGGGAGATTTTTATTTGTGAATACGCGGCAATCCTCCTTGGCGGGAATGATCTGCATCAACCATATTGGTTGACCCATGTGGCTTCAAGAAAATGATGCCATGTCCCCTCCTGTTACCATTATACCTCCATGGATGCTTCCTTCAAACCCATGACAGGCCTGGGGCCCTCCCCCATCTCATGCACAGGCATACCAGCCTTTGTTAACCCCATCCACCCGCCGTGACCACAACTTCCAGAGTAACCGTCGTACGTGTTGGGCTCGATACAACAGACTTCCTGAAAGGCAAGCCCCATCATCAGATGCTGTGACAAAAGCATCTGACAATGTGAACTGCAGCTGGTCTTGCGGAAAGAAATTGATTGGTCCAAGGCAACAATTCTTATACTTTTTTCCATCTCTGAAGCCATCTACCTTCCTAAACGGCATCTCAGGGAGCCCCAGAGCACTGCTGCAGGGGCAGAGTGGGGCAGGACCGAGCCCAACACAAAGCAGGAGGAGAAATGCAAAGGAAAGCCGCGACCGCTGGAGATGGAAGGACAGAAGAGCAAGCCAAGCCCGGGGCTGGAAGGTGGCCATTCAGGGTGTGCTCTTGAAGCTGCTGTAGGGGTTGCAGAGAGCACACTTCGAGAAATGCTCTTTCCCTGACCCATTAAGCTCTGTGTCCCCAAGTCCAAAGAAATTACCTTCCAAAGATCCTCTTGGAGGTAGGCAATCTTGCCGTAGCACCCAGCCCTCCAGGCGCGCAAGTTGGACAGTTGCACTAGCCATGGATTAAGTTCGTAGCCAACGGCTGGTCGAAAGCCTCTTTTGTAGGCTTCCAGTACCTAGAAGCACAGCCAGAGTGAGTCGCGTGCTCTGCTCACCTCCTGACGGTGCTTGGAAGGCAGGGCTGGCAGGCCAGGCCGACATCAAGCCTCGACTGCTAGCGCTGACCGGGAGAAAAGCAGGAGCCTGCGTCTTTCTAGACTCGAGTCTTCTCTTGGCACGCATAACACTGAGCGAGGGACTACACAATATGCTTGCGCAAGGGCTGCTCCATCCACTTGCACTGACTCAGTGAGAGAGCACCTGCTTTGTATAAGGACGGTCATAACCCCAGCATCTGTAGGTAGTGCTAGGAAAGACCCCCCGTCTGGAAGTGGCTGTCTGCGTACTGGCCTAGATCGGGGGCCTCCAAACTTTGCAGTAGGAGGGCCACATCGTATCTTTTCATGGGCTGAAGAAAAACCAGTTTCATTCATAAAATGTAAATGAATAAATTTTACTTGGAGCTTTTTTTTATAATCAATATGATCAGATTCGGAACAAAAGAGAAATGTGACAATTACGAAGATACAAGGCCAGGCTTAAACTGAGAAATGATATACAATAAAAAGGTCAAGCATAAGCAAATGTTCTGACAAATGCAAAGTTGCTGTGGGCTGGTTGTGGCCCCTGGGCCGTAGTTGGGAGAGCCCTGGCCTAGGACTAGTGGTCTGAATTGTTAAAAAGCGGCTTCCTTTGTCAATGGTAGGGAACAGAGGATTTTACGTGGGCTGTAAGCCCTGCTGGATCAGGCCAAATAAAAGGCCCATCTAGTCCAGCTTCCTGTATCTCATAGCAGCCCACCAGATGCCTCTGGGAGCACACAAAGGTCCCTACATCCTGCAGCCACACCCTTGCACCCAGCATTCAAAGACAGCCTACTTCTAAAACTCGGAGGTTGCACATACCCATCATGGTTTGTAACCTGTGATGGATCTTCCGTCTAGAAATCTAACCAATTGCCTTTTAAAGGCACCTAGGCCAGATGCCATCACCACCTCCTATAGCAAGGAGTTCCACAGATTTCTTTTACCCAACGGGTAATTAGTATGTCGTTTTATCTGTTCTAACTCTCCAGGCAGTTCCTAATGGCTGGAGAGCGTCCTGAGCACAGGCAGTGTCTGAGCATTCAGGGCCACAGATAAGCACCCGCCCATGCCATGCCCGAGCATTTTGCCATGCTTACAATTCTGCCATCGCCTGACCCTAAATCCACCAGCTTCCCCGAACGTCCTTTCAGCAGCGACATCATATTCTCCACTTGCTTGGCACTGGAAGGTACGTACGGCACCTGGATTGAAGGAAAGAGAATGGCAAATGTGCATGGGGGGCGGGGGGGGCAAGTTGAAAAATGTTGCTGTGCTTCCTTGGTTGACTTAATGAAAGCCTTTTTTAATTGCCCCCAATTAATTGGGCAGCTGACTGAAATCATCTTGACAGAAGTACTGATCAGAGGTACTGATGGCAAGTGCCAACTTCTTGCCGTTTGCTTCCTCTAAACACAAGGAATTCCTTCCAAACATTTTTTTTTGTGCCCTTGTGTGTATACAGGTAGATTATACCTTATCCGGACATCTGAAATCCAGACCATTCTGAACTCCAGACATTTTTATCCGAGACTTTTAAAAAAAAAAACTTTCTGTAGTATGAACACTAGAAGGTCTTGTGTTAATTCCTGTTGGCATACTGAAGGAAGTCCCTGGAAATTTACAGACCTGAATGGGGAAAGGCCTATCACTAGGCCGACTCAGGGGGTAAAGTGCTGAGTCATTCAGGCCTAGCAGACCAACAGTAAAGTGCTGAGTCATTCTGACTCAGCTTCAGTCTGGGGATGGGATCATCTGATCTCTGATTGGATGCTGGGGACTATTTAATCAAGACCAGAGACATCTGTGGTCAGTTGCTGGAGATGTAAGTGTTGCTGTTGGAGGAGCTTTGCTGTACCTGTTACCTGTTTGCTGTTCTTTGCTGCAAGGAACCCTCTTCTGAGAATAAAGAAGTTCTTGCGACCCTATTCTCTGTTGTCTGAGTGATTCCTTGCAGGAGCTCTGCGACCTTGAAGCGTTTCCAAGCCTCACAGTTGCAAGCTGCTTCTACGCTATCATCAATTCCCACGTACAGGCTGTAAGTTCTATGCTCTATGGTGTGTGCCATTGTTGAAAAATGTGAAAGAGGCCAGCAGACACCCAAATGGGTAGCAGTGAAAAGAGCAAGAGGAAGCATTTCTCATTATATTTATGCAATTATTCTAAAATCCTGACAAATCTGAAATCTGGACACTTTCCTGTCCCAAACAGTCCAGATAAAGGTCACTCAACCTGCGCCCACTCATAGTATAGTTTTAATTAGCTAAACTGGACAATATACAGAGCGCATGATTGAGGGTTTTTAATATTATATTTACTTTTGTATAATATAGATTATTATTAGATTATTAATCTGTATAATTAGATTATATCGACTGAGGCACTGATATAGGTCTGTTTCTCCCTTTTAGACATATTTAAGTTAAAACCCACAGACACACCCCACATCAGATGAACTGTGTGTCATGTAATGATACCTGGTTGTGAAGAATGATCTGGGTTATGGACACTTTCTTATCAGCAAGGACATATTTTTTGCAAATATATGCAGATTGCATTTCTTCCAAGAGGACTATTTTTTCAGCCATGTTTCAGGAGTCTGAACTGGCTGCGTGGCCATTCTGAAGGTCCCTGAAACCTCTGAAAAGTCTCTCCAGTATTCAGAGCTCTTTTAGCACTTCCTGCTGCACTCTGCTGGCTTCCTGAGGGGGTCTGCTGGATTTTTCTGATGGCAGATAAGGTCCCCCTTGCACCTAACCCCATTGATCCCGTAAGATCAATGGTTTCTTACCTGCAAATTCACTATCTCCAAGAGTTTCCTGGAACCTAATCTCGGCAGATAATGAGAATGACTGTATTTGCTTCTGGTCACAGTCTCCCCCTCTTGGTAAGGAAACACCATTTAGTAACAAAACATTTCATTTTTACATTGCTGTGATGATTAGTCAAGATAGGGAATTAATGGCAGAAGAAAGCTGGGAAAAATCTTATTTTCCTGTAACATAAGATGTTCCTCCTCATCCTGGACTTAAAAAAAATATCCAGTGTTGGTAAACTAGTTACCTGTACAGACACCTTACAGAGGCCAAGCACGAGAGCTCCAGCCCGTACAAAATAGCCAACTAACACACTGCCTGCTGCTAAGTGCAGAAGGCCCCAACGTTTCCCTTTCCCAAACAACTCTGTGGCCAGCTCTTCTAAGCTGTCGTGAGAATCCATGCCTGCAAAAGGAAAGAGATTGCAAAATCAATTCTTCATTATGCAGCATTGCTGCAGTCTGCTTTTTGGTGCATTCACAGTCCAGCCCCAAACCGCGATCTTTGGATGTGAGCAGCTGAGAAGTCTTGTCCTTCAAATGGACTTCATGCAACCAGATGTTATACAGTTTGCCATTAAGAAAGAAGCCTTTAAACTTCAATGTGTGGGAGAGAACAAATGGCTGCAGCAGACTCTAAGGGCTAGAATCCCCAAATCCTTTGTTTGTAGGAAATTGTTCCTATTGATGGAGTTGCAACAGTGTAAAGAAACTGGGTCTTTTCTTGGGCCACTACAGTTTAGCACCGAGGCTAATAATTGTGTGTTTCACCTTGTGCATATAGGGATATTGAAAGCTATGCGCATAGCAGCCCCTGCAGTATGGAAAACGCACCCCTATTCCCAACTGCACAAGTTTTGTGCCACAAACTGAGCCTCACACCTGGCACTGTACCAGATGGCAAATTCTGAACTGACGTTTCACGCTAACTTTTCTTTTCATGTGTGTGTTTTTTGGCTGTAGGCACCAAGCCACATTCGGAAATATAAAGTGGCGTTGTTGTAATCCAGAAGCATCCCACTTTCTTTCATTAAAACTGATCTCCAAAGCAGCCTGTCTGAAACCCTCCTAGAGATGTTGATCATCCCCATTTACTGCAACTGTGTATCGTCACTGGGTTGGCTTTCCAGAACCAGCTAGTGCTGACAAAGCACAACTGAAGTGAATGAGACAAGTTCGTAGTCTTGTATACTTTGTGTAATGCAACTTGCACATTGAATTTTGTGACCATTTGACTCCACTGTTTACATGTTTGTTCTTTTTCTCTATACTGGTGGTTCTCAAACTTGTTCTCTGACTGGGACCCACTTTTTAGAATGGCACTCACGTTGGACCCCACAAGAAATGATGTCATAAAGAAATAACATCATCAAACAGGAAGTGCCACCACTGTGACATAATCAAAAGACACTCCTGGAATTCAAATTGGCATTCTTGGATTGCAATTGCACAACCACAAAACATCCCTGACAGAAAGCAAGATTGGGATAAAATACTATGTTAAAAGCACTGAACTAAAAACAATTAAGAAAAAGACCCTTGCTTGAGCATTCAAACTGTGAACACTCACAAAAGGAATTTAGCAAGAGTAAGCTCTGCAGTTTCCAAGATAGCTGCTCCGAGCTTTCCACAACCCACCTGACATCCAGGTCTGTCCCACCAAGTAGGTCCTAACCCATAGTTTGAGAAACACTTCCCTATATCCATGGCTGCATCTGATGAAGTAAGCCATATACAAGGGTTGCTAAAGACTTCCTACGGACTTCCAGGCATGTGGACAATTGCTGCCTCACCCTTAACTGGTGATGTGCCAGTCTTCATTCCACCTCCACACCTTTGACTACAAAAGAAAGAGGGGAGTGGTAGGCTAGAGAGTCTCCAGATGTCACAGACAGTCTAGCCTGGCAGTCTCCTCTGCACCTTTGGTCTCCTTCACACTTTCTCTTCCACTCCTTCCTCCTGTTTCAACCTGGAGGGCAGGAGGAAGAGCTGAGCCAAAGTGGACAAATAATCATCCTGCCCCACCCTCATCTGCTGTCTGATTAGTAACCTGCAATCAGTGGCGTCTCTATAGGGAGGGCAGAGCTCTAAGTTTTGCCAGGAACCTTACCCTGTCATGTAAATCCCTCCTCCCTTGCTGCTGTAGCCAGTAAGCAACGCCAAGATGTTGCTGTTCCCTGTGAGGATTGGCTAAAACTGTGCAAGAAAGGTGTGATTTTCACTGCAAGGTAAGGCTTCTTGCAAAACGTAGAGCTCTGCCCTCCCTGTAGAGACGCCACTGCCTGCAATCCGACGGACACTTTCCTGAGAGGGTGCCCCACTGATGACAATAGGACTTCCTTCTGAGTAGACAAGCATAGGCTTGCACTCTCAGTTGGCCATCCTGGAGGGACTTCATTCCGAAAGCTTATGCTGCAACCAAGCTGTAGTCCTAGACACACTTTTCTGGATGTAAACCCTAGCGCAAATAGCAGGGCTTATATCTGAGTACGCACACAGAGAGTAGTGCTGCCGATGTGTTAGGTTTCAAGGGGCCCCCACTAGTCGGTGTTGCTGCGACGGACTGGCAAAGCTTAGGGGAAATCAGTGCAGCCTGCAAACCTGCCATCAACACCCCACTCTTGGAGCAGTCGCAATGCAGCCTCCCTGAGCCAACTTCTCTCGGGTACGGACCTCCGCAGATGTTTTTAGTCGTTAGTGCACGCAGACTGCGGATTTTGACCCTGAGCAAGCCCCGTAGAACCAGCCGAAGCCCTCTCGCCTTTACCTGGCCGCAATACGCATATACATGGCCATAGAACATAAAACCTAATAAAACCTCCTTGCCATAGAAGGAGCAGGTCTCGGGCTCCCGGGAAGGGCTGGTCCGTCGTTATGGGGCTCCCCCGGGAAAACGCCCCCTTAGCACTATCCGTTCCGCGTGTTGCCGTAGAAACAGGGCCCTGCGTCTTGCAATCCCAGGATAGTGTTACCCGGGAGTAAGCCCTGCGTGGTTGCAACGGGATTTACGTCTGAGTAGACCACCCCCTAAGTAGGACTCAGTTCCGAGTTGGCACGAACGGATGTGCTGCGAGGCTTCACAGAGTACAGTGCACACATTTTTTTGCATGCCACACACAAGTATGTCCTGTATATAATATGAGTAGACTTTTAACAAGTTAATGGTGTACTATGAGCAATCAATCAAACAGTATTTATATACTGCTTTTCCACAAAAAAAGTTCACAAAGCGGTTTACAAGCAAAAAAATAAAGTGAAATGGCTCCCTGTCTCCAAAGGGCTCACAATCAATAATAATAATAATAATAATAATAATAATAATAATAATAATAATAATAATAATAATAA